>BQNB010000076.1:0-17500 GCA_026074375.1 Tanacetum coccineum
CCCAAAAACCATTCGTTGGTTTTGATTAAGGTGATAAGTCTTCTAGTTTAGCTATAAGTAGTGGCCACCTAAGTGAAGCAAACTTACACATTCATATTGTTATTCCTAAACTAGTTCAAGTATTCAAGGATTATTGTTAGCATATAAAAGACATCTTGGAAGCTGGTGGTTTCGTGTAGGGGTGTAAGCAGGAGGTTCAAAGCTTGGGCTTTCTCTTTGGAAATTTGGGTTTCATTTAGGGTTTTCGAGCTAGAGATTGAACCACAAGGGTTTAATCTTGTTCATCACTCATCTCACACTCATTAAGGTCCAACATAAAACCCTAATCTATTTATCTTTATCATTTCATGCTCTATATAATTTCTATGTCATTAATCACCACATAGGGACATCTTATGAGTTTATAAAATATAAACACGCATGGTTATGGACGAACTACATTTTTCATATGATCATTATGATGATAAAAACATGTTAATATATTTAAAACAAGGATTTACAAACAATGGATAAATATTATGATTATTTATCAATTTATGGGTACTTAGTTAAAAATGAAATCTATGTGATTAATTAAATGTGTAAAACATTTTATTGGACTTGTTATGAAGTAGAGGACTTAATGTATATACAAGATGTGTATTATATAAATTAGAGGACTTGTGATAATTTATATAAGTTATTAATACCTAAAACAAGTTTATTTAAAAGTTATAAACACCTTTCGAATTTACTGTAGCAAACAGTACATGGGAGAAATTATTTTATAATTTTATAAAATAATACATATTATTAACTTTCTAAATCAATAAAGAACTCGCTAAACGGATAAATAACGAAGGAGTTATGATTTTTACAAGATATACAATTATAAAAGTATTTTTATAAAAGAAAGTTATAAAAATAATATAATTCGAATTTGGGTTAAATATTGAGTATTTTTCTGTAAAGGTAGATTGTATAAGGATTATAAAAAGGTAAGAAACTTGAAAAACCAATGGGTAATGAATTTGTTATGACTTTTTCATGTTTAATATAATAAAATAAACAAAAGTAACTTTATAAAAGTTGTTTTATAAAAACCTGCTACTGTTTACGACAGTGAGCTAATGGGAATTATTTTTGTTGGATAGAGCTTTTAATTACAAAGACGTGGGCAAAAGAATCACTAAAAACCGAATTAAAACGAATGAGATATAATTTTTATACGATTTCAACAATTAATATTTATAAAAAGCATTTTTATAAATTTATACATACTGTTACTATTCACAACAGTAAAAGTACACATAATAAATGTAATGGTTAATTATATTTTTCAAATACGAAACCATACATATAAAGAACGTATTAAACGGAGGTAAAACGTATAAATTACTACATTTTTAATATTACAACAATTAATTATATAAAAATAGTTTAATATAATTTATTAAATTGATTAAATGTTACTGTTCATCAGTAACTTAATATTTACAAATATGATATTTTAATATATCATTCAAATACGAAACCACGGATATAAAGAATATGCAAAACAGAATTGAAACGAAAAAGATATAAGGTTTATAAAACCTTATGCACTATTTTTATACTTGTGCACTATTTTTGTGAAATCAATTAAACTAAATATATCATCATCTAAATGTGATAAAACAATTACTTTTCATTAACTAATAATTATTGGACAATTATAACATTTTCACAATACGGATTCATGAACATTTATTTTACAAATGCAAATCAAATTGTTTAATTTTATAAATTAAACAAACACTTTTAGGTGGTGATGTAACTATATAGAATTATGTATGGAATTGGTTATTCAAAGTGCATAGTATTCATACGACCTATGTTTAATTAGGTTGCATTCGGACTTCGCTTGTCTATTCACTCACTTGATTTATTTCATTCACTTCATTTGTTGAGGTGAGTCCATAGCCCCATGTTTTACTATATCAATGATTTACAACTTTTGGGGTGAGAAACATGCTTTGTTTTATAAATTGGATGCAAGTGTATATTTTATCATGATTACGTGTTTGCCTAAGTAGCGATAACTCGCTGAGCCCATTATCATGAACTATCAATTACTTTGTGTGAGCGTGAATGTTATAAATAGATCTATTTGGGTTGACATCCCCATCCGGGTGAATAGCTCTCACTGGTGTCATGGAGTGAACCAACGGATGTATACCATGTCGGATTTGGATGTTGCGGGTTAGAAGATCATCACGGGCAATGTAGGCAATTTCTATCTCAATTCATACATGTCGAGCTTCAGTGTCATGAGCTTAGGGAAACGTAATTACATTTGTGATGTTTGCATATGTTGCATTATCCCGGGGCCCATCTCCGTCTACATTACATTTTTACATAAACCTAATGGACGTTCCACCAACTTTATTTTTGACTCGTTTTAAGCATGTTTTTCTCAAGTCAATGAGGCACGAGGTGCTAAGGATACATTAGGATAGTCTTTTGGTAGTCATGCATTAAAGATTTGGAGTCATTACTTGTTGGGATATTGTTATGATCTAAAATCTTGTTATCAAGTGTTGAACAATTTAAGCCGTTGTGCTTTGTATTAAACAATTTAAATAAATCTAATGTATCATATTTTAAACGACTCTTTTAGAGGTCGTTCTCATATCTTGTGCTATTGATCTATAATGTAACGCTCCCGGATACTCATATTCCGCTGCGACCCAATTTGGGGGTGTTACAGTTTCGGCTTTTGGCGTATTAGATTTTTTAAATGGCTAGGTTAGACTTAACGAGTGTTAGTGGGCCAATATTGGACTTTTTCCCCAATAGGTGAAAATTGAGTAGTTTGGACCACTAAGACGGATAAATGGGTTTACGGGTACTTACGATAGTAGGAAAACGGTTAATATGGTCGATTCTAGTAATAAATGGATAAACACTTTGAAAATGTGGACTTTTGGCATTTTGTCAGAATTTTTGGAAAATTGTGGAAAATATCGAAATATAAGGTTTGGAAAAAATTTGAAACCTTTTACAAACGAATGGGTCATGCCAAAATTTTGTGAAAAATGTCACACTTAGAAAATAACGTGAAATAATTATTTGTGTCGATTCAACTAAAGGGCAAAATACGACTTTTGTAAATGTTAAGTGTTAAGGTTAAACGATAGAACGTGGATGTACTAAGAATGACAAGATTTTATACATACCCATTTAGCCTGATAAAAAGACAAAAATAATAAAATATTATTATCTTATTATTATTATTATGGGGTTATAATAAAAAAGATTTTATAATAAAATAGGTAAGATGAGATCCTAGCCCTTGGATCAAATTAACTTAAATTCCAAAAAAATAAAAAGAAACAGAGAAAAAATTGTAAAAACGTCAAACTTCAGGGTCATTTATGAAACTTTGATAAAAAAAATACACCCGAATTTCCCCAAATCAAAAATATTTTCAGTTTTCAAAGTTTCGATCAAAACTCTCTCTCAAAAACACAGACACACACAAATCGCTACCACACTTTCCGATCAAACTTTCATATCAAATCTCTTGCTACCACACTTTTTGATCAAATCTCTCTCTCAAAAACACACACACACAGAGTTCTGATCAAATATCTCTCTCAAAACTCACACACAGTTTCGATCATCCTAGGGAATCATGGTTAAAACGTTTCAAGGACATTCATCGCCTTCTCCATTTGGTAACTATATCTACGACATCATTAGGTTTATTTTTGTTTATAGATTACTACATTAGGTTTCTTTTTATATAAATCGTTTTTATGTTTAATTTGTAGGAAATAAAAAAAGTAAAGAAACGGAATCGACAAGTAAGTTTTCAATACTTTGTTGTTGATTATTTTTTTTGATGTGCTAGAATGTCAACTTTGATATCTTAGTGTTAATTTTATTTTGCGTTTGTGATAAGATGAGATAGTGTGCTTGATTATGCTTGTGATGTGTTAGGATTTGAACTGTCATGCCTTAAGATGTAAATAGGCATGACGTAGCTTTATTTGTGTTTGTCGTTTGAGAAAAAATGAGCGAGTGTGCTTGAAAATGCTTGTAATGTGCTAGGATTTGAATTGTCATGCCCTAGGATGTAAATAGGCATGAGGTAGCCTTATTTATGTTTGTCGTTTAAGAGAAAATGAGTGAGTGTGCTTGAAAATGCTTGTAATGTGCTAAGATTTTAAACTGTGAATAGTTGGGGGCCCTAGGATTATACATAGCATGAGGTAGCCCTTAATTGGTTTTGTGCAATTTGTGATAAATGAGTGAGTGATCTTGATTACTGCTTGTGTAGTTCAAAGATATGAACTGTGATGCCCTAGGTTGTAAATAGGCATGAAGTAGCCTTATTTGTGTTTGTTGTTTGTGAGAAAATGAGCGAGTGTGCTTGAAAAAATGCTTGAAATGTGTTAAGATTTCAAACTCTGATGCCCTATGGATTAAATAGCATTAGGTAGCCTTAATTATGTTTGGCGTTGTGATAAAATGAGTGTGTGTGCCTGAGTATGCCCTTGTGATGTGCTATGATTTGAATTGTGATGCCCTAGGATTGTAAAAGGCATATGTAGGCTTTCATTATGTTTGTTGTTGTGATAAAAAGAGCGAGTGTGCTTGAAAATGTTTAATGTGCTAAGATTTGAACTGTTGATGCCCTAGATTAAATAAGGCAATAGTGTAGCCCTTATTTGTGATTGATGTTTGTGAGAAAATGAAGCGCGTGTGCTTGAAAATGCTTGAAATGTGCTAGGATTTAAACATGATAAGCCTTAGGAATTTAACTAGTCATAGATTCCTTAACTGTGTTTAGGCATTTGGGATTAAATTAGTGAGTGAGCCAGATTATGCTTGTGATGTGCAATGATATGAACTGTGATGCCCTAGGAATAAATAGGCCATGAGTTATCTTTATTTAAAATGTTTTGTCGATTGTAAGAAAATTAGCAAGTGAGCTTGAAAATGCTTGTAATGGTGCTAGATTAGAACTGTGATGATCTAGGATGAATTAGGCATGGCGTAGCCCCCCCACCCCCCACCCCCCCTTATTTATATTTGTCGTTTGTGGGATAATGAGTGAGTGTGCTTGAAAATGCTTGTAATGTGCTAGGATTGATATCGTGATGTCTAGGATGTAAATAGGCATGAGGTAGCCTTAATTCTGTTTGGCGTTTGTGATAAAATGAATGAATATGGCTGATTATGCTTGTGATGTGCTAGGATTTTAACTGTGATGCCCTAGGATGTAAATAGGCATAACGTAGCCTTATTTGTGTTTGTTGTTTGTGAGAAAATGAGCTAGTGTGCTTAAAAATGCTTGTAATGTGCTAAGATTTAAATTGTGATGACCTAGGATGTAAATAGGCATAAGTTAGGATTAATTGTCTTTCCTTTTTGTGCGAAAAGTTGTGATTGTGCCTGATTATACCTGTTATGAGTTAGGAGTTGAAATTGAGGCACTAGGATGTTAAAATAAGCATGAGGTAGACTTATATTGTTTTTCTGTGTTGCGAGAAAATGACCGAGTGTGGTTAAAATGCTTTTAATGTGATAAGATTTGAACTGTGATGCCCTAGGATGTAAATAGGGACGAGGTAGGTTTAACTGTCTTTTGGTTTGTGCAAAAATTTGTAATTGTGCCTAAATATGCCTTTGATGTGTTAGGAGTTTAACTGTGATGCTTGATCATGTAAAATAGGCATGAGTTAGACTCAATTGTGCTTGCAGTTTGTCCAAAAATGAGTGATGTGGTTGATTATGCTTGTGATGTACTAGAATTTGGAACTTGATGGAATTGGATGTATGATGATGTAAATAGTATGACTTTTTTTTAAAAGGGGTAATTTTGATTTCTGATTTTGCAAAAGTATTTAGTGTGCTTGATTATGCCTGTGATGTGCTAGAATTTGTTTTAATCTCTTTCCTTTAAAAAATGTTTCAGGTAATAAAGAAGTACAAGACAGGAACAAAAACAACAAGATAAAGAAAACACCAACAAAAAAATCTACTGAAAAGAATGTTGATAAAAAAGCATTTTCAAGCCTTAATTGTGTTTGGCGTTTGTGAGAAAATGAGTGCGTGTACCTGATTATGCTTGTGATATGCTAGGAAATTTGAACTTGTATGTCCCTAAGGAATAAATAGGACAGAGATAGCCTTAATTGTTTTGGCATTTGTGAGAAAATGACTGAGTTTGATTGAAAATGCATGTAATGTGCTGGATTTGAATTGTCATCGCCCCCCCTAAGGATGTAAATAGGCATGAGGTAGCCTATATTATGTTTGTCCTATAAGAGAAAAAAGAGTGAGTGGGCTTGAAAATGCTTGTAATGTGAATAGGATTTAAACTGTGATGTCCCTAGGATTTAGATAGGCATAGGTACCTTAATTTGATTTGCATTTGTGATAAATTTGAGTGAGTGTACTTGATTAGCTGTGATGTGCTAGGATATGAACTGTGATGCCCTAGGTTGTAAATAGGGGCATAAGTACCTATTTGTGTTTGTTCTTTTATGAGAAAATGACGAGGTGCTTGAAATGCTTGTAATGTGTTAAGATTTCAACTCTGATGCCCTACGGAATTAAATAGCATGAGGTAGCCGGATGATAGAATATGTATGATGGCGTTTGTGATACAATGAGTGTGTGTGCTTGAGTATGCTTGTGATGTGCTATGATTGAACTGTGAATCCTAGGATGTAAATAAGGCAGAGTAGCCGTAATTATTGTTTGTTGTTAGTGATAAAAAGAGCGAGTGTGCTTGAGAAATGCTGAAATGTGCTAAGATTTGAACTGTGATGCCCTAGGATGTAATAGCATATGAATAGCCTTATTTTAGTGTTGTTGTTAGTGAGAAAATGAGTGAGTGTGCTATGAAAATTGCTTGTACATAGTGCTAGCATTTGAACTATGACGCCTAAGGATTTAAATAGGCATGAGATATCCTTAACTGGTTTGGCGATTTGGGATTAAATGAATGAGTATGTGCCAGATTATGCTTGTTGAATGCTATGATATGAACTGTGATGCCCTATGATGTAAATATGTAGGCATGAGTAGCTTTATTTATGTTTGTCAGTTGTAAGAAAATGAGTCAGGTGTGCTTGAAATGCTTGAAAAGTGCTAGGATTAGAACTATGATGATCTAGGATGTAATTAGGCATGAGGTAGCCTTATTTATATTTGTCGTTTGTGAGAAAATGAGCGAGTGTGCTTGAAAATGCTTGTAATGTGCTAGGATTTGAACTGTGATGCACTAGGATGTAAATAGGCATGAGGTAGCCTTAATTCTGTTTGGCGTTTGTGATAAAATGAATGAATGTGCCTGATTATGCTTGTGATGGTTGGGCTAGGGATTTTAATTGTGATACCCAAGGATGAAATAGAGCAAACGTAGCCTTATTTGTGGTTTATGTTGTTCGTGAGAAAATGAGCTAGTGTGCTTAAAAATGCTTTATGTGCTAAGATTTAAATTGTGATGACCAGGAATGAAATAGGCATAAGTTATATTATTGTCTTTCCTTTTTTGTGCAAAAAGTTGTGATTGTGCCTGATTAAAAACCTTAGTGTGTTAGGAGTTGAAATGTGAGGCCCTAGGATGTAAATAAGCATGAGGTAGACTAAGAAACTTTGATAAAAAATACACCCGCGCTTAAACTTTCCCCAAATCAAAAATATTTTTAGTTCCGATCAAAAATATTTTCAGTTCTCTCTCTAAAAAAAACACACACACACAGTTCTGATCATATATCTCTCTCAAAAACACACACACATACACAGTTCCGATCATATATCTCTCTCAAAACTCACACACAGTTTCGATCATCCTAGGGCATCATGGTTAAAATGTTTCAAGGACATTCACCACCTTCTCCATATGGTAACTATATCTACGGCATCATTAGGTTTATTTTTGTTTATAGATTAATGCATTAGGGTTTCTTTTTATATAAATCGTTTTTATGTTTAATTTGTAGGAAATAAAAAAAAGTAAAGAAACGGAATCGACAAATAAGTTTTCAATACTTTGTTGTAGATTTTTTTTGATGTGCTAGAATGTCAACTGTGATGTCTTAGGGTTAATTTTGTTTTGCGTTTGTGATAAAATGAGAGAGTGTGCCTGATTATGCTTGTGATGTGTTAGGATTTGAACTGTCATGCCCTAGGATGCATGAAGAAGTAGATATGGATGAGGTAGAGTTAAATGTGTTTTCAGTTTGTGATAAAATGAGTGAGTGTGCCTGATTATGCTTGTAATGTGTTTGGATTTGAACTGTGATGCACTAGGATGTAAATAGGTATGAGGTAGCCTTATTTATGTTTGTCGTTTGAGAGAAAATGAACGAGTGTGCTTGAAAATGCTTGTAATGTGTTAGGATTTGAATTGTGATGCACTAGGATGTAAATAGGCATGAGGTAGCCTTATTTGTGTTTGTCGTTTGTGAGAAAATGAACGAGTGTGCTTGAAGATGCTTGTAATGTGCTAAGATTTGAACTGTGATGCCCTAGGATGTAAATAGACATGAGGTAGCCTTAATTGTGTTTGGCATTTGTTATAAAATGAGTGAGTGTGCCTGATTATGCTTGTGATGTGCTAGGATTTAAACTGTGATGCCTTAGGATGTAAATAGGCATGAGGTAGCCTTATTTGTGTTTGTCGTTTGTGAGAAAATGAGTGAGTGTGCTTGAAAATGCTTGTAATGTGCTACGATTTAACTATGATGCCTTAGGATTTAAATAGGATGATGAGATCTTAACTGTGTTTGGGTTGGGGGATCAATGAGTGAGTGTGACTTGATTATGCTGTGTGAATATGTGCTTATGATATGAACTGTGATGCCCTTAGGAGTAAATAGGCATGAGGTAAGCTTATTTGGTTTGTCGTTAGTGAGAAAATGAGCGGAGTGCTGCTTGAAAATGTTGTAATGTGCTAGGATAGAACGTGATGACTAGGATGTATTTAGGCATGAGGGTAAGCCTTATTTATATTGTCACTTTATAAGAAAATAGATGAGCGGTGTGTGCTTGAAAATGCTTTTGGTATGTGTGCTAGGATTTGAACTGTGAGGGCACTAATAGGATGTAAATAGGCATGAGGTAGCCTTAATTCTGTTTGGCGTTTGTCATAAAATGAATGAATGTGCCTGATTATGCTTGTGATGTGCTAGGATTTGAATTGTGATGCCCTAGGACGTAAATAGGCATAACGTAGCCTTATTTGTGTTTGTTGTTTGTGAGAAAATGAGCTAGTGTGCTTAAAAATGCTTGTAATGTGCTAAGATTTAAATTGTGATGACCTAGGATGTAAATAGGCATAAGTTAGGATTAATTGTCTTTCCTTTTTGTGCAAAAAGTTGTGATTGTGCCTGATTATACCTGTAGTGTGTTAGGAGTTGAAATGTGAGGCCCTAGGATGTAAATAAGCATGAGGTAGACTTATATGTGTTTTTCGTTTCTGAGGGAAAATGGTGGGGGGATCGTGCTTTTTTTCGAGTTTGTGGTTGAAAATGATTTTAATGTGATAAGATTTGAACTGTGATGCCCTAGGATGTAAATAGGGACGAGGTAGGTTTAACTGTCTTTTGGTTTGTGCAAAAATTTGTAATTGTGCCTGAATATGCCTTTGATGTGTTAGGAGTTTAACTGTGATGCTTGATCATGTAAAATAGGCATGAGTTAGACTCAATTGTGCTTGCAGTTTGTCCAAAAATGAGTGATGTGGTTGATTATGCTTGTGATGTACTAGAATTTGAACTGTGATGCACTTGGATGTATGATGATGTAATTATGTATGACTTAGGGGTAATTTTGATTTCTGATTTTGAAAAAGTATTTAGTGTGCTTGATTATTCCTGTGATGTGCTAGAATTTGTTTTAATCTTATTCCTTTAAAAAATGTTTCAGGTAATAAAGAAGTACAAGACAGGAACAAAAACAGCAAGATAAAGAAAACACCAACAAAAAAATCTACTGAAAAGAATGTTGATAAAAAAGCAATAGAAGTGGAAAAATCAACAAGTAAGTATTTAATTTAATTTTAATTTTCATTGAAATGATATGAAGTGTAAAATGATTGGAATTTTGCTGAAAATGTTGTGATTTGTTAGAAATTGAACTGTGATGTTCTATAATGTATACTGATTTGCTAGGAAATGGACTGTGATGTAGAAGAATATATATATATTATTAATGTTTTGTGAATATGTTTTCGGTGTGTAATAAGTAGAAAACAACAACAAAAACAAGGATTTACAAAAAAACAAGAAAACAAGTTGCTAAAAAATGTTGTTAAAAAAATAATTCAATTGGAAAACACAATGAGTAAGTATTTAATTTAATTTTAATTTTGATTGAATATGCTTGTCATGTGTTAGAAATTGAATTGTGATGTTCAAAAATTTGTTAGAAAATGAGCGAGTGTGCTTGAAAATACTTGTAATGTGCTAGGATTTGAACTATGATGCCCTAGGATTTAAATAGGCATGAGGTAGCCTTAATTGTGTTTGGCGTTTGTGAGAAAATGAGTGAGTGTGCCTGATTATGCTTGTGATGTGCTAGGATTTGAACTGTGATATCCTAGGATATAAATAGGCATGAGGTAGCCTTAATTGTGTTTGGCATTTGTGAGAAAATGAGTGATTGTGATTGAAAATGCTTGTAATGTGTTAGGATTTGAACTGTGATTACCTAGGATGTAAATAACCATGAGTTAGGATTAATTGTCTTTTCTGTTTGTGCAAAAAGTTATGATTGTGCGTGAATATGCCTGTAATGTGTTAGGAGTTGAACTGTGATGCCCGAGTATGTAAATAAGCATGAGGTATCCTTAATTATGTTTGGCGTTTGTGATAAAATGAGCAATTGTGCATGATTATGCTTGTAATGTGGTAGTATTTGAACTGTGATGTCCTAGGATGTAAATGGGCATGAGTTAGGTTTAATTGTCGTTCAGTTTGTGTAAAAATTTGTGATTGTGCCTGGATATGCATTTGATGTGTTAGTAGTTGAACTGTAATGATTGATGATGTAAAATAGGAATGAGTTAGGCTCAATTGTGCTTGCAGTTTGTCTAAAAATGAGTGATGTGGTTGATTATGCTTGTGATGTGCTAGAATTTGAACTGTGTTGCACTTGGATGCATGATGATGTAATTATGTATGACTTAGGGGTAATTGTGATTTCCGATTTTGCAAAAGTATTTAGTGTGCTTGATTATGTCTGTGATGTGCTATAATTTGTTTTAATCTCTTTTTTTTAAAATGTTTTAGGTAATAAATAAGTACAAGACATGAACAAAAACAACGAGATAAAGAAAACACCAACAAAAAATCTACTAAAAAGAATGTTGATAAAAAAGCAATAGAAGTGGAAAAATCAATAAGTAAGTATTTAATATAATTTTAATTTTCATTGAAATGATATGAATTGTAAAATGATTGAATTTGCTTGAAAATGCTTGTGATTTGTTAGAAATTGAACTGTGATGTTCTATAATGTATATGTGAGAAAATGACTGAGTTTGATTGAAAATGCATGTAATGTGCTGGATTTGAATTGTCATCGCCCCCCCTAAGGATGTAAATAGGCATGAGGTAGCCTATATTATGTTTGTCCTATAAGAGAAAAAAGAGTGAGTGGGCTTGAAAATGCTTGTAATGTGAATAGGATTTAAACTGTGATGTCCCTAGGATTTAGATAGGCATAGGTACCTTAATTTGATTTGCATTTGTGATAAATTTGAGTGAGTGTACTTGATTAGCTGTGATGTGCTAGGATATGAACTGTGATGCCCTAGGTTGTAAATAGGGGCATAAGTACCTATTTGTGTTTGTTCTTTTATGAGAAAATGACGAGGTGCTTGAAATGCTTGTAATGTGTTAAGATTTCAACTCTGATGCCCTACGGAATTAAATAGCATGAGGTAGCCGGATGATAGAATATGTATGATGGCGTTTGTGATACAATGAGTGTGTGTGCTTGAGTATGCTTGTGATGTGCTATGATTGAACTGTGAATCCTAGGATGTAAATAAGGCAGAGTAGCCGTAATTATTGTTTGTTGTTAGTGATAAAAAGAGCGAGTGTGCTTGAGAAATGCTGAAATGTGCTAAGATTTGAACTGTGATGCCCTAGGATGTAATAGCATATGAATAGCCTTATTTTAGTGTTGTTGTTAGTGAGAAAATGAGTGAGTGTGCTATGAAAATTGCTTGTACATAGTGCTAGCATTTGAACTATGACGCCTAAGGATTTAAATAGGCATGAGATATCCTTAACTGGTTTGGCGATTTGGGATTAAATGAATGAGTATGTGCCAGATTATGCTTGTTGAATGCTATGATATGAACTGTGATGCCCTATGATGTAAATATGTAGGCATGAGTAGCTTTATTTATGTTTGTCAGTTGTAAGAAAATGAGTCAGGTGTGCTTGAAATGCTTGAAAAGTGCTAGGATTAGAACTATGATGATCTAGGATGTAATTAGGCATGAGGTAGCCTTATTTATATTTGTCGTTTGTGAGAAAATGAGCGAGTGTGCTTGAAAATGCTTGTAATGTGCTAGGATTTGAACTGTGATGCACTAGGATGTAAATAGGCATGAGGTAGCCTTAATTCTGTTTGGCGTTTGTGATAAAATGAATGAATGTGCCTGATTATGCTTGTGATGGTTGGGCTAGGGATTTTAATTGTGATACCCAAGGATGAAATAGAGCAAACGTAGCCTTATTTGTGGTTTATGTTGTTCGTGAGAAAATGAGCTAGTGTGCTTAAAAATGCTTTATGTGCTAAGATTTAAATTGTGATGACCAGGAATGAAATAGGCATAAGTTATATTATTGTCTTTCCTTTTTTGTGCAAAAAGTTGTGATTGTGCCTGATTAAAAACCTTAGTGTGTTAGGAGTTGAAATGTGAGGCCCTAGGATGTAAATAAGCATGAGGTAGACTAATGTGATTTTCGTCTTGCGAGAAAATGACGAGTGGGTTGAAAATGTCTTTTAATGTGAAAAGATTTGAACTGTGATCCCAGGATGTAAATAAGGTGACGAGGTAGTTTAACTGTCTTTTGTTTTGTGCAAATATTTTGTAATTGTGCTGAAATGCTTTGATGTGTATGAGGTTTAACTGGATGCTTGATCATGTAAAATAGCAAGAGTTAGACTCAAATTATGCTTGCAGTATGTCCAAAAATTAGTGAAGTGTTGAATTATGCATGTGAGTACTAGAATTTTGGAACTGTGATGGACTTGGATGTATAATGATGTAATTATGTATGAACTTAGGGGTAAATTTAGATATTCTAGAGTTTGAAAAAGTACTTAGTGTGGCAGATTATTTCCTGTGATGTGCTAAGAATTTGTTAACTTATCCTATTAAAAAAATGATTCAGGTAATATAAAGAAATACAGACAGGAACAAAACAACAAATAAGAGAAAACAACCAACAAAAAAAAATCTACTGAAAAGAATGTTGATAAAAAAGCATTTTCAAGCCTTAATTGTGTTTGGCGATTGTGAGAAAATGAGTGCGTGACCTAGATTATTGCTTGGGATAGTCTATGATTTGATTTTTATTTTTTAAATTTTTTTCTAGATTTTGAAACTGTGATGTCTAGGATATAAATAGGCATGAGGTAGCCTTAATTTGTGTTTGGCATTTGTGAAAAAAGACTGAGTGTGATTGAAAATGCTTGTAAGTGCTAGGATTTGTAATTGTCATGCCCTAGGATGTAAACAGCATGAGGTAGCCTATTTATGTTTGTCGTTTAAGAAAAATAGTGAGTGTGCTTGAAAATGCTTGTAAATGTGCTAGGATTTAAACTGGATGCCCTAGGATTTTAATAGGCATGAGTAGCCTTAATGTGTTTTGCATTTGTGATACATTGAAGAGTGGTTCTTGATTATGCTTGTGATGTGCTAGTGATATGAACTGTGAAGCCTAGGTTGTAAATAGGCATGAAAGTAGCCTTAATTGTGTTTGTCGTTTATGACAAAATGAGCTGGTGCTTGAAAATGCTTGTAATGTTGTTAAGATTTCAACTCTGATGCCCTAGGAATAAATAAGGCATTAGTGATAGCCTTAATATGTTGTTTGGCGTTTGTGATAAAATGAGTTGAGTGCTTGAGTATGCTCGTGATGTGCTATGAATTTGACACCTTGTGATTCCTTAATACCTAGGATGTAAATAGGCATGAGGTAGCCTTAATTGTGTTTGTTGTTTGTGATTAAAAAGAGCGATGTGCTTAGCAATGCATGTAATGTGCTAAGATTGAACTGTATGCCAAGTATGTAAATATGCATGATGGTAGCCTTATTTGAGTTTGTTGTTTGTGAGAAAATAAGTGAGTGTGCTTAAAAGGCTTGGTAACTGTGGCTAGGCATTTGAACTATGATGCATAGCTTTAAAATAGGCTGAGATAAAGCATAACTGTATTGGCATTTGGGATTAACTGAATGATTGTGCCCAGATTAAAGCTTGTGTGATTGTGCTAGAAGAAGAACTGTGATGCCCTAGGATGTAAATGGCAGAGGTATCATTATTTATGTTTGTGCCGTTTAGTAATAAAATGGATCAAGTTTGCCTTGAAAATGCATGTAATGTGCTCAGGATTAGAACTAAGATGATCTAGTATGTAATTAGGCATAGAGGTAGCACTTATTATATTTTCGTATGTGAGAAAAAGATCGAGTGTGCTTAAAAACTGCTTTAAAATGTGGCTAGATTTATTGTGATTGCCACTAGGATGTTAAATAGCCTGAGGTTAGCCTTAGATTCTGTTTGAGACGTTTGATAAAATGAGTGAATGTGCCTGATTATGCTTGTGATGTGCTAGGATTTGAACTGTGATGCCCTAGGATGTAAATAGGCATAACGTAGCCTTATTTGTGTTTGTTGTTTGTGAGAAAATGAGCCAGTGTGCTTAAAAATGCTTGTAATGTGCTAAGATTTTAAATTGGTGGATAGACCCTAGGATGTAATAGGCATAAGTTAGGATTAATGACTTTCCTTTTTGTGCAAAAAGTTGTGATTGTGCTGATTATTACCTGTAGTGTGTTAGATTTAAATGTGAGGCCTTAGGATGTAAATAAGCATGAGGTAGCCTTATATGTGTTTTTCGTTTCTGAGAAAATGAGCGAGTGTGGTTGAAAATGCTTTTAATGTGCTAGGATTTGAACTGTGATGCCCTAGGATGTAAATAGGGACGAGGTAGGTTTAACTGTCTTTTGGTTTGTGCAAAAATTTGTAAATTTGCCCAAAATATTCTCCTTTGATGTGTTAGGAGTTTAACAGTGGAGGCTTGATCATGAAAATAGGCATGAGTTTAGACTCAATTATGCTGCAGTTTTGTCCAAAAATGAGTGATTTGTTAATTATGACCTTGTGATGTAACTAGAAGTTCTGAACTATGATTCACTGTATGTATATGATGTTAATTATGTTATGACTTAGGGGTAATTTGATTTCTAATTTTGAAAAAGTAATTAGTGGTGCTTGATTATTCCTGTGATGTGCTAGAATTTGTTTAATCTTATTCCCTTCAAAAAATTTTTCAGTAAATAAAGAAGTACAACGGGAACAAAACCTAGAGATAAAAGAAAACACCAACAAAAAAAACTTTACTACTGAAAGAATTGTTGAAAAAAAAAGCCATAGAATGGAAAAAATCAATAAGTAAGTATTTAATTTAATTTTAATTTTCATTGAAATGATATGAAGTGTAAAATGATTGAATTTGCTTGAAAATGCTTGTGATTTGTTAGAAATTGAACTGTGATGTTCTATAATGTATACTGATTTGCTAGGAAATGGACTGTGATGTAGAAGAATATATATATTTGATGTCTTCTGTGAAATAATTTTTCAGGTGATAATGGAAGTTTGAAGACTACAACAAAAACAGAGATTTACAAAAAAAACAAGAAACAAGTGCTAAGAAATGTTGTTTACAAAAACAAAATAAACCATTATCAAAGGAAAAACAATGAGTAAGTATTTAAATTTAATTTTAATTTGATTGAATATGCTTGACATGTGTTAAAATTGCAATTGTGAGTTCAAAAATTTGATAGAAAATGAGCGCGTGTGCTTGAAAATACTTTTAAAGTGCTAGGATTTTGAACTATGTGCCCAATGATATACAAAGCATGGAGTAGGCCATAATTTTTGGCGTTTGTGAGAAAATGAGTGATTGTGCCTGATTATGCTTGTGATGTGCTACGATTTGAACTGTGATGCCCTAGGATGTAAATGGGCATGAGGTAGCCTTAATTGTGTTTGCATTTGTGCAAAATGAGTGATTGTGAAGAAAATGCTTGTAATGTTGTTAGGATTTGAACTGAGATTTACCTAGGATGTATATACACGCATATTAAGGATTACATTGTCCTTTTCTGTTTTGTGCAAAAAGTTATGATTGTGCGTGAATAATGCCTGTAATGTGTAGGAGTTGAACTGTATGCCCGAGTATGTAAATAAGCAATGAGGTATCCTTAATTATGGTTTGGCGTTTGTATAAATGAGCAATGTGCATGAATTATGCTTGTAAAGTGGTAGTATTTGAACTGAGATGTCCTAGGATAAATGGGGCATGATTTCTAGGTTAATTGTCGTTCAGTAGTCTGTGTAAAAATTTTGATTGTGCCTGGATATGCTTATGAGTGTTAGTAGTTGAACTGTAATGATTGATGATGTAAAATAGACATGAGTTAGGCTCAATTGTGCTTGCAGTTTGTCTAAAAATGAGTGATGTGCTTGATTATGCTTGTGATGTGCTAGAGATTTTGAACAGTGTTGCACTGGTATTCATAAGATCGTAATTCTGTATACTTAGGGTGTAATTGATGATTTCCGATTTTGCAAAAGTTTCTATGTGCTTAGATTATGTCTGTGATGTGCATAATTTGTTTTAATCTTTTTTTTAAAATGTTTTAGGTAATAAATAAGTACAAGAACAATGAACAAAAAACAACGAGATAGAAGAAAATCAAACACCACACAAAAAATCTACTAAAAAGAAGTATGATAAAAAAGCAAAGAAGTGGAAAAATCATAATTAAGTATTTAATATAATTTTAATTTTCAATGAAATGATATGAATTTGTAAAATGAATAGAATTTGCTTGAAAATCTTGTGATTATTGTTAGAAATTGAACTGTGATGTTCTATAATGTATACTGATTTGCTAGGAAATGGACTGTGATGTAAAAGCATATATATATATATATTAATATAATATATATATTAATGTCTTTTGTGAAATAATGTTTCAGGTGATAATGAAGTAGAAGACAACAACAAAAACAAGGATTTACAGAAAAAAAAAAGAAGAAAAAAATGTTGCTAAAAAAACAATTCAAGTGGAAAAAACAACGAGTAAGTATTTAATTTAATTTTAATTTATATTGAATATGCTTGTCATGTGTTAGAAATTGAATTGTGATTTTCAAAATTTTGTTAGAAAATGAGCGAGTGTGCTTGAAAATGCTTGTAATGTGC
>BQNB010000076.1:25000-27677 GCA_026074375.1 Tanacetum coccineum
CGGATGATACTATTCAAAGAAAGGTATCGAAGAAAAAAGCAACAAAAAAGGCTCCTGTTAAAAAAATTGATAAAAAAAAGCAAGCAGACAAGAAAAACAAGCAAAAATCAACCGAAAGCGAAAGTGATTCTGACTTTGCAGTTGGAACATTCGTTAAATATAATGAAGTAGAAATTAAGAAAAAGGGAAAAAGGCCTGCAGTACAAAAAGATTCTGATTGTGAGGATGCAGTGTGCGCTAAAAAAGAAGAGAAAAGGAAATAAACGAGAAGATAATATGATGGCTGCATATAAACCAGAAGCAAAAGCGAAAGTTGTAGAAGTGAAATAAAAAACAAATGATAGGAAAGCCATAAGTTCAAGAATGTCACCAAGAAATTTGAATGGGGTTCTCGAGTCACTAACTACTTTACAACAAAAGCGTCTAAAAAATGGGATTTAGAGAGTTCGAAGGAAATTTTGATTTTTATTATGTGCCAGGTATGAGTTAGTAGTTGAACTGTGATTATGCTTGATTATGCTTGTGATGTGCTAGGATTTGAACTGTAATGTCCTAGGATGAATGATGATGAAAATATAAATGAGTTAGGGTAATTGTGTTTGGCTTTTGTTAGAAAATGAGTGATTGTGCCTGAATATGCTTATAATATGCTAGGATTTAAACTGTGATGCCTTAGGATGCATGAAGAAGTAAATAGTCATGAGTTAGAGGTTAAATGTGTTTGGCTTTTTTACAAAAATAAGCACGTTTGCCTGATTATTCTTGTGATGTGCTAGGATTAATTGTGATGCCCTAGAATGCATGAAGAAGTAAATATGCATGAGTTAGTGTTAATTGTGTTTGGAGTTTGACAGAAAATGATTGAGTGTGCTTGATTATGCTTGTGATGTCCTAAGAGTTTAACTGTGATTCCCTAAGATGCATGAAGATGTAAATTGACATGAGATATGTGTTAGTTGTGTTTGGAGTTTTTTCCAAAATGAGCAAGTTTGCCTTATTATCCGATGCTCTAAGATACATTAATAATTAAGTACGGATTAGATATGGGTAATTGTGCTTGCCGTTTTTGCGAAAATGGGTGAGTGTGCTTCATTATGATTGTGATGTTCTAGGATTTGACCTGTGATAATCTAGAATGCATGAAGAAATAAAAAAGCATGAGTTAGTAGTAATTTTTATTATTATGTGCCAAGTATTATGGGAATGTGGGTTGTAAAGAATTTTTATCCAAAAACATGCACACTTGTAATGGAAGATGGAAGTATGATAAAGATAACAAGAGAATTGATACATGATATGCTTGGAATACCGATGAGTGGTATCATAGTTAAACCACTCAAAGAAAAGAACCTATTCGATCCAGTCACAGCTAAATGGAGAGGGATGGTGCCGGAAATAATTAATCGTGAGAAGATTCATATTTCACAATTGAAGACATTTTTAAGTATTTTGTCAGAGGCAGATTGGTTGTTTGATATTGGGTTTCTTTCACTATTCTTTTCTATATTTAGTCAAGGAAACAAAGACGGTACAATAAATGAAAGACTCATACCATATCTTGAAAAGATAGATAAAATCCATCAAATGGATTGGTGTTCCTATGTTTTAGAATCTTTGGTGAAAGAGTGTACTGGTTTTAGTTCTTCTGACAAATTCATTGGACCATTGCTTTTGCTTGCAGTAAGTTCACTATATTTACGTGAATGTATTTAATTAAATATAACAATGTAATGAAGTAGATATAAAAGTGTAGTGCAGTAGGATATAACACACTAAATATAGTAAATATAAAACCTGTCATGTACTATATCTTATACTGATATTAAATTATTTGTTGCAGCTTATATATGTCAATTCAACTGTGTCTAAAAACGTAAAGGTTGAAAAGACAGTTCCAGCATTCAAGGCATGGAATTCAAACCTGTTGCTGAAAAGACAACAAGAGGAACTTGATTTGAAAGGGTTTGGACTTCTACCTATTGTAAAACGTTTGTAATTCATTAAAACAAAGAAGGTTAACAAAAAGAAGAAATTGAAGAGTATAGCAGAAGACGAAGATGAAACACTTGGAAAAGTTGAACAAAAAGAAGATTTCCACTATAAAACTTTTAAGGTACTAATCTTTTTATGGTAATATGGTAGTAAAATAAACTGAAATGCATTAAACAATTAAGTGAAATGCAATAGGATGTAAGTTTGTGTTCATTGGCATGACTTTAGGTTATATGTGAATTATTATGTCTTTAAGTTTTTAAAAAGTTAACTAAAAAGTGATGTGAATTATTATTAGATGTGAATTATTATGATGTGCTAAAAAGTTAACTGAAATGCAGTACATTTCTTATGATTTAAGTTTTTAAAATATTTGGTTTATTTTTTAAGAGTTATTATGTTTGTCTCATTTTGACTATGATGTGGTAGAAAAAGGCATGTAATGCAGTAAATTGAAATGCAGTATGGTGTAAGTTGGTTTTAATTGAAATGACATTAGCTTAAATGTGCATGATTTTGTCTGTGATGTGCTAAAAAGTTAACTGAATTGAAGTAGATTAGTTATGTTGTAAGTCTTTTTAAACCTTGGTGTTTTTTATCAAATTGTTTTTGTTTGTCTGATTTTGACTGTGATGTGGTAGAAAAAGTTTTGTAATGCATTAAATCTTTGTTTATATTTAGAAAA
>BQNB010000076.1:28617-65112 GCA_026074375.1 Tanacetum coccineum
TAACCATGGTTACTTTTTCTTCATGATTAAGTGTCTGCCATTATTAAAGATGGAATCTCTTTAATAAAGATAAAGTAGCTTTGATAAAGTAGCATTATTGAACTACTTTGGCGATTTTTTCTTTGTAGGTCCCTTTTATGATGATTCTTCATCGGTAGTGGGTTCTTTTGGTGAAGTGGAGGGACCCGCTTCTTTTTCTTCATTCTTATCTTTACAGTAGATACATGAATGTTCTTTGAACAGTTGTCTTGCATGTTTGCAAAAAGAAGCTTTTTGGAATACCTTTTCTCACCAACACCATTGATGCGGCTAGTACAACCAAAGAAGCTTTTTGCAAACATGCTAGACAGCTGTTCGAAGAGCACTCATGCAACTTTTGTAAAGATAAGCATGAAGAAAAAGAAGCGGGTCCCTCCACTTCACCAAAAGAAGAAAAAGAAGCGGGTCCCTCCACTTCACCAAAAGAACCCACTACTGATGAAGAGTCATCATAAACGGGACCTACGAGGAAAACTTTGCCAAAGTAGATCAATAATTCTACTTTACTTTATTAAAGAGATTCCCTCTTTAATAATGGCAGACACTTAATCATGAAGGAAAAGTAACCATGGTTAAGTCAAGAGCCTTTGGCTCTCCTATAAAGGATCACCTCCTCTCAGAGTTGTAGGCATTCCATCTTAGACCGAATTCAATATTCTCTAAGAAACTATCATTGTAATTATTTCTTTCAAAATGTATAGTGAGTAGAAACCCTGAAAAGGGTATTATGTAAAATATTCTGAGTATCCTCATTTGAGGAACTCTATTATGAATAAAAATCAAAGTTTTCATTCATAACGGCGACGATGGTTATAATAATCGTGACAGAGTCTGATGCAACCGTCAACAAGTACCAAGAAGGCAGATGGCCGTGGGGAAAAAGACAAAAGCATCTAAAAGACAGGCTGGCTTTTATTCTATCAAACACCGTTGTGAGGTACAATGATTAAAATTATTCATATAGAGTAAAAACATCTCGAATGTTTACATAACATCCTTTTTCTTATAAAACATAAAGAAAATAAAAACTTTTTTTTTACAAAATGACTAATCCAGTTCATCTAAAAAATCTTTTTAAAGATTTACAACAAGAAATTCTTGAAACAAAAGAATATATTTCTGATATTGATAAATCTATCCTTAGACTTACCAATAGATATGAATCCAGCCTTGAAAAAGGGGATATGAACACCCAATGACAATAGCGAGAGTTATTAGCCATCAAAAACAAACAAAAATTTGTTTGCAAAAACGTCTAAAGATCTTTAGGCAAAGGGCTGCTGCCCTACAAGTATAAAGACACTATAGGAATGAATTCTTTTCTTTTTGTTTTTGTTGCTGATAAAGGACTTCATGACTCCTTTAATAAAAATTTTATTGTCACTCAGAAGATGAAGACTTAGCGCATTTGTTTTTTTTGATGTAGTTTGGTCACGTACATCGTTAGGCTTGTATGCCGGTGGTGGAATATAACATGGGCGTCGATTGATTCGTATTCCAATTGGCTTCATTGGTTCAATGCTATCAGATTAAGTCCTAAAGTTAAAGATTTGCTTGAAGGAGTTTTCTACATAACATGGTGGAGTATTTGGAGGTTTCAAAATCAGGTCCTCTTCTCGTCTTTCGTCCCCCGCAAAGATGTTCTTTTTGATGATATAGTATCGCGTTTTTTCACATGGTGTCGTTCTAGATGTAAAAGTAACTTTAGTTGGGTTAGTTGGTTGCAACATCCCTATTTGATTTCTTTGTAATTTTGTCTCTAACTCCTTGCTAGTGTTTTGTTCTAATAAAGTTGCCGTTAAAAAAAATGATCAGAAAAAAACAAACGCTTTTAACACTGCTTGTCTCTTACTGCCTCTGAATGACATGAAAAAAACAAACAGTCTTAATGACCAAAATGTCTGACCGCGTCTGAATGAGTCAAATTAAGATGCTGTTGAGAGGCATTTGTGAAAAAACAAACACCACCTTAGTGTGCTTAAAGTATTCATATATGAATTAACATGTTATACTTTAATTTTAAAAACTCACATCCTGAATTTTACTAATTCAACCACCTCTATGTATAACCCGTTAATGCACGACTAAACATAAACAATAACAACAAAATTAAAATTTGAAAAGTGTTCTGTTAAGGCCATTCTAACATAATAATTACATAAGAACAATTTTAAAACTTTAATAATTTTTATGATTGATATAAAGTTTGAGGTTGAAAATTGAAACAAAGTTAAACTTTATTACTGATGATAAAAAGAAAAATTAGCATGATTTTTAAATGTTTGCGGAATGAAATGACCCCAAACAACCCACTACATGACAATCAAACATAAAAGAACACAAAGAAGTGGGAATATTCACACTCACACTCATAAACTCACAGCAGTGGCGGATCCAGGAATTCACTAGAGGGTATGCAAGATTTTACTAGAAAAAATCAAGTTTTCGAGTCAAGTTTTTGCGGGTCGTTTTTCATGATTTAAATTCGGTGTGGCATTTTTGTTTTTTGAATTTGAATTAACAAAGTTGATTTAATTTGTTATGTTTTGGTTATTCAAGACAAAATAAGTTAGTTGAATTTGAGTATTATAACTAAAATTGATTTGGTTTTGGTGTTAATCGAATAAGATCGAAAGTGTATTTAAAATCTTGTACTAACCTATAATGTTAAAATTTGAAGTTATAATCACCAAAATCAACTCTTAATTATAGATAAGAATCATAACGTTCAAAGAATAAAAGAACAAATTAAACATAACCAATGCAAAATATATTAGAACTAATTAAGCAAGTAAGCATACTATTAACTATTAAGAGTTACAAATATGTAAGCTGTATTTTTTAGTGTGTTGGGCCCATGTGGCTGACTTGTTATTCAAAAAATATACTTCACAATTGGGCCATAGGTCTTATATGAAATCCATTTTATTGTTTGACCTATCCAAATGACTGTCGCCTCCTTCTTCAACACTACAACCTATGTTGCACGGAATCGCCCCTCGGGTGCCGTGTCCCGTACCGGAAATGTTTCAGAAACAGGAATCGCCCGGAATCGTGGTGGAAATGTTTCCAAAAATAAGAAACGTTTCACCTGAATTGGAAACGCCAGCTCACGAGTAGGAATGGTCCGAAAACGTTTTTGGGCCTATTTTTTACGTTTCTGGGCTAATTTTGGAGCAGAAACTCCTTTGCTACAAGCCTTAGCTTTTAGAGTTCTTGATCAACCCACTTCTTCATCTTGTTCTGAGCAGAATTGGAGCACCTACTCGTTTGTTAACTCACTTAGAAGGAATAAGTTAACTCCTAAGCGTGCTGAAGACTTGGTTTTTGTTCATAACAATCTGCGTCTTTTATCAAGGAGCACCGAACAATATTTGGACAAGAAGACCAAGATGTGGGATGTTGGAGGAGATGAGTTTGGTATAATGGAAGATACAGGCTTTTTAGAGTTAGCTCAACTATCACTTGATGAGCCCGAGCTGGAAAACGTCTTTTTCTCTCAGAATACCAACTAGTTTAGAAGTTATTACTTATTACTATGTCGTTTTTTATTAACAGTTTCATGGTTGACAATCTTTTGCATCTATTTTGATTAATGACATTTTGGTGATAACAATTTGATGTCGGATGTTTAATGTTTATTTATTTTATTATCAATATATATAAAAATATACAAAATCCACAAACGTTTCCAACCGTACCCGTATCTTATATTTTGGGACATTGGCGTTTCCCCGTCCCCGTCCCCGTTTTCGTTTTCGTTTCCGTACCCGTCCCCGTGCAACATAGACTGCAACTATCGGAATAAAATAATTACGGTACTTATATTTCTTTCTTTTCTTTTTTAATCAATGGCAAGTTTAATCTGGGCATGCACTCAAAAATTTCCTACATTTTAGAGGTTGTGCACTCATAAAATTTCAAGGTATTTCATGGTTACTTTATAGAACAACAAATTTGTATACACTACTGAAAATCAAAACAGGGTATGCACGTACATACCCTGCGATCAACATAGATCCGCCCCTGTCTACACGCACTAATGGGCAGAGAACCTGGTCGTATGTAGTGTAGGTTTGATAAATCTGAGGTCGTCCCAAGAGCTAATGGGTGGTCTAAATTTGAGTTTTAACTGTCACGGTTTTGAAAGCTGTTTATATTTCAAGAGAATAAATGAGAGGAATTTAACTGGTTTTATCCAATCAATGAAGTTGGTATAGTGGTAAACAACTAAGAAGATGAACTCATTAAATATCTTAATTTTAATTATTTTGATCTCAAGTGCAATGTCTAATTCTTATTTTACTAGTGGTTCTAATATCAATAGACCCGAAATGGCATTTGAGGTCTGCCCTATACTTCTTGCGATCCCAGTTTCCCCGAAGATCCCAAAGGCAGGGCATCTAAGTCGTAGTGATTAATCCCCAACTATCATAAAGACCTCGCCTATAACCTATATAGATTATAAACCTTCTTTGAAAAAGTTCCTGAGCTTTTTAAGTATTTAAGTGACAAAGGCAATAATTTGGTAAATTCCTATACTAGGGATAGATGTCAACTTATCCTAGTACCATGTTAATCCTAAGTTCAATAGGTTCGCCTAATAAAAGGACTAACATGATCTAAACCACCCGCAATACTACCAAAACTTAAGGATCAATGACAGGCAATAAAGATATCCAATAAAACAATGATCAGACAGTGGGATAAAATAAATATATGGAAACTAGAAGGGGGGTTGAATAGTTTATCGGTTCTTTTTACGTTTTAAAAGTCTGCTTTCAAAAATACTTAGATTCGAGTTGTATGTTCAACCAATCAACAATATGAATTAACAATGTAAATATCTAAACTAATACTAAATAACAATGACAACAATATAAAGAGATAAGGAAAGGAACAATCAAACCAAGATGCCAAGATTTATAGTGGTTAGGCTACGAAGCCCCTCTTCGCCTTACTCCACTCCCCGATAATCTTACTTGAGATTTCACTATGTCAACATGCCCCCTTTAGGCGGAGAAAGCCGTTTACACGTCGCTTATGTTGTTTTCCGACACTAAGCTAAATGTCAATTCCTAATCTTAACTAGAACCAATCTACCACTTCACAAGCACTACACAATCACAAGATCTACACTATCGGATTTACACACAATCTTAATCACACAATTACACAAGATAATTACAATAGAGATTTAACACTTAGAAGAAGAGATGAGAGATCACTAAATAATAATTCATTTCTTGGCGAATACGAATGTTCTTCTCTTGCACTTGTAGAAGAACGAGAAAGATGAGATTGGATCACTTGAAACAAGATCAAATAATGTTAGTGATCAAGAGATTTAGAGAGAGAAAAAAGGTTTTTAGAGAAAGAAAGTTATCTGAAAAATTCTTGCAAAAAGGTATGTTTTTCTGCCAGAAATAGTGCAATATTTTATACAGGAATCCCAATGGCTAGCTGGTGGCGATTCCGGTGGTCCCAGATATATCTGGGGGCCGCCAGGCCTATAAGGGGGCCGCCACTAGAGTACGCTCATGTTTTTGTCTTTTTGTAGGAAATGTTGTATCTGGTATAGAAGCTTTCATTTTGTGGGGAAAATCAGATTCAAATTTTATTATTTAAATGAAACATTTTCTTTTATTAAAAAGTATTTTGTATAATTATTTGTTTTGTAAAAATACTTTTGTGAAAATATAATGGTTATGAAAAAATATTTTCTTGATCACTAATCATGCTTAATGATTTGTTTGTACATACCTTAAGTGATTAATCTTAGAAATGGAATTTTACGATTAATAATTTGTAAACGTTTATCTTTATCGTAAACGTTTTTACATTTTGTTATTATCAAAACGTTGAGAGGTCGAAAAATATAAATAACGTTTTTAGACATTATTTGTATTAACAATCTCCCCCTTTTTTATGATGACAAAATATAAACTCATTTTGTATAAAATTAAAGGTTTCAAATTATTAATGATCATTCCATTTCTCCCCCTTTTTGTCGAGTTCAAAAAGGATGATCGTCGAATTATTGTAGAAAGAAAGAAGTTGACGATATCAAGATTCCCCCTTGATGTAGCCTCCCCCTCGTTTAGGGCACCAGGGGATCGATCTTACGAAAATTGTTGGCTACAAAACAAAGTTAGAGGTACAAGCGCAAGACAAATATCTTTAAGCATAACTATAAATTCAAGTCACCCATAAAAGAGTTTCATTCAATAATCAAGAAAATAATACAATAGTAAACATAACTAATTAACTCATACAAGAATACATGAACTTATGCATAAAGTTAAGTTATACAAAGAGTATTAATACTACATAAATCCTAAATGATTCATGATTCATAGGAGATGACTTTTGAGTAAAAGGTTGGGGTGACACATTATTAGATTACTGAAAACATTTCAAGGTTGAGGTGGAAAGTGTGAAGTGATTGTGGTAGTGAGAAGATACTCAAGATGAGCAAACATGATGTTCATCTCATCTCTTAAGGTTAAGAAAAGATTTTGGTTGTGAGAACAACATATGCATGTTGACCCATGGTAGTCATGATAGTTGTAGTAAAGAGGATGGCTCATGATAGGTGGTTGAGGTTGTGGTGAAGATGGTGGTGATGGAGTTTCAAGGTTTTTAAATGGTGACAATGAGAGAGTGATATCTAAAGAAGGATGACTTTGAAGTGGTTGAGGGTTTGAAGGTCTAGGAGCAACATCCGAGATGTTGTCAAGCAAAGGGTTCAAATATTAAGGAGAAGTTGGTTCATTAGATGATGGTGGTGAAATTTTAAGTTTGGATTGAAAAGAAGACGTGTTCTCTTGGCTTGATGAGGTTTTATTGGTTGATGAAGTTTTTGATGGTGCATTTAAAGGAGTTGGAGATGAAGAAGTTGTTGTAGGAGAAGGTGTAGTGAGGTTTTCATCATCATTTTTTAGATCAACAAAGAGTTGTTTTGGAGGTATGATGGTGAGTTTGATTTTCTTAAAGCCATAGGAGGAAGATGCTTGAGTGGGATCCATGGTAGAAGGGTTTGAAGAAGATGAAGATGATAAGAAGAGTAGGAAGGATGGCTTATTTATTTAGGAAGCATAGGATTGAAGAGGCAAAGCATGAGGATTAAGAAAATAGATTCCAAAGTGGTTTAGCAAAATGCAGAAAGTATAGCTGTGTCTAGTGGAGATGATAGTCAACTGCACAAAAAATCATGTAGTCAAAGTAAAATTTCTGTGACTCTGATGGCGGTCCCATAATTATATGGCGGTCCCAGATATATTTGGGGGCTGCCCTTTATTTATGGGAGCTATTTTTTAGAGGAGTAGAATTTTTACAGTTTTTTAAATTTTTGTAAAACAAGTCTAGAAAAAGTTTCCTAAAGTCACCCTTTTAGAGTCAATCATATTTCGTCATGAATCATCAAAGCTAAAGATTATCCAATGCTAAGGCCTAGCTAAGCATGTATGACAACACAAAAGCATATATAGCATAAAGTTTAGGATGATAAAATTGAACAATTATCTAAGGCAAGTTATATTGCCCAAGTTTAACACTAATAGGTTTACCACTCATGTTAAGTCTAAGTACTAAAGCATAAATAGTAAAAGCATAATGCTAACAACTATAAATAAGTAGCATAAATAATAAAATGTTCTTAAAGCAATTCTCCAAATTGCTTACTTCTTCATCTTCCTTAACAAGTTGCGGATGCCTTTCCCGAGTGACAATAGTCCACCCCGTTGCTCATCTCAAAATTGAATTGACAGTTTATGATTTTGGTTTGACGGGTGTAAAATGGTTTCATGTGAGGGTCGATGTTAGGTTTTGTTAGAGAATTAACAAAACGAGTGAGAGAATGAGTACTTGCACGCGAGGTTCCTTCGTTATCGTCATCATCGTCATCATTGTTGAGATAAAAGGAAGATGGTTGAACGAAGGCGAAAGACGAGGAAGTAGAATGACGACCTCTTCTCGTGCCACAATTCTTTCGCTCTTGTTGAGCGGTAAGAGGATTCAAGACACGATCGTACAAGACATAAGACTCATTGACCAACTCAGGACTTTCACTCATGACGAAATTAAACAAACGGGTTAATAACATACCATAGGGTAAAATTAACCTAGCTTATTTAGTGACCCACTCCATTTGTTTTGCCATAAAATAGGCGAGGTTGAACTTTTTGAATCTTGCAATGAACTTTTTGGATCTTGCAATACAATAGAGCATGTAACAAAGACACGAGGGAACATGGTCCCGATTACCCCCCAGACAGAAAACATTTTCCTGGATAATTTCTTCTAAAGGCTTCATGGCTGACACAATTTCACGAGTGAGAATTTGATGATCTTGAACATCAATTTCTTGCTTATGACTGGTGCAAGTGACCTGACATTCTCGATAATTTCGAATATACGAAATGATGTCACCAGGAGAAGGAGGGTTGGTTTGGTATGGACCATCCCTAGGAACACCATATGCCAAGTCGTCAAGTGACCACTTATCGGTAAAGACACAAGCACCCTCACAAGGTTTGTCAAGAATTTGAGCAAATTCTTCAAGAGTGTAAGAAAAGAATCGATTTTGAATCATAAATTAGATTAACATTTGACCTTCATCGGAATAGTTTATTTGATATTGGCTATAGAATTCAAGTATGAAGCGAGGACAATTTTGGTTATTGATTTCAAGAAGACACTCAAACTCAAGAAAACTAAACAAGGACCGAACATAGCGTAGATCAGCAAAGTCCTCAAAAACCACCCGACCCTCATGAATATAGCGAATTTCAAGGTTTCTTAGTCTTTTTTTAAAGGTGAACGATATTCATGTGAAATTATTGGAATGTAGTGTCTTGTATTTTTATGGTCTTCAGATGATTTGCGAGGCATGATTACCTAGAAAGAAAGTATTGAAGTCATATTTTATTATCATTTACTTGTAGTCTTGTATGGACATTGTTTCTAGTATGTGCCTAAATGTGACAAATGTGGAGTAACGATTAACTCGACCTAGAAATAAAATCCTCAGAGTTAACTCAAACACTCTTTAATTTGATTTTGCTCATCCAAACATGTCGAAAATTACATATGAATTATGTATCTCGAATTTTGATCATGAGATCATTATGCATGTGTTTAAAAACGTTTTTAAGTTGTATTAACAATGCATAACAACAATTTTATTATGTTCCTAATGTGAGTGATTTGAAAATAAAATTGGGGTTTTGGTTCAAAATTAATTTTTTGACAAACTCACTAGTGTATGTAAATCCTATGTCTAAGGGAAGCATATTAGTTATACATTATAACCTAGTAGTTTTTGTGTTCATCATGAACCCTAGACTCAAATTGAAAGAAAATAGATGAAATGACTTACAATTGATGATCTTTATGATGTTAGGAATGATTATTAGTGTTGATTTGATCTTCAATTAGTGTTTAGGAGGTTGATTTTGAGTTTTGGTGGTTTTGGTTTCATGTTTTTCGCACCAGCAGGGAAGGGTGTGTTTGGCTTTGTGTTTTGAATTTTTTTGTTAAGTGTTAAAAATTAAAAGTCTGCTGGTGGCGGTCCCATATCGATCAGGGGGCCGCCTGAAAAGTGTTTGGGGCCGCCTGAGATATGGGGGTCGCCCGTATTACAGGTTTTTTTGGACTTTCAAATTTTGACACAAATTTACGTGGAAGAGTGACTAATTAATTTGCATTTAGAGAATTAAAAATATTTAACAAGCTTCAGATGAAGTTGTTAAATTGTCACGACGCAGAATGGAACGCAGACTAGAGTCAAGAGTAGAAGAAGGAGAAGTGGACTACACGATTTATTGAATGTGTTCCATTATTCCTAAACCAAGACGAAGATAATTAAACAATTCACGTTTAAGGGGTTTTGTAAGGATGTCGACAATATTATCTTCGGATGACACTTTTTCGATCGAGATATGTCCCTTTCGGACATTGTCACGAAGAAAGTGATGACGTTTTTCGATATGTTTAGTACGAGAGTGTTGCACTGGGTTTTTACTAAGGTCAATCGCGCCTTTGTTGTCGCACATGATCGGGACGTCGTCGAGTCGAATGTCATAGTCGATGAGAGCTTGTTTCATCCATAGTGCTTGTTGACATGCCTTTCTGGCGCTTACATATTCGGCTTCGGTCGTGGAGATAGCAAGAGCGGTTTGTTTCTCGAGAACCAAGATGTCAAACAACATCCCACGAACGTACAAATACCGCTAGTGCTCTTTCGATCCACATAATCTCCCGCATGATCAGAGTCGGCATATACTATTGTTTCTATGTTGGTCCCCTTAGGATACCATAATCCTAAGTGCGTAGTGCCTTTAATGTATCAGAAGATACCCTTAACCGCTTCAAGATCAGAGGTTTTGGGATCCTCTTGGAAGCGGGCCCAAAGGCAGGCACTAAACATGATATCGGGCCTACTTGCCGTTAGGTATAATAAACTACCTATCATACCTCAATACTTGGTGCTATCCACCGACTCACATTCTTCGTCTTTCGTGAGTTTAGTATCGTAGGACATGGGGGTTTTCATTGGTTTAGAATATTCTAAGCCAAATTTCTTAACCCTTTCTTTAATATATTTAGATTAATTAAAGAAAATTCTATCTTTCATTTATTTTATTTGTAATCTAAGGAAGAAGTTAAGTTCACCCATCATGCTTATTTCGAACTCGTCATGCATGATTTTGGCAAATTCATCACACATGGCTTGACAAGTCGAACCGAATTTAATATCATCGACATATATTTGAACAATGATGAGATTTAAACTTTTCTTCTTTATAAAAAGCGTGTTATCTACCATACCCATGTTATATTCATGTTTAATAAGAAAAGCTTTTAATCTATCATACCAAGCTTTGGGAGATTGCTTAAGACCATATAAAGCTTTCTTAAGTTTATAAACATGATCCGGTTTTTCAAAGTCAGTGAATCCCGAAGGTTGTGCCACGTATACCTCCTCATTGATAAGACCATTCAAGAATGCACTTTTTACATCCATTTGAAATAACTTAAAATCTAAAGCACAATCATAGGCTAATAATATTCTAATAGATTCTAATCTAGCAACGGGAGCATAAGTTTCATCATAATCAATGCCTTCTTGTTGATTATATCCTTGGGCTACTAACCTAACTTTATTTTGAGAAACGACATCGTTCTCGTCCAACTTATTTCTAAACACCCACTTAGTTTTTATGATTGTCATATTCTTAGGTTGTGGTACTAACTCCCAAACATCGTTTGCAATGAATTGATTTAATTCTTCTTGCATAGCGATTATCCAACTTTCATCTTTTAAGGCTTCATTAACATTCTTTGGTTCTATAGTTGATATAAAACAAAAGAAGTTACATTGGTTTTGGGCTTGAGACCTAAGGGTTCTTTTATTAAGGTTTCCTATGATACTTTCTAATGGATGGTTCCTAGATTCCTTAACATTTACTATTTCATCAGTTTCTAAAGTATCATCTTCAATGTCATTTTCTAAGTTTTTCTTTTCGGTAACCTTAATTGCTTCTTCTTCATCTAAGTCATTATCCACCAAGGGTGATGTCTTCATCGAATGTCACGTTGAGTGATTCTTCGATTTTCATGGTATGTTTATTAAGGATGATGTAGGCTTTACTATTTTGTGAATATCCTAAGAAGATACCTTCATATGACTTTAGGTCAAACTTTGTAAGGTAATCTTTGGTGTTTAAGACAAAGCACTTGCTTCCAAACACCTTAAAATAATCAAGAGTAGGTTTCCTACCTCTTAAGATTTCATAAGGAGTTTTTCCTAATAAGCTCTAATTAGAATTCGGTTAAGAATATATGTTGAAGTATCTACGGCGTTACACCAAAACTTTTGCGGTAGCAATTGTTCATTCAACATAGTCCTACTCATTTCTTGAAGTGTCCTATTTTTCCTTTCGACCACACCATTTGATTGAGGAGTGCGCGGAGCCGAGAAGTTATGTGTAATTCTATTGACATTACAAAACTCTCCGAATTGAACCTCATTATCAAATTCCCTACCGTGGTCAGTCCTTATTGACACTATTGTACATCCTAGTTGGTTTTGAATTTTCTTACTAAATATCTCAAATTTATCAAAGGCTTCGGTTTTATTCTTAAGGAATCTTGTCCAAGTATACCTAGAATAGTTATCTACTATCACTAAGGTGTATAGATTTCCTCTGTAACTCCGTACAGCGGATGGACCGAATAGATCCATGTGGAGAAGTTCTAAGCATCTAGTCGTTGAGACTAAATTATTAGCTTTATGACTAGCGTGAGCTTGTTTTCCAATTTTGCAAGCATTACATAAATGTTTATCAAACTTAAGCTTAGGTAAGTTTCTAACTAATTCTTTAGATGCTAACGATTGAATGAGACGCATATTGGCGTGACCTAATCTCCTATGCCGCAATGTCAAATTCCCATCAATCGTTACAAGACAAATCTTGTCATTCGACTTAGATCCTAATTTCATCACATATACACCTTTCTTCCTAATACCTCTACCTATGACTTTATCATCTTTAACTATCTCACTATCATTTTCGGTAAATATAACTTTACACTTACAATCACATATTCGTCCTACACTTAGCAAGTTAAACCTAAATTATCTACATGTTCCACATTGGCAATTTTAAGTGAGCCATGAGAAATTGTACCTTTGCCAATGATGTTACCACGTAGATTGCTACCAAAGATGACATTAACTCCATGTATGCCTTGTATGTTGAGAAAAGCTTTCGGTTGCCCGTCAAGTGTTTTGAGCATCCACTATCTTTAATCCACTCATCGGGTTCCAAGTCGATTACAAGGCATATCTATTTATATAAGATAACAACTCAAACATTTGGTCCCCAATATCTTATGGGTCCAAAGTTGTTAGTGTTGAACATCCCATGAATTTGTTGCATTTGGTTGGGATGTGGAAATGATGAAATCATTCCCCAAGGCATGTAATTTTAATTTTGAAAATTATTCCAAGTTATAGAAAATCCATGAGGTCGATTTTGTCTACCATCATTTCTTATTGGTTGTGGTGTTCTATTTCTAGAATAAGAGTTATTGACTCTTCTAGGTGGTGGATTTTTTGATCTAAAATTAGGTTTTAAAAAACCAACTCCTGGTTTTGACAATGGCTTATAAAATTGTTTAACTTCATCATCACTAGCAACGGGAACTTTGACGTTGTTTACTATTATGTGTTTTGGTCTAGGACCTAAAATAGATTTTTGAAAAGACACACTTTTCTCAGATCCAGGCGTGATGACTGACGGTCCCATAATTTCTTTGGGGACCGCCTATACAATATGGGGGCCGCTCGTGTTTATGGGACCTCCATTAGAAGACGCATTTTTCTGGGCTTTCACAAATTTTATTTCCTTAGTTCCACTAGATGATGCTTCAAATGAATTAAACCCTAAACCTAATTTTTCTTCAGATGGTTTTTTATTACTTAACATTTCATTTAGACAATGTGTACTCTTTTCAAATTTAGTTAATCTAATGGCTTCTTCTTTGAGTTTTTCATTCTCAATTTTAAGCATATGACACTTTACACATTCGAGATCATCTCCCTTGTTTTTCACGAGTGTAGACACTTTTTCTTTTAGAATACTAAGTTCTTTTTCTAAACTATTTCTAGTGGCTTTTAATCTTTTGTTTTTAGTGATTATCTTTAAACTCATTTTGCACAGTTTATCATATTCATTATCTAAAACTAAATCATCTATTGGTGAGTTTTCATCACTAAAGTAAGAGGATTTGGAATGTACCTCATTTGATGCTTGAGCCATGAGACATGTTTCGTCTTTGACTTTTTCATCATCTTCTTCACCGTTATCGCTCCAAGAACCTCTAACGAATGCTTTTTTGGTTCTTGTCTCTCGGTGGCCTTAGACATTCTCCAATAAGATGATTTGGATCTCCGCATCTAAAACACTTCCTTTCACCCTTGCCATTTTTGTCGTCTCAGCTTCTTTGAAAGATCTTTTTGTCGTTCCTTGGTTGTCTAACGAATCTTCCTCTTCTTTAGAAGAACTTCTTAAAGTCTCTAACCGTCATGGCGTAATTTTCTTCTTCACTTCCGGAAGTTGAACTTTCTTCATCACTAGATTCTTTATTAGCCTTTAAAGTAAGAGATTTTCTTTCTCCCTTGGTTTTGACTATTTCAGAATCTTTCTTGATGATCATCTCATAGACTTTGAGGTTTCCAATGAGCTCATCAAGAGATAGTGATGTTAAGTCTTTCGACTCTTCAATCGCCGTGACTTTTGCTCTCCATTTTGGATGTAGAGCCCTAAGAAACTTCCTAACATAATTCTTGCTAGAATAACCTTCATTAAGAGCTTTTAGACTAGTAATAATAGTGTTAAATTTAGCAAAAGCACTATTTATAGATTCGTCTTCAAAAATGACAAATTGTTCATATTCTTGAACCAAAAGGTTAATCTTATTATATTTGACTTGACTATTACCTTAGTGGGTGATTAACAAAGTTTTCCAAATTTCTTTTGCCATATCACACATGAAAATTCTTTCATATTCTTTTCTTGGCAAAGCATTGTAAATAACCATTTTGGCTTCATTATTTTTCCCAAGCTTTCTTTTAAGATCATCCGTTTGTTTATCAAAAGGGACAACCTCATTAAGTTTGGTTTACGGATTTTGAATAATGGGTTGAAAATCACCATTGGTAATAACATGCCAAAGATCTGGATCTTTTGATTTAACATATGTCTCGAATCTATTTTTCTAATAAATAAAATTGTCACTTTCAAAAAGTGGTGGTCTTTGCATGGATTGCCCTTCTAGATATTTGTCGGAATCCATAGATCGATCCAAGCTTTAAAATACAGTATATTTTAAGAATCTTGAGTGACATTGGCTTCTGATACCAATTATGGAAACTAGAAATGGGGGGGGGGGGGGGTTGAATAGTTTACCAGTTCGTCTTACGTTTTAAAAGTTTGTTTCAAAATACTTAGATTCGAGTTGTATGTTCAACCAATCAACAATATGAATCAACGATGTAAATATCTAAACTAATACTAAATAACATTGACAACAATCTAAAGAGATAAAGAAAGGAACAATCAAACCAAGACGCCAAGATTTATAGTGGTTTGGCTACGAAGCTCCTCTTCGCCCTACTCTACTCCCCGAGTATCCTACTCGAGATTTCACTATGTGAACAAGCTTCCTTTAGGCGGAGAAAACCGTTTACACGTCGCTTACGTTGTTTTCCGACACTAAGCTAAATGTTGAGTCCTAATCTTAGCTAGAACCAATCTACCACTACACAAGCACTACACAATCACAAGATCTACACTATCGGATTTACACACAATCCGAATCACACAATTACAGAAGATAATTACAATAGAGATTTGATACATAGAAGAAGATAGGAGATATCACTAAATAACAATTTGTTTCTTAGCAAATACGAATGTTCTTCTCTTGCACTTGTAGAAGAATGAGAAAGATGAGATTGAATCACTTGAAACAAGATCAAACAATGTTACTGATCAAGTGATTTAGAGAGAGAAAGAAGGTTTTTAGAGAGAGAAGGTTATCTGAAAAATTCATGCAAAGAGTGTTGGAGTATGCTCGTGTCATAATAAATAATTATACGGCTGGATACATGTGAGCCTATGGGGTCACACACATATACACTGAGGTACCACTTTATATATCGTTCTTATTGTATTTACGGTATATAAGTAACCTACGTAACGCGAGATCAATATCGGGCCTTTAATAACTAAGTAGTGTACTTAGTTTATTGGACTTGAAAACTTTAGGAAAGCCCACCAAGCTCTATATGGGAGGCCGACCTATAGAGGAGAAAAAGGAGGGATAAGATCAAATTTTTGTTAATAAATATTTGACATCTTCTCATTTATTTGATTAACCAATTTACCAAAATCTCTCCCTCTCTCTCTTGTGAAACTTTCGTGTATTAGGTGAAGGTCACCGTTCGTTTCTACCGATCACGCTACAAAGGTAAACTTTTCTTGTTTTTATTATGATTGATCATATGACTCTATGGATCCATTGATAGGTGCTTGTTCCAATGTGTTTTATATTTGTTTATATGATATTCATTTAATTCAGCACATACAGTGGTATCACGAGCCATCATATGATGTCATATGATCATCGTGTATGCGTAAATATGGCTAAAATCACGTATTTCTAATGGAATCAAAATGATAATTTTAAAATAGCCCTTAGGGCTTATTTTTTGGAATTAATTCGACCCATATGGGGTCTTAAGATCTATCATTTTTGATCCCATAGTCATTTGTTATGCATAATTTAATTAGTTTTGTTATCGGGTACGTGTAAAAGGGCCTAAGTCGCGCGTTTTGGAACGATTATTTAATCGGTTTTAAATCAGCCCCTTGGGCATTAGTTTTTGAATTAATGTGGTTGTTATAAGGTCTTTATTACAGTACTAAGTGATCCTTAAGCCATTGGTTACACGTACAAATCGAGGTTTTAATTCTTGTTAATGTATTTCTTCGATTCGTTAGCTAACAATTTATTTCTTGTTAATTACTTTGTATCCAAGGCAAATACATGCATGTTTGACCATGGACTTAGCCAACACCTTGTTATTACATGATATTATGGTATTATTATGTGGTGTATGCAAAGCCGATGAAAACCTTGACCACTTGTGACTTGATTTGCTAGTAATTGCATTTAATTTTAGTTTTGGGTTTTGCCATTGTTTCGGCTTCTTTTTGTATGGTTTTAATTTTTGTTGTAGCCATTGTTTGGGCACTTTACAGTAGTTAGATGATAAGATAAATGTATTTAATCATAAAATTATTGTAACCGCTGTTATGGATTCGAATGGCGCAAAAGTTAAAAGCATAAAGTCAAATTCGGAGCCGCTGGAGTAACCTCCACTAAAAGTGGGTTTCCTAGAGTTATATAAGGAGTTAGAAGCTCATTTTTTAGGAGAAGGTGCACAACTCATGGGGCTAAAATTTCTTCAACTGGAGCTCAGATTGGGGAAGACTCCTTCTAGGAGTTTCAGACCTATAAAATAAACTAAAATTTTATGGCAGTTTTGGGCATCATGTTCATTAAGGGTTTCACTTGCTCATGTTGGTTCTTGGAGAAAGTGGGAGCCCTCCTTGTGGTTGTGTGGTTAACCCTTAGTTGGCTTCTTGGTTCTCGTGATGGCTCGCGAGACCAAGCATAGATTTTTCATCGGTTGAGGCTTTGCGTACTTATGGTTATGTTTGTTTGTTTTGCTTTTATATATGTTTGGAATGTATATAAATTTGCAAATGTTTTTGATAAAACTAAAAATAAAACACAAACCAATTTTAGAAACTAAATCTTAGATTTAGTTTAAAGTTTAAATATGATTTGAAACTAAACACTTGTTTTTTATATAAATAACACTAAATAAATGTTATGATTGTTATTTAATTTATGTAGTGTTATTTAATTTATGATTGTTATTTAATTTATGTAGTGTTCAAACTAATATTTATTCCACCTAGGTTATATATTAGTCATGAAAATGAACAACTTGACACACATAAAAAATATAAAACAAGTATTAAACTTAAGTTAAAAAATAGTTTTTTGACTTGTGCTACGAAGGATGAATGCATGCTTTCTCGTACACATTTTTTGATCATGTATTTATCAAAACTTATACCCGTCACAAATTTAAGTCATGCCGTACTATTGGTTGAGATCACTTGCATTTGCTTTTTACTCTATGTGAGACGTAGGTGAATTGTAACTCAAGGTGATTATTCTCTATGCGTGAGACCTAGACATATCCTCACAAGTTCTCACATTGGATGACTTAATCGAGTTAAGAAGGTGAGACATTGGCTGGAGGCAAGGATGGGACTAAACATGCCAACTTGACATTGTTTCTCCGGTTACAAATGTCATGAGTCACATATGGTCTAAGAATTGCACTGGTTTTACAATTGGTGAATGTCACCTACATATTGAATCTATCATTGCTAGTAGATCAACTGATGTGATGCTGGAACCTCAATGAGGATCTTAGCCTTTCGTAAAATTAATTGTTTTATATAAACTTGGGTAGTTAAATTTTAACAGGATTAATTATTGAAAATACTAAAATCTTAAATTTTATTTTGTAGATGGCTGCAACTCAAACCACAAACAACATGTGAGAACTCATATTTTCAGGTGAATAAATTTATTATATCTTATTCTTATTTTTTACCTTTAAGTAAAAAATTCTTATTTTTACCATTACCCGATTCAGTAAATTCTACGCCTTATTAAATACTAAGTCGCCGTTTAGCTTACTTCTCGTTTCGTGCTGTTATAGTTCAAACCTTTCTATAGTTTAACCCGAGCCTCAATACTATTTTACTTTAAGTAAAATTATGATTTTTGCTTTTTAGCCGATAAAAAAAATAAAAAATTTAGTTCTAGCAATTCGCGAACCGTGCTTAAGATCGTTATGCGTTTAAGTGTCCTAAGAAATTAAATTTTTTATATTATGCCTCGTTGGCTCAAAAATTTTATTTTTATAATCCTCGTTTATTCCCGCGTCTTAGCCGAACCCTTGTTTAAATAGTGCACATTTTATTATACCTTGTAAAACTTTAATTGTACAAAAATAATACATCAATTCTTTTAACAAAAAAAATATATATATGAAATTAAGCCCATAAGCCCCCTACTGCCGCCCCATTTAGTACAACATTACACTCTACTTTACCAATTTTTGTTTTCCCAAGCCTAAAGTAATGATGGCATTTTGCATGTATAACTCTTACTCCATCCCATTATTAGTCCAAAAACAACACACAGTAGAACCTTAGAAAAATAAAAAAGCTTGCTTTATTTTTGTTTCTTTTCTTTTTGTTGTTGCTGCATGTTGAAGATTCAACTTCGTTTGCTGTCGGATATCGTCATCAAAATTAATTATTTGCTTACTGCTTATACTTTGCTATCACTTTGTTTTGCTTTTGCCACTTGATGACATCAAATAATGTCTATTTTATAGTATCATTTATCCCATGTAATTACCTCATTTTGTATAATTATTGCAAAGAATTATTACTTAATCGTTTGTATTTGAGAATTGCAGTAATTATGAAGTACTTCGTGAATATTAGCAAAAGGCGCGCATTCTGGAACTTAAATGGAGATATTTTGAAGATTATTGTTCTAACAACCAATATGTTGTATCCATCAAGCAAGATACGACGTATTCGTACCTGCACTCACCAAAGACCACAAAGGAAACAAGATTAATATGCCGTATCCAGTGAAGACCAATACGCCGTATTAGAGATATAGTATGTGAATATTCTGGAAGATATCAAACGTGGTCCCTACTTCAAGAAACCCCAATACGCCGTATTCATCATCTTGGATACGCCGTATCGACACCGACTCCAGACCTTATAAATACAAAACTCAAAAACGAGTTTTAAGTGTGCTAAATCATATTCTCGATACCTAAACCACAAAAGTCAATTTTTAGAGGAGAAAAAAAGCAGAAGAGGTCTTACAACGCATTCCAATCCATAGGAGACAACGTTTAATCTCTTATACTTTTGTAATCGTTCAGTTTTTGGTATCATTTGTTAACTCGGTTAGTTTACCTTAGCTAAGCCAGTACTCTTGTATTAATTATGATGTTTGAAGGCTAATACCTTCGGGTATTAGCCATTATTATGAAGATCTGAATGTTTGGTTTTGTTTATATCTCGATTTCTTAATTTATCGTTGTATGCTTGTTTATGTTTATCAATTTATACTTGTTTACGTACTTTTGTATGCGACCTATCATTCAACTAGATCTAGTGATACGGACCAAGTAATCTAGATGCCGGGATAGCTCTCCATATAGTAATTTATACATCTAGAATCATAGGATCACAAATATTGTCCTTCTAAATTTGTGCTAAGGATACGCCTCTAGCTTAACTAGTTAACAGATATTGCCTTTGGTTTAGTGAACAAGTTGACTAGCAGGTGAACCTAGATAATTCAACAAATAACGTTCTGATTCCATTGGATAGTTAGACAAGTGGACTACTAGAGTATAAATTGCCATTAAGCAGTAAGTGGGTAAAGTCTCTATGAGCTAGGGTTTAACAAGATCACCATTGCTTTAATCCCTAAGATAGATTATAATCAGCAAATAAGGATGCTTTATGCGGATGCTTTAATTGTGACAGAATTAATGTGTCTAGGTCTTAGGATGAAGTCCCGCCTAAGTCTAAGAATGATATGCCTCTTCGAGATAAGTAATCATTGCACTGAATAAACAAACCAACTTCTAATCGGATTAATGATGGCTAATACAGTTTTCTATTATAAGGCTTGACCGCTCTTTTATCTTTTGTTAATTTTCTTGCGTGGGTTAAAGTGTCTTGAATTGATTATAGTCATCACCAAACCCGTTCCAGTCTCTCAGGCTAAAAACCTCCTTTACCTGTTAGAATTAGGATTAGAACTAACATAGGATTAGCAAAGGTTTGACTTAGATTAGAATTAACTTAGATTAGATAACCAAAATATTAATAAATTGAGAGATTTAACCTCGCTTCAAGTGTTCAACACCCTACTTACCACGAATCTACCACCGACCGGGTACACTGCCCGTTAAAGTGTTGTTTTTGATTAACTCGGAAAAATATAAATTTAAAACTTAAATCATAAAAATATACACCATAGAATGACATATCACCGCTGCAGATGAATATTTTTCACCGATTGCTGTTGAAGATCTTCATCAACAAAAAATTAATTCTTTAATGTTTATTTAGCTTTCTCATCTAATCTAAGCTTTTGCGATTTCGCTGCTCGAATTGCGGGGGAGTATTAGATTATATAATAGCCCAAGCCCTTTTGTGGGCTTCGGGTCCATTAAGGTTTGTAGGTATGTTGCATTATACATACCATATAGGTAAACATAATACCTCACGGGGTTTATTCAATATTCAACAGTTCTATTATCAACAGACCCAAATTGGCATTTGAGGTCTGCCCTATACTTCATGTGATCTCGATTCCCCCTAAGATACCAAAGGTAGGGCATCCAAGTTGTAGTGATTATTCCCTATCTTTCCTAAAGACCTTGCCTGAAACCTATATAGATTATAAACCCCCTCTGAAAGAGTTCCAGAGCTTTTTAAGTATTTAAAGTGACAAAGGCGGTAATTTGGTAAATTCCAACACTAGGGATAGATGTCAACTTATCCTAGTACCCTGCTAATCCTAAGTTCAACAGGTTCGCCTAATAAAAGGACTAACAGTATCTAAACCACCCATAATACTACCAAAACTCATGGATCAATGATAGGCAATAAGGATATCCAATAAAACAATGATAAGACATTATGATAAAATAAATAAACAAAGTATAATTAACGAGTTAACTGACAGGAATAATAATTAAGCATAATCAATATCAAACAACAACCAATTAAGCCGAAGTCAAATAAATCATTAAAAATAATTGATTGAGTTCAAACTTTGCGATTTGAATAATCATGTATAAATCATGCTAAAATAATACTCTCGATCTTCTAGTTGGATCTCGTGGCGAACCCCGAAGGGTTCGCCCTATACCCGAACCAAGCAGCCAAACAAGCTGCTGCCCTTTTTCTCCTTGTCTTTTACGTCGGCAGAGAAGAAACTAAAAAAGAATGAATGAAATTAAATCTGGTCATTCGATATATATATATATATATATACTAAATGCCATCTTTGAAACTTAGACAACTTTGGTCCTTCGTCATTCTTTGTTATTTATCATCAGCGCTTGAAACATAATAGGATTTTAGCTGATGAGGTGTCATTTTATACACTATTTCAGGGTCATTTAACCCCTAAATCATGCAAATATGCCTAGATTATGTGCTTAATTGTTTCTTTTCAGGTTTTTAGCACTTGGATGGCATTTGGAGGAAATACACGTGACTTGGGCTGATTTGGAGAAGAAACAGACAAGACTACGGACCTACACCAAATCTCTTAAAGAAATGTGCTCACAGAGTGTGGAGACGGCGTCTCAAGCATAAAGCGACGATGTCGTGATGTATCAAGTGACGGCGTCAAAGAATTGACGACGGCGTCAGGACGTAACCGACTCAAATCAGACCTAGAATATTCTACTTCGTGACGGTGTCGCAACTATAACTGGACGCCGTCACAGCAATTTCTCTATATATACAAAACCGAATTTTAGGTTTTAAGTGTGTAACTTTGTATAACTTTTGGGAGCCAAACCCTAAGTATTTTGTTTACTTTTAGGCCGTTTTTAGGGCCTCAAAACCCTATTGTAACTGACCTTAATCTATGTTTTAATCAAGTAAGATTATTTATCTTTAATCATTCAATATGTCTATGTTTTGTTTGATTGATCTATGTTCTTGCTTTATCTATAACATGTTAGGCTAAACCTTCCCTTGTATTTACTTATGATTGCATAAAAGTTAGGTTGTAGAACTTTTACTGTTGCTTCTTGTGATGAATGTGAGCGTTAGGCTTTAGAAAAATAGCCATAAGATATTAAATTGGCATAGACGTTTAGGTAAATGAGAGAAGTGTAGAAAGGATACCATCGGTAACAGTCTTCATACTACCTTAACCCTAATATGGCTGATCCCTCTTAAGATATTTCAATTGCATTTCATATAATCTTAGGGGCCTTGTAATAGTCTTCATACTACCTCACTTATGCGTTGCCTTAACGAAATATTAAATAGACGACGGGTTCGTGTAATTCGTTCATGACTTAGGAAATACTTACACAGCTCATCACGAGTGTGACAAGGTAACATGATTAGGAGAAGCAATCTAATAAGTAATGCAAGATTAAGTAAATACACTATCTTATCATAAAGTTATCACCAGTAGTATATATTATATCTAGTTTTACTAAATAGTTAAACAAACCAACCCCTCAAACCCATGATTTTATCTGCTTTTTATAAAATATAAAAATACAAAAAGAATCTCATTTCGATCCCGTAGATCTTGGTTAAGCTCTGTTCGAACCTTCCTAACCTATTCCCCTAGAGAATGATAACAACCCTGAGTCTTGCCTATAATACACTACAACGATTAGGTACACTGCCTAGGAAGTTGTAAAACTTTGTGTAGAAGTCATTACGACAACCGCACACATCAAGTTTTTGGCGCCGCTGCGTTGGGAATAGTTAGGTTTTGAAATTAGTTTAGCTTATTTCTACTCGCTTGAATCCTTTCAAGTTGGATTTTATTTTCGTATATTAGCTTTCTCGTAGTCTATCTTTTCTTTGTGTTATTTGTTTCGTAAATCCATTTTCGTTAACTTCCATGGGAACCGAAAATCCTATCCGTACTCTTGGAGATTACTCTAAACCTAGCCATGAGGGCTACAAGAATACCATTGAGCTCCCCGTAGGGATGAACGTGGTACCTCTTCAATCTGACACCATCCGGTTGGTGCAAAATAGATGCTTATTCCACGGACTTTGGTCCGAGGATCCAAACTAACACCTCAAGGATTTCTTAAAACTTGTGGACTCACTTGACCTTGACGGTGAAAATAGGGAAAGAACGCGCTTGCGTTTATTTTAATTTTCCCTTCGCGATCAAGCTAGCAATTGGCTTGAACGTCTTCCAGCAGGATCCATCTTCACATGGAAGGATCTTACTACTCGTTTCCTTGCTCAATTCTTTCCAACCGGGAAGGACCGCAAAACTCCGCAACGATATCCTTATGTTCCAAAAACATCAAAGAGAATCTCTCTTTAAAGCATGGAGTCGTTTTAAGGATTTACTCTAAAAAGTCCCTCATCATTGCATCGGTTTTTGGCTCCAAGTCTAAATTTTTTATGACCATGTCAATCCCATCACAAGACGAACCATCGACCATCGGTCAGTGGTAAGCTTCGTAACAAAAACGCCAAAGAATCATGGACATTATTAGAGGATCTCGCCCTCTATGATAACAAAAGTTGGAGCAACATAAGGGATTTTGCTAAGCCGGTCAAGGCAATCTCTTCGCCTCAAGATGTCCCGAGTACATTCGACCGCCGCCTCATCGAGCTCAAAAATCGAGTCCAACGCTTTATGGAAGCTCACATTGCTCATATGTAACATATTCAAGTGAACAAGATCACTTCCTCATGTGAGATCTGCAGTGTTTCCCACGACACTCAGTACTGCATGGAAAATCCCGAACAAGCTTTTGTTGATTACGCATCCTTGTGTACTAACGAAGCGAGAGGTAAGTGGTACACTTTCAAACCGAGCAAAATAATCTTAGTGACACCTATAATCCATCATGTAAAAGTCACCCAAACCTTAGGTGGAGACAACCCCAAAATTCTCAAAATAATTTTTCAAACCCACCTAACCGGTTCTAACTCAACGATTCAATCCCGAACCGTTCCTTCAACAACAATCCTCAAAATTTTAACCATCAGTCAAATCTCGAAGAATTGGTGTCCAACTTCATGGCATCTCAAGACGCTAGATTGTCCAAGTTTAAAGCTGATTTCAAACAACAACAATGTGAGATGACCAACAAAATCGACACAATATTGAAGGCCATCACTGATCGAATGGCTGAAGCACTCTCTAGCGAAACAGTTAAGAACCCAAAATTGAATGTTAACTCTACCTCTCCAGTTTTGTCTACTCGTTTTTACCCAACAATAGACCCCCAATGCTCATCTCACCCCTCTACTTCAATAAATGCTGTCAAAACAAGTTCCAAAGAGGCAAGCCATTCCCAGACGAGCCAGCTGCAAACATGGATGGGGATTGGAACGCAACAAATTGGAGAACCCAAACAAACTCTAGAAGATGAATTCTAGGATTTGCATATTAACCTACCGGTTCTCGAAGTCCTAGCTCAAGCTCCAATCTATAACGCAATGTTGGATAAATACGTGGAGAGCTTAGAACTAGGAAAAATGGATCATCATTTGTCTAAGGCGAAGCATCTGCAAAGATGGAAGACCCCGGGCTATTCACTCTACCTTGTAGATTAGGGGACTCAAAACCTTTCGACACCTTAGCTGATTTAGGATCATGTTTAAACATAATCCTGCTATACCTCTTCAAAAAGCTTAACATCGGACTCTTGGAAGAGACTGACCATATCTTCGGGTTGGCTGACGGAACCAAATCTTACCCTATTGGAATTGTTAAAGACGTAGAAGTCCACATAGGAAAACTAAAGCTATTAAACTATTTCTACGTAATCGAAATGAAGAAAGACCCCGAAACCCCTTTGCTAGTTGGAAGAGGATTCCTAGTAACTGCCAATGCAGTTATATATTGTAGGAAAGCCAAAATATCGGTAGGGGAAGGGATCACTAGGTCGGTATTCGGAGTAAAAGGAGTGGATTTAGGTGAAGAGGAAGCACCTTATTGGACCACGATTGGAAAAAGGGAGTCATACAAACCACGACCTAGCTCGGATGGTGTAGGAGCATGAACCCCTTACTATGCTAGAAAGGACTTCTTAGACTGCTATTTGCCCAGAGAATGAGAAATTGCTAGAGATGCTGAGATCAATCCTTTAAGGATGTCCTTGTATTTAGAAGGATGGTGGAATTTTTAGGAGCTATACCTATAAAGCTTAAGAGAAATATGTGGGAGTCAGAAGATTTGATATAAAACCCAATCGACTGGAACAAACCACCCAAAAATGGAGATGGAGCATGGCATACCAAGATTAGACTGATTGATCCGGATGGAGAAGAGTTCACCAAAACCCTACAATCAATCCCCGCCTATAGAAAGATCTCCGAAAGAGAAAGCCCAAGGGAGATCATCAACTTGGACCACTTCTACGACACGTAAGAGCATGTGACTTTGAGTCTAGCTACAAGACTCATAAATAAAGAAAAGCGCTTATTGGGAGGCAACCCAATGTTTATTTCTATCACATATTAGGAGTGTCTTGTGTTTTAATTCTTTTTATTTATCCTTTTATGTTTGAATTCATCATTTTGTAATCATGCTATGTTTTGTCTTTAACCTCGTCTTAATTTCAATCAAAGGTATATTGCAACAAAATAAGTTTAGGGGAAATATCTGGTTTTTAAGAACTAATTCAAACATAATAAATAAATTCTTTAGATTCGCTTCAGTTTCGAGTCATATGATTGTATTGACTAATCTCAGGTTTCATGCAGTACTTCATACATGAAATAACTTAAATAATCACGTGCAAGAAGTTTTTTAAAGAAAACGAAAAGAAAATATTCTCAGAGTCTGGAGACGGCATCAGGATTTATCCTGATGACGTCGTGATCCCATCTATAGGAAAATTCAAAAATTTTCAAGTATTTTCAAAAAATAGTTTGCATAACATTTAAGATTTGTAATTCTTTTATAAACCTACATAAACCTATAATTACATCATCACTCTCATCCTATCTTTACTGCTTTCATAAAGTCAAACCCTAAACTCTCGTTGTATTTATATCTATCCCGCCGATTTTATGCTTGGTGTAGTTGTCTTTGTCTTGGATTACAGGTTATATTTGATGAGAAAAAGCTTGGATGCTCTTAGGAAGTTTCATTAGATGACTCTTGGAGGATGATTTAACCATTTATCGTATGTTTCTTCTCCATTATTGAGCAAACCAGGAGAGTACTAGTTTCTTTTACTTGTTTTCTTTTTTCCTTTATTCGTTTATACAGGTACTTCTAAAGAACATTGGGGACAATGTTCAACTTAAGTGTAGGGGGAATAAGCCTTAGAAACTATTCTTTCAAATTTTCATTTTCTTGTTCCTTAAAATGATGGGTAATATATCAAAACATAACATAAAAGGTCATTTTAACAAAAAATTATTTTTTTTATAGCACATACCGACAAAAATCTAGTATTAATAGCGTCTGATGGATAGGAATTTATATGACTAGCACAAAACCCTCATAATTTCACCCCAAAAATGCGAGGTTCTCCTTTAGATCTTTAGGAATTCGGGTATCCATTTTTGATACCCAAGATAGTTTATACCTTTAGCTTGTTCGAGTTAAGGTTTGAATGCAGTCATATGTGTCTATTTCGTCGTTGTGGATGTGTACGTATCGTCTTTGTCGCCTTTTCTGAACATTGGTATCAGTGTTAAATCATATGAGTGTACCAATAGTATTTTAAATTCTAGAACTTGTTTTTGTGATGCATTCTGAGACCGCATAGTGAGTATTATGATTTGCTAGATAAGAGGCACTATAATTAACCCATGTTTTAAACCTGTGATTGTTATTATGGTCACCTCGATCATATAACTATCCCACGCCCTTATCATGCACTCATTTTTAGTGCAGGATACCCCTAGTATAACCCTCCGAGCTTATCCTTTTTCATAGTTCTCGTAATTTTCTGGTTAAGCCGGACTATTAATGAAGAGCATTGTTAACCCTTAAACTAATCGTTACACCAAATCGCCTTAGCATACCTTGTATGTACTCACCTTTAGTACATTATTGTTTTAACCCAAGTTAATTTTTGAGTACACGGTTTCTAAGTCCTTATCCTTGTAAATACAATCTTAGGACGATTGGGTTTCATGGTAGTATTTATTTCACTAAAGAATGGGGAAGAAAAGTTAAGTCAATACCCATATATGTTTGTCAAATGACCTCCATGTTATTTTGATCCTCCTCAATTTAGGTCATTAGTTAGATTGTAAATATCGAGTATGCAAACGTTCAAGTGTGGGGGTGTATCTATAAACCCCCATGATGTCTTATATGTTTAAGCAATGGCAAAGCAAAAGTGTACGAACAAAAATGTATATAAAAAAGTGAAAAAAATGTACGGGCTGCCATTTGCTTATGTCTATGTTTATATTAGAGTCAAGAAAAGAAAAATAAAGAGATTAATGTAGAGTTGTGTAGAGTTTGTATATCTTGTCTGAGTCCTTGGCTTAGCAACCAAACCAACGTGTATTCGTATAAATAATTAGCTAACCCTTCCACCCTAAATTCACCAAAAAGTCACTCCCCAAATGTATCCCATCCATTTCTGTTTCCATTAATGTTATCTTACACCTACACCCCATAATCCTTTAAAAAGACCTCTTTGATCGTAACAGATAATGCTTGCGCCTAGCGGTAGAGGTTTGATCCTCTACCAAGCCTAGGTAATTTATATACTATGACAGATAATGAGTGTTAATTTTTTGTTTCCCCCCATAGTTATAATTTATTATATACTCGAGTGAAAGAAAGAATCCCAAACACTTATGTGAGGTGCTAGTATATACTTTCAGTGCTTTAATTAGGAGGTCTAAAAGGTTGTGTTGTAAAATTCTTTTAAAGAGTAGGTTAAATGCCCTCAATATTGCTATTGTCTAGGTAGAAAAGCCCATTTTCTTGAGGACAAGCAAATCCCAAGTGTAGGGGTATTTGATGAGGTGTCATTATATACATTATTTTGGGGTCATTTAACATCCTAAATCATGCAAATATGCTCAGATTATGTGCTTAATCATTTGTTTTCAGGTTTTTAGCACTTGGATGACATTTAGAGGAAATACACGTGACTTAGGCTCATTTGGAGAAGAAACGGACAAGATTACGGACCTAAACTAAATCTCTTGAAGAAATGTGCTCACAAAGTGTGGAGATGGCGTTGCAAGCATAAAGCGACGTCGTCGTGATCTCTCTAGTGAAGACGTCAGAGAATTGACGACGGCGTCAGGACGTAACCAACTTAAATCAAACCTAGGTATGTTGCAATATAGATACCTTATCAATAAACATAATACCTCACGGGGTTTATTCAATATTCAACTTGGTATCGGAGCGGGTCTGATCCTCAGACCTAGGTGGCTAAATTGAGCCGCCTCTTTTATGCCACCTCATCAAGCCCTAGCCGCCATCTTTTATCTCTTTAAAAAAATCTACGCTTTTCTTTATTTTTGTTTCTTTTCTTTTTGCTGTTGCTTCATGCTGAAGATTCAACTCCGCTTGCTGTCGGATATCGTTATCAAAATTAACTATTTGCTTACTGCTTATGCTTTGCTATCACTTTGTTTTGTTTTTGCCGCTGCAGATGAAGATTTCTCTCCGCTTGCTGTCGAAGATCTTCATCAACAAAAATTAATTCTTTAATGTTTATTTAGCTTTCTTATCTAATTTGAGAATTCGTGATTTCGCCGCTTGAATTGCGGGGGAGTATTAGATGATATAATGGCCCAAGCCTGTTTGTGGGCTTCGGGTCCATTAGGGTTTGTAGGTATGTTGCATTATAAATACCTTATCATTAAACATAATACCTCACGAGGTTCATTCAATATTCAACAGACCCAAATTGGCATTTGAGGTCTGCCCTATACTTCTTGCGATCCTAATTCCCCCGAAGATCCCAAGGGCAAGGCATCCAAGTTGTAGTGATTAATCCCCAACTATCCTAAAGACCTTGCCTAAAACCTATATAGATTATAAACCCCCTCTGAAAGACTTCCTGAGCTTTTTAAGTATTTAAAGTGACAAAGGCTGTAATTTGGTAAATTCCTACACTAGGGATAGATGTCAACTTATCCTAGTACCCTGCTAATCCTAAGTTCAACAGGTTCACCTAATAAAAGGACTAACAGGATCTAAACCACCCGCAGTACTACCAAAATTTAGGGATCAATGATAGGCAATAAGGATATCCAATAAAACAATGATCAGACATTGTGATAAAATAAATAAACAAAGTATAATTAACAAGTTAACTGATAGGAATAATACTTAAGCATAATCAATATCAAACATCAACCAATCAAGCCAAAGTCAAATAAATCATTAAAAATAATTGATTGAGTTCAAACTGTGCGATTTGAATAATCATGTACAAATCATGCTAAAATAATACACCTGGTCTTTAAGTTGGATCCTGTAGCAAACCCCGAAGGGTTCGCCCTATACCCGAACCAAACAACCAAATAAGCTGCTGCCCTTTTTCTCCTTGTCTTTTGCTTCGGCAGAGAAGAAACCATAAAAGAATTAATGAAATTGAATCTGGTCATTCGATATATATATACTAAATTCCATCTTTAAAACTTAGACAGCTTTGGTCCTTCGTCATTCTTTGTTATTTAATCATCAGCCGTTGAAACATAATAGGATTTTAGCTAATGGGGTGTCATTTTATACACTATTTCGGGGTCATTTAACCCCTTAAATCATGCAAATATGCCCAGATTATGTGCTTAATCGTTTGTTTTTAGGTTTTTAGCACTTGGATGACATTTGGAGGAAATACACGTGACTTGGGCTCATTTGGAGAAGAAACATACAAGACTATGAACCTACACCAAATCTCTTGAAGAAATGTGCTCACAGAGTATGGAGACGGCATCGCAAGCATAAAGCGATGCTGTCGTGATCTATCTAGTGATGGCGCCAGAGAATTGACGACGGCTTCAGGACGTAACCGTCTCAAATCAGACCTAGAAGATTCTACTTCGTAACGGCGTCGCAACTATAACTGGACGCCATCGCAACGATTTCTCTATATATACAAAACCGAATTTAGAGTGTGTAACTTTGTATAACTTTTGGGAGCCAAACCCTAAGTATTTTATTAGCTTTTAGACCGTCTTTAGGCCCTCAAAACCCTATTGTAACTGACCTTAATCCATGTTTTAATCAAGTAAGATTATTTATCTTTAATCATTCAATATGTTTATGTGTTGTTTGATTGATCTATGTTCTTGCTTTATCTATAACATGTTAGGCTAAACCCTCCCTTGTATTTACTTATGATTGCATGAAAGTTAGATTGTTGATCCTTTTACTGTTGCTTCTTGTGATGAATGTGTGCGTTAGGCTTTAGAAAACTAGCCATAAGATATTAAATTGGCATATACGTCTAAGGAAATGCGAGAAGTGTAGAAAGGATACCATCGGTAACAGTCTTCATACTACCCTACCCCTAATATGGTTGATCCCTCTTAAGATATTTCAATTGCATTTAATATAATCTTAAGGGCCTTGTAATAGTTTTCATACTACCTTACTTGTGCGTTGCATTAACAAAATATTAAATAGACGGTGGGTTCATGTATTTCGTTCATGATTAGGAAATACTTACACAGCTCATCACGAGTGTGACAAGGCAACAGAATTAGGCGAAGCAATCTAATGAGTAATGCATGATTAAGTAAATATACTATCTTATCATAAAGTTATCACCAGTAGTATAGATTATATTTAGTTTTACTAAATAGTTAAACAAACTAACCTCTCAAACCTATGATTTTATTTGCTTTTTATAAAATATAAAAATACAAAAAGAATCTCATTTCAATCCCGTAGATCTCGGTTAAGCTCTGTTCGAACCTTCCCAACCTATTCCCCTAGAGAACGATAACAACCCAGAGTTTTTCCTATACTACACTACAACGATTAGGTACACTGCCTAGGGAGTTGTAAAACTTTGTGTAGAAGTCTTTACGACAACCGCACAACTTAAGTTTTTAGCGTTGCTGCGTGGGGAATAGTTAAGTTTCGAAATTAGTTTAGCTTATTTCTACTCGCTTGAATCCTTTCAAGTAGGATTTTATTTCTGTATATTAGCTTACTCGTAGTCTATCTTTTCTTTGTGTTATTTGTTTCGTAAATCCATTTTCGTTAACCTCCATGGGAACCGAAAATCCTATCCGTACTCTTGGAGATTACTCCAAACCTAGCCATGAGGGCTATAGGAATACCATTGAGCTCCTCGTAGGGATGAACGTGGTACCTCTTCTGTCACACCTCGCCAAGGCGGAAACGCGAGGCGTAACACGATAGGCATCATCACAACACATTGATGTCAACAATAAAGAATAACTATAATGCAATAAATTAAAACTAAAGTGTTATGACAACACCTAACACAAGAGAGATCATGTATTGAGGTTAATCGCAACGCAACAATACATGGACATAAATAAATCCCAACATAACATCATCATTGTTCAAAATATCCGAAATAAGAAAGTATGATATGAAAAATCTAGTAGAAAAGACTCCACATGCAAGATCCTAAGGTCTCGCTAGCCACGCATCTTAACTTCCTTATCTTCACTAGTCTCACCTGAAAATGATACTCTAAAACGTCAACATAATGTTGGTGAGATTCATAAGTTTACTAGCAAACACTTACTCTTGCTGCGAATCACAATCATTAGGACATACATGAATATTATACACAAATGCAAGCAATTAAACCATCACACAACAGATCACACATTCGGGCTTAGATTAGCACTAGCACTACAAGCAACCAAGCTCACCCAGAATATACCACACAGTATGGGGTAGGCATACCCCTTCGATCCAAATCACCACACAACATGAGGTAGGCGTACCTCTCCGATCCAAATAACCACACAACATGAGGTAGGCGTACCTCTTCGATGCAAATAACCACACAGCATGAGATAGGCGTACCTCTCCGATCTAAATAACCACACAGCATGAGGTAGGCGTACCTCTCCGATCCAAATAACCACACAACATGAGATAGGCGTACCTCTCCGATCCAAATAACCACACAACATGAGGTAGGCATACCTCTCCGATCCAATAATGCATACACATAAGCTATATTTTTTTTGGGTAAAGGGGACTCACCCCGGTAAAATATATTAATCCCAAAAAAGCCAATAAATACAAAGGAATGTGACTGAGTGCCACATTAACCTCGAGTAAGAACTCGAACAGCCACAAAATCATATGACAGCCAAAAAAGGCATAAGCTATATAATATCAAGTAATGTCCAAAAACAAGAAAACAATTATTCGCAGCAATTAAAACATTTCAAAACCATTTAGTATCATTTTCACCCCAAGAAAACATAGAAAAAGGGGCTATGAATACTCACCTCGTTAGTAGATGGAATGAAGTGCGCAAATAGCCGAGCAACTACATTTAGCCAATCTCAACGCTAACAATGTCCAAACTTATTTTCCACGCACATGATCTCCAATAATTCCTCAACTACTACTATTAATATAACAAGCGGTCTAATTATTGGTTTAGTATTATAGTTTAACCGATTTTATCTAAGAATCATTTATACTCATTTTAAATATATAGCATATCTTAAATGTTAATGGTGTATTTTTATAATATGATACCCATGTTAAAATGTACTTTTAGATGATTAGATTCATCAAAACATTTGAGACGTACCTCTTAAAAACATAATTACGTTAAAAGACGAAATAAATAGGCTACAATTTCGGACTAGTCATGAAAAGCATAAAATAGACAGGGGCCGAAAGTGAAACTTTAGAATTCTATAATATTTATTTGTAATTAGCTTTATAGATCAGGGACCAAAAGATAAAATGGGATACTATGCATGAAATCTCATCCTCTTATTGCTGTGTGCGATTGTAAAGAACCAAAACATGTATAAGATTTGTTTTATTGTTTTATAATTTATTCATGTTTTTTACTTGCCCAAACTGTTTCTTATAGTATGACATTTATATTCATGCAAGTGACATTTCCCAACGTATTATGAGAGGATCAATCGTTGGGTCATCTGCGTTATATTTTTAAAAACATCTACAAACGCCTGGAGCCTTTATTATGAGGGATCACATGCATGTACTTAGCTGCTTGCAAGCAAAAATCAAATCGTTATTTTCTTGTGATCACAAACTACAGTTTTGAGGAGTACATACTATGTACTTTTGACCCAAAAATTAAGTTGGTAAATTATATAACTATATACAATCGGCAGACGCCCCGGCCCGCAAAGAATTTAATGCTACCCGGGTTATTTGACCCGAAATTTAATGAGCCAATTTTTATTTTTTTTTTCCTTCTTTTTCTTTACATTGTCTTTTTTTTTACCCTTTTTTAACCTTTTTTTTTCTCAAAATTTTTTTAAAATAAAACTTTATTTTTTTTCTCGGAATACCCTCTCGCGCTGTTTGAGTCATCGGTCTGTTTTTTTATAAATAAACTTTTAAGTTTCCTCAAACCTCGCGCTCCGCTAATCGTCCCGTTCTTTTTTTTTCTAAAAAAAATTTTAAAATAAAATTTTGCTTTTTCTTTTCTCGAAATACCCTCTCGCACTGTCAGAGCCATCGGTCTGTTTTTTTATGAATATTTTTTTCTTAACAGTTAGTTTTTTTTTTACCATTTTTTTCCCTTTTTTTCCTCAAAAAGTTTTTAAAAGTAAACTTTTTTTTCTCAAAAAAATTTTAAGATAAAATTTTCCTTTTTTTTACCGGGGTGCATTTAATATGCCGGCTCAACCCTACCCGGTCCGATCGGTTTTTTTTTTTCTTTAGAAATTTTTTTTTATTGTCGGGTCGACCCGACCCAGTCCGCCCCGACCCGTTCCTTTTTTTATTTACGAAATAGCCCCTCAAATATTTACGAAATACCCCCTCGCACTATGTGTTAAATTACGAAAACTGCCCTCATTTTAATTTTTTTTATAAAGTACCCATTTCTCCACCAGCGGTCGACCGTTAGTTTTTTTTTTAGAATGCACCAAAACATTGCTTTAAATCGGTCGTTGCTTAACAACCGTTACTTTTTTTTTTTTACAAAAACATACTTTCTAACACGTCCAACCGAAAACACCGGCCGCCAAACATCTCGCAGCAGAGCGCGGGTGACCTAACTTGTTACTATATACAAAAGGCAGACGCCCCGGCATTTAATGCTGCGACCCACCCTTTTTTGACCCGACCCGTCCTTTTTTGACTTTTTTTTTTTTTTTTCTTTCTTTACATTGAGTTTTTTTTAACCTTTTTTTTTCTAAAAAACTTTTTAAAATAAAACTTTACTTTTTTTCTCGGAATACCCTCTCGCGCTGTTTGAGTCATTGGTCTGTTTTTTTATTAATAAACCTTTATGTTTCCTCAAACCTCGCGCTCCGCTAATCGTCCCGTTTTTTTTTTCTAAAAATTTTTTTAAAATAAAATTTTCCTATTTTTTTTCTGGAAATACCCTTTCGCACTGTCGGAGCTCATCGGTCTGTTTTTTTATGAATAAAACTTTAAGCTTCCTCAAACCTCGCGCTCCGCTAATCGTCCCGTTTTTTTTTTCTAAAAAAATTTTTAAAATAAAATTTTCCTTTTTTTTTTTTTCTGGAAATACCCTTTCGCACTGTCGGAGCCATCAGTCTGTTTTTTAATGAATATTTTTTTCTTAACAGTTATTTTTTTTTACCATTTTTTTTTCCTTTTTTTTCCTCAAAAAGTTTCTAAAATTAAACTTTCCTTTTTTTTTTCTCGGAATACCCTCTCGCACTCTTTTAGTCATCGGTCTGTTTTTTTATGAATAAAACTTTAAGCTTCCTCAAACCTCGCTAAAACTTTAAGTTTCCTCAAACCTCGCGCTCCGCTAATCGTCCCGCAACGGCGCGCGGTCGCCAGTTTTTTCCCCCTTTTTTTTGCAAAAAATTTCTTAAATAAAATTTTCTTTTTTTCCCTCGGAATACCCTCTCGCATGCATTAAACGGTCGCCAGTTTTTTCCCCTTTTTTTTGCAAAAAATTTGTAAAATAAAATTTTCTTTTTTTTCCCTCGGAATACCCTCTCGCATGCATTAAATGGCCTTTTGCATTTAGTGTGCATTAAATGCACCGGGTTGACCGGGGTGCATTTAATATGCCGGCTCAACCCTACCCGGTCCGATCGGTTTTTTTTTTTTTTAGAAAAAAAAAATTTGTTTTCTTTTTTTAAATACTCTCTCGCACTTTTTTAGTCATCGGTCTGTTTTTTTTATGAATGTCCGAACATTTTAAATTTTTTTTTTAAATTGTTTTTTTGCTTTTTTTTTCAAAATATTCACTCACACTTTCTGAGTTATCGGTATTGTCGGGTCGACCCGACCCAGTCCGCCCCGACCCGTTCCTTTTTTATTTACGAAATAGCCCCTCAAATATTTACGAAATACCCCCTCGCACTATGTGTTAAATTACGAAAACTGCCCTCATTTTAATTTTTTTTATAAAATACCCCTTTCCCCACTAGCGGTCGACCGTTAGTTTTTTTTTTAGAATGCACCAAAACAGTGCTTTAAATCGGTCGTTGCTTAACGACCGTTAATTTTTTTTTTTTTACAAAAATATACCTTCTAACACGTCCAACCGAAAACACCGGCCGCCAAACATCCCGCAGCGGAGCGCGGGTGAGCCTAACTTGTTCTTTAATAAGAATCTAACTTGCTTAATTTATTACAATCTTATATTATTTATTTAACGTACTCAAAATTTGTATTTGCATACTACGACATGTTTTGTAGAAAATAAAGCTATTCAACCTTAATGAACGGTTTTTTTAAAGATACGTAAGTAAAAACAAGTCGCTACATATTAATTAAAAGAAGGTGAAATTATTGGGCTATATTTAAAAAGACCTACACTCGTAAAAATGTATTGTTTTATTTGTAATATATTTTTTTATTATTATTATTTTTTTA
>BQNB010000076.1:70756-114462 GCA_026074375.1 Tanacetum coccineum
AAGGGATTTAGGGTTTTTGTTTATGAGTTTAGGTGAAAAGAAAAAAAAGTGAAAAAACCAAAGTGCAAAAAGGGGGGAGATAAACCAAACAAATAAAGCCGGGTTTTATTTATAAACCAGGGCTCTATTCTTTTGTTATATTAGACCCCGGTTTGCTCCTTTCATAACAGGGCTTTATGCTTTTGTTTTTCACGGAAATCTTTATAGAACCCGTTTTTCTTATTAAGAGGGCTCTATTAAGGGGGCTCTATGCCAAAATCTGTAGTAGTGAACAAATGCAAACGCCAATGCTTCCCACATATAAAAATGTTTGAACCACCTAATCTTACATATGATTATTTAAATTAATTGCAAGAATAGGTATACAAAACAATTATGATAACATGTCTAGAACAGACCCCATAGTTTCATAAATTACAAAACAAGTCCTTATACCTTTTATATCACAATCGGCTAACAATTGTTTTGTATACCCATAGTTTTATACAGAATATACTAAGTATAATAACATGTCTAAAACAGACCCCATAGTTTCATAAATTACAAAACAAGTCCTTATACCTCTAAAATCAATTCGGCAAACAAAATAAATCAACAAAACCCTAATATAATTCTTCCCAATCACCAACACAATTATTTCCCACTCATTGGCATTAATTACACCTGGAAAAAATAGTAAAACCCTAACCCTAATTCATTTTAACCATTTTCTTTCCTTTTTCCCTTATTTTCGAATTCGGCAAACACACTTAAATCCCCAATAATTATTCGAATCACTTCTAAATTTTTCCAACAATTTTTCTGAGTTATATGTGATATGAACAACCTTAGAAAAATATAAAATAAATTTTACAAATATTTTATATGCCGATTTCATATTTAATCCAAAATTAGGGTTTCGAATATGTTTCAATTTATAAAATCAAAATAACATGCATGCTAATTTTTCTTATGCATAGATCGAATTTATATGATGAAAAGTGAGTTGTAAAAATACCTTGGATGATCCTTAGTGATTTTATGAATTTATGAACCCGGTTGCTTATTCGAACCCAAAACCAATACCAAAATCGAACAAAGCCTTATAAAATCTTCCCACTATTTTTCCCACACTCCTTGACCTTCAAATCACCTTAGAAAAATAGCCCAAGCCCTGGAAAAATTCGAATGTGCCGCCTCTTGATTTTATTAGGGTTCGGTGATATTTGTTTTTAGGAATTAATAAAATGAAAGTGAATAAAAGACATACATAAAAGTTTGGCTGAGTCCCATGGGATTTCAAATGACTAAAAATCTGATTTTATCTTTTCCTAATTTATTTTCTATTTATCCATATTTTATTTTATTAATTTTGTATTATATAAATACATAAATATAATTATTTTCGGCATAATCATAGAAAAATAATTATTGATTATTTTTCTTGTATAACCTAAAGTATTTTATTCTTACATAAATTTTCATAATTGCCATAAGTTGTATTTTCATAATTTCTAACCTTTAAACGAATTTTATTTAAGCTTTTATGGAATTTTCTTGCATTAGGGGTATTTTGGTAATTTTACACTTGCTGATATTTTTAGGTCTTACAGACTTGCATATATGTTATTGGATGTCGTGCATGTTCTATTGAATTTGACGAGAAACACATGTTTTTGATATATACATTGTTTTTTATTATATTTTATTTGGTATCAAATATTGTATACGATATTTAGCTTATTGGCCTATTATAATTTTTGAGGTAAGATGTATAATGTTTCTATGGTTAGTTTTAAACTTTAAAGTTAGAAGAATATATACTCAAAACATATATGCAATTAAGTTTTTAAACAAAAAGTTACGGTTAAACACGTTAGAATTACGATCCTAAAAAACATATATGCACTCCACTTTATCAAAACTTGTTCGCTGCAAAAGAAAAAAAATAGAAAAAAAATCTTAATTCTACTTTCTCAAAAAGTTGTTCGCTGCAAAAGAAGAAAACAATGAAAAAAAGTATTTTCTTAATTTCCGAAAGATTGTTTGCTGAAAAAATAAAAACAAAAGTAAAAAAAATTAGATCCTAAAATTATGAGATTTTTAAAAAACGAAATTTAATATAAAATTAATAAATGAAATAAAAACTGTCTTTTACCATTATACCCTTTAAAATAAATTTAAAATCTTTAATATCTAAAAAATATGATTGGTTGAAAGGAGTTGATGAGGTTCCACAAAACTATCACTCCGCTACGCAAAAGAAAAAAAATAGTAAGAAAAGAAATCTATAATTCTCAACTTTCTCCAAAAGTTGTCTCGCGCTGCAAAAGACTAAAATCAAAGGACAAAAAGTAAAAATCTAAGCAATATTGATTTTTATTATTTTTGTTTTTTTTATTTTTTTGATTTTTTTTTTTTTCTTAATTTTTTTATTTTATTTAATTATTAATTATTTTTATACATTTTTAATTGATATTTTTCATTAAATTATTTTAATTTTCACATTCTTTTTTTATCTATTACTAAATTTTGCCTTGAATTTTTTTTCATTATTTTTATAGTCTTTTTTTTTCAATTATTTATTTGAGTTTTTTTTAATTGTCTTTTCTATTTCTGTTCTTTAACATTTAATTAATTTAATTTTTGTATTTTTTTTTTTTTTATCAATTTCTTTTTTTTTTTTTACTTTACATTTTGAGATCTTCATATTTTAAATTGTGAAAAAATTACACTTTTTTTTAGTTGTTTATTTTTTTACTCTTTTTTTAGATACATTTTATTTTTTTTTTTTATAATTCGTATTTTTTTTTTTTTTTATTTTTATTTTTATTATTTTTTTGTTTTATTAATAGTATTTTTTTTTTTTTTTAAAAATTTTAATATTTAATTTCTTTTTTATTTTTTTTTTATTTATTTATTTTTTATTTTTTTTTTTATTTTTTATTTTTTTTTTATTTAATTTTATAAGTTTATTTTTTTTTTTTTTTTTTTTTTTATTTGTTTTTTATTTAAATTTTATTTATATTTTAATTATTTTATTTTAGTTATTATAATTTTTTAAAAAAATTATAATTTTTTTTTTTTTTATTTTTTATTAAATTTATTTTTTTTTTTTTTTTTTAAATTTTTTTTTTTTTTTTTTTTTTTTTTTTTTTACATTTTTTTTTTTTTTTTTTGTCTTTTTCATTATGTTTTATATTTAATTTTTTTTTTTTTTATTTGTTTTTTTTTTTTTATATTTTTTTTTTTTTTTTTTATTTTATTTTTTTTTTATTTTTGTTTTTTATTTTTTTTTTAATTAATTTTAAATATTGTTTTTTTATTTTTTATTTTTTTTCTTGGGTTTTTTTTATTTTTTATTTTATTTGAATATTTTTATTTTTTATTTATTATTTTTATTTTTTATTGTTTGTTTTTTATGTATAAATTTAATTTTTTTTTTTTATTATTAATTTTTATTTATTTTTTATATTTTTTTATTTTTTTTTTTTTTAATATATTTTTTTATTTATTTTTTTTTTTTTTTAATTTTTTTTTTTTTTTTTATTTTTTTTTGTTTTTTTTATTTTTTTTTATATTTTATTATTTAAATTTTTTTTTTTTAATTTTTTAAATTTTTATTAATTTTTATATATATTTTTTTTTTATTATTTATTTTAAAGATTATTTTTTTTTGTTTTTTTTTTTTTTTTTTTTTTAATATTATTTTTTATTTTTGTTTTTTTTATTTTAAATTTATTTTATTTATTTTAAATATTTTTTTTTTTGAATTTATTTAATATTTTTTTATTTTATTTTATATTTTTTTTTTTTTTTTTATTTTAATTTTATTAAATTTTTTTTTTTTCATTTTATTTTAATTTTATTTTATTTTTTTTTTTTAATTTTTATTTTTTTTTTTTTTTTTTTTTTTTGTATTTAATTTTTTTTATTTTTTTTTTGTAATTTTATTTGTTTTTTTAATTTTTTGTTGTAATATTTTAATTCTTTTTACATTGAAAACTATAGAAATAAAAATAAAAAAACATAAAGAAGAAGAAAGACAAAAAAAATCATAACTAAAAATAAAAAAAAAAAAAAAAATAAACAATACCCAAAAAAAAAAAAACAACACACTAAAACCAAAAAAATGAAAGAAAAAAAAATAAAAAAAATAAAAAAAAACAAAACAAAGCCAAAATGAAACAAAAAAAAAATAAAAACGAAAAACACATAAAAAAAAAAAAAATAACAAAAAGCGAACCAGAATAAAGAAAAAAAAAAAATAACAACCAAAAAAAAAAAAAAAAAAACCCCCAAAACACCCAAAAAAACCAAAACAAAGCCATCCAAAAACAAAAAGATAAAACAGAAAATACAAACGAACACTCACAAGACCCCTAACAAACAAAAAAACAACCAATAAAAAAAAAAAAAAAAAAAACCAAACCGAAAAAAAACAAAAGAACAAAAACCACCCAACAAAAACGAAAAAAAAAAACAAAAGAAACACAGAATAAAAACACGCAAATGCACCAAATAAAAAGATGAAACCAACAAGAGACAAAAAAAAAAAACAAAAAAAAAAAAGAACAAAAAAAAGAAAAACAAAAAAAAAAAAATAAACAACCCAACAAAAAAAAAACAAACAAAAAAAAAAAAAAAAAACGAAACAAAAAAACAAACAAAAAAAAAAAAAAACACACCAACAAAAAACCAAAAAAAAACAAAAAAAGAAACAAAAAACTACAGAAAAATACAAAGCCAAAAACAAATCAAAAAAAACCAAAAAAGCGACACACACCGAATAAAACTACCCAAAAATAACAAAATACAAAACATAAAAGAAATAAAACAAAACAAACAAAAGAAAAGATAAAACAAAAAAAAAAAAACAAACAATTAAAAACCCAACTCCGACACAAATAAAAAAAAACTAACCAACCTTATAAGAAAATAAAAACACAGAGTCCAATTAAAAAACCCCCACCCCCCGCTCCCACCACAACAAAAACAAGAAAACAAACAAGAAAAAAAAAAAAACGAGACAAATAATAAAAAAAAAAAAAAAAAACAAAAAAACAAAACAAAAACCAAAAAAAAAACAAAACCCAAGAAAAATCAAATAACCCTCAACCAAAAAAAAATAAAGTATGAACAAACAAAAAAAAACATAAAAAAAAGAAAGAAAAAACCCAAAAAAAAACCAACCAAATAAAAAACCAAAAAAAAAAAAACCAAAAAAACCAATTAAAAAGTTCAAAAAACACCAAAAACAAACAAAAAAAGAACAAAAATAAATGAACAACAAACAAACAAACAACACATCAAATAAACAAAAAAACCGAAAACCCCCAAAAAATCCAACCGAAAAAACAAAAAAAAACCAAAAAAAAATACAAACAAAAAAAAAACAACAAAACAAAAAAAAAAAAAAATAAACCAAAAACAAAAAAAAACAAGACAACAAAAGAACAAACATAAGAGAAAAGAACAAACACAAAAAAAAGAAACAACAACCCCAAAAAACAACAAAAAAAAAAAAAAGAAAAAACAAAACCTAAAAAACCCCAGAAAAACAACAAAAAAACAGAGAAAAAAAAAAAAAACAAAAAAAAAAAACCCCAAAACAAAAAATCCAAAAACCAAAAAAAAAAACAAAAAAAAACAAAAAAAAACAAAAAACAACAAAAAAAAAAAAAAAAAAAAAAAAAACAACAAAAAAAAAAAAAAAAAACAAACAAGCAAAACAAAAATAACCGAAACAAAAAAAAACAGAAAATAAAAAAAAAACATTATAAATCAAAAAAAAAGACAAAAAAAAACCCAAACAAAAAACAACCACAAATAAAAAAAAAATAAAAAAAGAAAACAAAAACCCAAAAAAGATAAAACCAAAATACAAAAAAAAACAAAAAAGACAAAACCAAAAGACAACAAAATAAAACCAACAAAACCTTCAAAAAAAATAACAAACAAAAAAAAAAAAAAAAAAAAAAACACAAGAAACCACCTAAGTCAAAAAAACTTAAACAAACACATGAAAAAAAAAAAAAAAAAAAAATTTAGACCCAAAAAAAAAAAAAAGACCAAAGTAACAAAAAAAACAAAATATAAAAAAAAACAACAAACAAAAAAAAAAAAAAAAAAAGAAACAAAAGAAAAACCCAATAAAAACAAACACAAACATAAAAACAAAAAAACACAACATAAAAAACAAAGAAACGAAAAGACCCTATGCAAAAAACAAAAAAAAAAAATAAAACAAAAAAAAAAGAAAAAACAAAAAAAAAAAAAAACAAAAAATGAAAAAAAAAAACCACAATAAAACAAACTAAAAACACAAAAAAAACCCAAAGAAAAAAAAAAAAAAACAAACAAATTCAACCTACCAAGAACAAAAAGAAAAAACCCCACACATCAAGAACAAATAAAGAAACCCAATAAAAAAAAAAAACAAAAAAAAACCCAAAACCCAAAACAAAAACAAAACAAAAATAAAGAAACAAAAAAACAAACACCAAAAAAAGAATAAAAAAAAAAAAAAGCAAACCCAAAAACAAATACAAAAAAAACAAAAACCCAAAAAAAAAAAAAAAAAAAAAAAACGAAAAACAAAAACAAAAAGAACAACAACAACAAAACAAGCAAAAAAAGAAGCAAGAAAAATAAAAAAAAAAAAACCCAAAAACCAAACAAAGAAAAAAACAGCAAAAATAAACAAAAAAAAACCAAAAACCAAAAAACCAGAGAAACACAAAACAAAAAAAAAACCAAATCCAAAAAAAAAAAAGAGAACAGACAAATAAAAACAAAAAAGCACAAACAAAAAAAAAAAAAAAAAACAAAGAAAAACAAACCCAACAAAAAACAAACAAAAAAAAAAAATCCAACAAAATAAAACAACTAACCAACACCCAACAAAAACAAAAAAAAAACCAAAAAAACAAAAAAACTCCAAACCGCCACCAAAACAAAAAAAACAAACAACCAAAAACAAAAACAAAAACCTCCCCCCCTAAAACACACAACCAAAAAAAAAACAAGAACGAAACAACAACAGAAAAAAAAAAGAAAAAAAAAAAAAAAAAAAAAACTAAAAAAAAAAACAAACGAAACATAAAATCAAAAGGAAACAAATTAAAAATAAAAACACAAGAAAAAAAAAAAAAAAAAAGAAAACAACAAAAAAATCAAAAGAAAAAAACAGAAAAAACAATAAAAAAACAAACACAAAAAAAAAAAAACAAAAAAAAAAAAAAACAAAACACAAACAAAAAAAAAAAAAAGAAAAAAAAAAAACTCCAAAAAACAATCTAAAAAACACAAATACAAAAAAAAAAAAAAAAACTATAAAAACAAAAATAAAACAAATAATAAAACAAAAAAAAAAAAATAACAAAAAGTAACAGCAACAAAAAAAAAAAAAACGAAAAAAAAAAGAAAAAAAACCAACCAAAGAACACCAAAAAAAAAAAAACAACAGATCAAGACAAACCAACAAAAAAAAAAAAAACCCCAACAAAATCAAACAACCAATCAAGAAAAAAAAAAAAGAAACAATAAACAAAAAAAAAAACAAAAAACAAAAAAAACAAAAAAATAACAAAAAACAAAAAAAAAAACAAAAAACCAGAAGAAAAAAAAAAAAAAAAAAATCAAAAAAAAAAAATACAAAAAAACCGCAAAATAAAAAAAAAAAAAAAAAAAAAAAAAAACAAAAAACAAAAAAAAACAAAAAAACCTACAAACTAAAAACAAAAACAAACAACCAAAAAAAAAAAAGCAATAAAAAACTAAAGAAAAAAAACGACAAAAAAACAAACAAGAAAAAACATCAAACAAAAAACAATCCCAAAAAAAACAAAAACAAAAAAAACAAAACTCCAAAAAAAAAAACAAACAAAAAAAAAAAACAAACAAAAAAAAACCGCAAAAAAATAAAAGAAAACAAACCAAAAACAACAAAAAACAAAAAACAAAAGAAAAAAAACAAAAACAAAAAAAAAGAAAAAAACAAAAATCCCAAAAAAAAAAAAAAAAAAGAAAAAAAAAAAAAAAAACAACAGAATTAAAAAAAAAAGCAAACTAAAAACCACATAAAAAAAAACAAACAAAAAAAACAACCCAACAAAACAAAAAAAAAAAAAAAAAAACACAAAAAAAAACAAACCAAAAAAAAAACACCAAACAAAAAAACACAAAAAAAACCAAAAAATAATGAAAAAAAGAACAAAAAAACAAAAAGAAAAAAACAAAATCCAAAAAAAACAAAGAAAAAAAACAAAAAACATAAACCAAAAAACAAAACAAAAACAACCCTCAAACATAAAAACAAACAACGAAAAAAACACAACCTAAACAAACACCCACAAAAAAAAAAACCAAAAAAAAAAAACCCCAAAAAACTAAAAAAAAAACAAAAAAACAAAGAATCCTCAAATAAAAAGCACAACATAAAAACCCAAAAAAAAAAAAAAAAAAATAAAAACAAAAAAAAACTCAAAAAAAAAAAAAAACAAAAAACCAAACACACAAACACCGAAGAAAGAAAAACATAAAAAAAAAAAAAAATAAAAACCCTAAAAAAACAAACCTAAAAACAAAAGACCAGATACAGAAAACAAAAAACAACAATAAAAAAACAAAACAAAACAAACACAAAAAAAAAAAAAAAAAAAACAAAAAAAAACCAAAAAAAAAAACTACAAAGATAAACAAAAATAACCAAACAGCCGAAAAGCAAAAAATGAAAACAAAACCCAAACGAAAAAAAAAAACACTACAACAACCAACAAACCAGAATAATGTTGCAAAAAAACAAAAAAAAAAAAAAGCCAACACCACAAATTATAAAAAACCAAAAAATACCAAAAAGAAAAAAAAACACCAAAAACAAAAACAAAAAACAAACCAAAAAAAAAAGAAAAAAAGAAAAAACCTAAAAAAAAAAAAAAAAAAACAAAAAACACTAAAAAAAAAAACCCTAACAAATAAAACACAAAAAAGATAACCAAATTCCAAAAAAAAAAAAGAAAAGCGCAAAAGCAAAACCCGCTCTCGCCAAAAAAGGTATAAAAAAAAAATCGCCCGCACACAAACACACAAAACAACAACAAAAAAACCCGCCAAAAAAAAAACAAAGAAACTAAAAAAAAAAAACAATCAAAAAAAAACAAAAAAAACCACAAAAACAAAAAGAAAAGAGAAACTAAAAAAAAATAAATAAACCCAAAAACATATAAGAAAAAACAATAAAAAAGAAAACAACCAAAAAAAAAAAAGAAAAAAAAAAGTAAAAATCAAAAAAAACCCAAAAAACAAAGAACAAACATAAAAAAATACAAATCAACTTCAAACAAACCAAAAAAAACGAAACCAAAAACAGAAGAAAAACAAAAAAAACAAAGAAAATACAAACAACCCCCAAAAAACCAAAGAAAAAAAAAACAAACTAACCAAAACAATAAAACAAACCAAAAAAAAAACGAAAAAAAAACAAAAAACAAAGAAGAAACAGCCAAAAAACCCTAACATAGACAAAAAGAAGCAAAAAAAAAAAAAACAAAACAACAATAAGAAAAAAACAAGAACAAAACACCAATCGCGAAACAAAACCAAACAAAAACAAAAAACGAAAAAAAACCACGCAAAAACCACAAACACAACAAAAAAAAAAGAACAAAAAACAATAAACAAAGAAAAAAAAGAAAAAAACGCAAAAAACACAACAAAAAATCAAAATCAAACAAACACAAAAAAAACCAAAGACGCAAAAAAATAAAAACCAACAAACAAAAAAAAACAACAAAAAAAAAAAAAAAGAAAAAACCAACAAAAAACAAAAACTAAAACAAAAAAACCAAAAAAATACAAACAAACAACAAAAAAAAAGAACAAAAACCAAAAAAACAAAAAACAAACAAACTATAAGAACCCAAAAGAGACAACACAAAAAAACAAGCAAAAAAAAAACGAAAAAACACAAAAAAAAAAACTCAATACAACAAAAAAACATAAAGAAAAACAAAACAAAAAAACAAGAACGAAAAAAAAAAATAAAAACAAACAAAACCAAAAAACCGATTCCAAACAAAAAAAAACAGAAAAGCCACAGAAAAAAACAAAAAAAAAAAAGAAATAAATCCCGTATAAAAAAAAAAAATACCAAAGAAACAACATAAAAAAAAACAGAATGAAAACTCCAAAAAAAAAAACAACTAAACAAACAAAAAAAACCAACAACAAAAAAAAAAAACAAAAAAACAAAAAAAACAAAAAAAGACAAAAAAAAAATAAAAAAAACACAAGATGCCACAACCCAAAAACCAACACAAAAAAAGAAACCAACCACCAAGAGAAAAGCAAAAACCAACAAAAAAAAAAGACAACACCAAAAAAAAAAAAAAAAAACGCAAAAAACACAAAAAAAAAAAAAACCCATAAAATAAAAAAAAAAGCAGAATAAAACGAACAAAACCCCCCACCACAACCAAAAAGAAACAAACAAAAAAAAAAAAAACCAAAAAAACAAAGCAAATCAAACAGCAAACCCAAAAAAAAAAAAAAAAAAAACAAACAAACAACCCAAACAGAAGACAACAAAAATAAAAAAACCACAAACCCCCAAAAAAAAACAACACAAAAAAAAAGAAGATAACAGAAAAAAAGAAAAGAAATAAAAAAAACAAAAAACAAAAAAAAAGAAAAAACTTACCCAAACAAAAAAAAAAAAACAAAAAAAACAAACAAATAAAAAAAAAACAAAAACACAACCCAAAACAACAAAAAACCAAAAAAAAAAAAAAACAAAAAAAGAAACAAGACAAAAAAAAAACCAATAAACCCCAAAGAAAAAAACAACAAAATAAAGAAACCAAAAAAAAAACAATAAAACAGAAACTAACAAACCAAAAATCCGAACTTACAAACAAAAACAAAAAAACAAAAAATAAAACAGAAGAAAAAAAACAGAGTAAAAAAAAAAAGATATACCAAAAACCAAACCAGAAAAGAACAAATGAATCCCAAAACGACCCCATAAAAAACTAGTAGAAAAAAACAAAAAAAAATAAACAAAACACCCCAAAAAACAAAAAAACAAAACAGATATTATAGTAATAAAAAAAACACAGAAATCACAAGAAAAAAGAAATAAAAAAAAAAAACTAAAAAACACGAGAATAAAAAAAATCCGCAACAAAAACCAAAAACAAACCAAAAAAAAAAACACCCCACTGTAAACAAACTAAAGAAAACTAGAAAAAAAAAAAAACAAAAAAAAAATCAAACACCCAATAAAAACAAACTAAAAAAAAAAAAAAACCCAAACAACAGGCAAAACAAAAAAAAAACAACAAGAAAAACAAAAAAAAAACACAAAGACAAAAAAAAAAAAACAAAACAACAAAAAAAAAAAGACAAACAAAAAAAAAAAAAAACAAAAAACATGATAACAAAACAAAAAACCCAAAAAACTAACTCCCTAATAAAAAACAACCCCCAAGAAAACCCTAAAAAATAAAACAAACAACATAAAGAAAAAAAAACAGTCGATAAAAATAAACAAAAAAGAAAAAAACAACAAAAAAAAAAAAAAAAAAAAAATCAAAACAAAAAAAAAAAACACCAACGAAAAAAAAAAAAAAAAAGCAACTCCCATAAAGAAAAACCAAGAAAGCAAAAAAAATCAAACAAAAAAAGAAAAAAATCAATAATAACAAAATAGGAACAACTAAAGACACAAGAAAAAAAAAAAAAGAGAAACAAAAAAAAAAAAAACAACAAAAAAAAAACATAAAAAAAAAAAACCCAAAAAACGTAAAAAACAACATACAAACAAAAAAACAAATAAAACTAAACCAATAAAAAGAACAATAAAACAATAAAAAAAGAAAAAAAAAAAAAAAAAATAAATAAAACAAAAACTAAAACCAAAAACAAACAACAAAGAACAACAACATAGAAAAGAAAAAAAAAACCCAAAACAAAAAGAAAACAAATAAATACAAACTAAAAAAACACAAAAACCAGCAACAAAACAAAACCCAAGAAAAAACAAAACACAGAAAAACCCAAAAACACCCCAAAAAAAAAAAAAAACAAAAAGCAAAAAAAAAAAAAACAAACCGCCAAAAAAAAAAAAACAACAAATAACAACAAACAAAAACCAAAAAAGCCACACAAAAATAAAACTAAAACCAACCCAATACAAAACAAAAACAAAATAAAAATAAAACCAAGAAAACAAATTAACCAAAAACCCAATACCAACGCAAAAAAAAAAAAAAAAAAAAACACCAAAAAAACTCGAAACCGAAAACGACCAAATCCCAAGAAAAAAAAAAACAAAAAAAAAAAAAAATAAACGAAAAACAAGATACAAAAACCACAACAAAAAAAACAAGAAGAAAACAAAAAACAACAAAAAACGAAATACAAAACCAAAAAAAACCTAAAAAAAATAAACAGAAAACATGCAAAAAAATAAAAAAAAACAAAAAAGATAATCAAAAAAAAAAAAAAATAAAAAACAAAAAAACCAAAGAAACAGAAAAAAAGAAAAAAAAAGTAAAAATCTCCAAAAAAAAAAAAAAAGATACAAAAACTAAAAAAAAAACAAAAAAACAAAAAAAAAAAACAAGAAAAAAAAGAAAACAAAACAAAAACCAAAAAACATAACAAGGACAAAAAAAGAAAGCAAAAAACAAGAACCAAACAGAAAACAAAAAAAAAGAAAAATAAACCCGAAAAACAATAAAAAACAAAAACCTAAAAAACCAAAAACTAAAAAAAAAAACAGAAAATAAAAACCGCCACGAAACAAACAGACCAAAACCAACCTAGAAACAAAAAATACATACCAGAAGAAAAAAAATAAAAAAAAACAACAACAAAAAACCAACCAAACCAAATAACAGAAAAAAAAAAAAAAAACAGAAAAATCAAACCCCACAAAATAAAAAAACACTAACAAAACAAAACCCACAAAACACACAAAAAAAAGAAAAAAAAAACCAAAAAAAAAAAAAAAATAAAACAAAAAAAAGGAACAACAACCAAAAACAAAAAAACAACACAAAAAATCAAAGAAAAAAAAAGAAAAAAAAATAACGAAAAAGCAAAACAGAAAAAACAAGAAATCAAAAAACTAACATAAAAAAAAAAACCAAAAAAAACAATCAGACAAACCAAAAAAAAAAAACCCAAAGAAAAAACAAAAACAAAAAACAAACACAAAAAAAAACCCCAAAAAAAACCCCAAAAAAAAAAACAAAAAAAAACAAAAAAAAAACCCGAAAGAACAAAAAAAAAAACCCAAAACCCAAACGAAGAAAACAAAAAAACAAAACACCAAAAAGAACAATTAAAACAACAAAAAACAACAAAAAACATCTACATAAAAAAAAACTAAAAGAGAACCCAAAAAAAACAAAGAAAAATACAAAAATAAAAACAAATAACCAAAACAAAAAAAAAAAAGAAAACCAACACCAAAACCAATAAATGAAAAACAAAAAAAAAAACAACAAAAAAAAACAACAACCAAAGAAGAACAAAAATCAAAACAAAAAAATGACAAAAAAAAAGAAAAAACAAAAAACCAACAACACAACCAACAAAAAAGAAACAACAACCAAAAAAAAAACAAAAAAACCAAAACCCCAAAAAAACAAAACTCAAAAAAAAAAAAAAACCCCCAAAAAAACAAGCAAACAAAAAAAATAATAAAAAAAAAAAAAAAAACAAATAAAAACAAAAAAAAAAAAAAAGTCAAAACCAAAAGACAAAACAAAAAAACAACAGTGCAACAATCAATAGAATCAAACAAAAAAAAAAAAATAAAAAACCCACAAAAAAAAAGTAAAATAAAAAAAAAAAAAACACCCAAAACAACAAACAAAAAAAAGATAAAGAACAAGAACAAAAAAAAAAAAAAAATTAAAAAAAACAAAAATAAAAAAAAACCCAAAACAAAAAAGAAATAACCGAAAACAACAAAAAACAAAAAAAAACAAAAAAAAAAACCAACCAAAACCAAACAACAAACCTACAACGATAACACAGACCACAAAAAAACAACCCACAAAAACACAAAAAAAAAAAAAAAAAAAAAAAAACAAAAAACAAAACAAAAAAAAAAAAACCAAAAAAAAAAAAAAAAACCCCACCCAACAAAAAAAAAAAAAAAAAAAAAAAACACACACAAAAACAAAAAAAAAGCCAATAAAAAACAAACAAAAAACCAAACCAAAAACCAGAAAAAAAATAAAGACAAAAGCCAAAAAAAAACGAAAAACAAACAAAAAAAAAAAACAACAAGAAAAACAATAACACCAACAAAACCAAAACAAAAAACAAAACCACAAACAAACAAAGCCAAAAAAAAAGAAGAAAAAAACAAGCAATAATAAAAAACAAAAAAAAAAAAGAATAAAAAAAAAAAAGAAAAAAAACACCCACCACAAACAAAACAAAAACCCAATAGAAAACAAGAAATAAAAACAAAAAAAAAAAAAAATAAGCAAACCCAAAGATATAAAAAAGCAACAATAAATAAGAGAACCCAACAAGAAATAAACCATACAAACAATCAAAAAAAACTAAAAACAAAAAAAAAAAAAAAAACAACAAACCAACAAAAATCCACACAAAAAAAAAGAAAATCAGAGATTAAAAAAAAAATCAAAAACAAAAAAAAAAAAAAAACCACAAAAAAAAAAAACAAAAAAAACAAAAAAACCAACAAACAAAAACAACAAAACAAAAAACACAAAAACCAAAAAAAAAAAAAACCCACCCAAAAAACAAAACAAAAAACAACAACGAAAAAGAAAAAAAGCATAGAAAACTACAAAGACCAAAAAACAAACAAACGAAAAAACAAACACCAACCAAAAATAAAACAGAAAACAACCCACAAAAAAAAAAAAAACAAACCAAAAAAAACTAAAAAAAAAAAAAAAAAAACAAAAAAAAAAAAAAAAAACACAAAAACACCCAATAAAAAAAAAAAACAAAGAGAAAAAAAAATAAAAAAACCAAAAACAACTAAAAAGACACCCCAAGAAAAAAAAAAAAAAAAAAAAAAACCACCAAAAAAACAAAAAAAAAACAAAAAGACAAAATAAAACCTCAAAAAAAACAGAACTGAAAAAAACAAAACCCAAAAAAAAAACAAAAAAAAAAAAAAAAACAAGAACAAAAGAAAACAAAACAACATAAACAAAAACAACAAAACAGAAAACATAAAACAAGAGCCCAAACAAAAACTAAATAAAAGAAAAATTCAAAACAAGAAAACAGACAAAAAAAAACCACTAAAACCAAAACCAAAAAAAAAAACATAACAAAAAAAAAAAAAAAAGAAACCCAAATGAAAAACAACAACAACCAAAACAAACATCACAACCCCCCCAAAAAAATAAAAAAAAAAAAAAAAAAAAAAAAGAAAAAAAAACAAAAACAACAAAAAAACCATACCAACCCACGACCCCCCAACAAAAACAACCAAAACAAAAAAGAAAAAAAAAACGAAACAAAACAAAAAAAAAAAACAAAAAACCAAAAAACAAAAAAAAAACAAACAAATAAACCAAAACCAAACAAAATAAACCCCAAAAAAAAACAGACACAAGAAAAGCACAATAAAAAACAAAAAAAAAAAAAATTAAAAAAAACAAAAAAAACAAAAAAAACCAAAAAAAAGAAACCCGCCAAACACAACAAAAATTATACCAAAAAAAAAAAACAAAAAGAAACAATATAAAAAAAAAAAAGACATACAAAAAAAAAAACCCAGAACATAAAAAAAAAAAAAAAACCAACACACCAGAAAAAAAAAAAAAAAACTTAAAAAAAAACCCAAAAAAAAAAAGACAAAACCATAAAAAAACAAACCACCAAAAACAAAAAAAAAAAAAAATGAACGACACAAATAACACATAAAAAAAAAAAAAAAAAAACCACAAAAAAAAACAAAAAAAAAGAAAAAAAAACAAAATACAAAAAGAAAAAAAAAAAAAAAAAAAATAAAAAAGACAAAAACACACAAAACATAAACAAAAAACCAAACAAAAAACACAAAAAAAAAACAAAACCAAAACGAAAAAACAAAAAAAAAAAAAAAAAAAAATAAATCAAAAAACCAAACCCAAAAAACCAAAACCGTTATTGCCAAAAAAAAAAAAAAGAAAAAAAACCAATAAAAAAAAAACACCAAAAAACAAAAACCAAAACAACAAAAACAAAAAAACAACGAAAACAAGAAGAAACATTCCTACCAAAAAAATAAAACAAACACATAGATAACTAAAAAGTAAAAAAAAAAAAAAAAAAAAAACCAAAAAAGACCAAAAATCCAAAAAAAAAAACCCAAAAAAATACGAAAAAAGCAAAAAAAAAAAAAACAAAAAAACAAAAAGCAAAGCCCAAAAAAAAAAAACAAAAAAAAAACATTAGAAAACCAAAAAAACTAGCAAAAACAAACCAAAAAAAAAACAAAACAAAAAAAATAAAAAAAAAAAAAAAAAACATAAAACACAACCAAAAACCAACAAAAAACAAACAAAACCCAAACCAAAAACAAAATCAAAAAAAGAAAAACCCCAAAAAAAAAACTAAAACAAAACAAAACTAAAATAAAAAAAAAAAAAAAAAAAAAAACAACAAAACAAAAAAAAAAAAACCTAACAAAACAAAAAACCAAAAAAATAAACAAAATAAAAAAAAAAAAACAAAAAAAACAAAAAGATAGACGAAAACAAAAAAACAAAAAAAAAAAAACGCAGAAAAGAAAACAAAAAGAAAAAAAGAACAAAAGAGAAAACGGAAGACCACAGCTCTAAATAAAAAAAACACAAAACCCACCCCCCCACCAACGGAACAAACAAAAAAATAAAGCGAAAACACAAAAAAAATCCAATACAAATAACAAAAAAAATACAACCCAAAACCAAAACAGATAACATCCAAAAGAATTAAAAAAAACTACAAAAAAAAAAAACCAAGAACAAAAAAAAAAAGAAAATAAAAAAAAAAAAAAAACAAAAAACAATCAAAAAAAACAAAAACAACAAAACAAAAAAAAAAAAAAAAAAACAAAATAAAACACAAAAAAAACAAAACAAAAATAAACCAAACAAATAAAAAAATAACTACCAACAGAATACAAAAAGAAAAAAAAAAAAAGATAACAACAAACAAAAAAAACAAAAACTATAAAAAAAAAGCCCAAAAAATAAAACGCAACGAAAAAACTATCAAAAAAAAAACACTCACAAAACCTATACAAAAACAACAAAAAAAAAAAAAAAACCAAAAAAAACAAACCCTGAAGAAACTAAAAAAAAAAAAACAAAAAAAAAAAAAAAAAACAAAGAAAAAAACACCAACGTAACAAAAACAACGACACAAAAAAAACAAAGATAAAACAACAAAAACTAACAAAAAAAAAAACAAAAAAAACTAAAGAATACTCAAAAAAATAAAAAAAATACCAAACAAAACAAAAACCAAAAAACACACAACTACCAAAAAAAAAAAAAAACCCAAAAACGAAACAAAAAAAACAAAAATAAAAACAAAAAAAACAAAAAAAAAAATTCAAGAAAACAATAAAAACACCAACAAAACAAAAAACCAAAAAACCAGAAAAAAAAACAAAATCAAAAACAAAAAAACCAAAAACAAAAAAACAAATGAAAAAAATAAGAAAAACCAAAATAAACAAAAAACCAAAAAAAAAAACAGACAACAAAAAAACAATAACAAAAAAAAAAAGTACCGTCAAACAACCAACCAAAAAAACAAAAAAAACAAAACCACAAAACACAAAAAACAAAATCAAAAACAATAAAAAAAATAAAAAAACCAAAAGCAAAAAAAAAAAAAAAAAAACCCAACAAATGAAACCAGAAAAAAAAGAATAACAAAAAACAACAAAACAAAAAAAAAAAAAAAAAAAAAAAACAAACAAAAACAAAAATAAAAAACAAAAAAACGAAAAAAAAACACCAAACAAAAAAGTAAAAACACAAAAAAAAAATACAACCAAAACAAAAACAAAAACGAAAACAAACAAAAAAAAAACAAAAAAAAAACGCAAAAAAAAGATAAAAAAAAAACAAAAAAAAAAAAAGAGAAAAAAAAAACAAACAACAAAAACAATAAACGAAAAAAAAAACCAACAAAAACAACAAAAACAGCAAACCAAAAGAAAGAAGAATGAAAAACGACAAACCACAAAAAAAATAAAAGAACAAAAAACCAAACCCAAAAAAACAACAAAGCAAACTAAAAAAAGCACCCAAAAAAAAAAAAACAAAGAAACCACAAAAAAAAAAAAAAAAAAACAAACCCGAGTACCCGAACAAAAAAAAAAAGAAAAAAAAACCAACCAACAAAGAAACAAAGGTACCAAAAATAATCACCTCAAAAAACAAAAAAAAATAAAACAAAAACAAAAGAAGAAAACAAAAAATCAAAAAAAACAAAAAAAACCCCCCTCAAACAACAAAAAAAAAAAAACTAACAAAACCAAAAAAACAACAAAAAAAGAAAAAACGAACACTAAAAAACAGAAAAAAAAAAAAAATAAGCAAAAAAAAAGAAAATAAAAAAAAAACAATGAAAGAAGAAAGAAAAATCCAAAAAAAAAGAATCAAAAAAAAAAAAAAAACAAAAAACCGAAATAAGAAACAAAAAAAAAAAAATAAAGAACAAAACCACAAAAAACAACAGAAAAAATAAAAAAAAAAAAACAAAAACCAAAACCCAAAAAAAAAAAAAATAAAAAAAAAAAACAAGACAAAAAATATAAAACGAGAATCACAAAAGAAGAACAAAAAAACAAAAAAACACACCCAACATCCAAACAACAAAAACAAAAACGAAAGAAGTAGTCAAGCACTAAAAAAAAAAAATTCAAAACAAAAAAAAAAAAAAAAAAAGAAAAAAATAAAAAAAACTAAAAAAATCAAAAACAAAAAAAAAATAAAAAAAGTCAACAAACAACCAAATATAAAAAAATAAAAAAACGAAAACCACAAAAAAACAAAAAAAAAACAAAAAAACACAGAGCAAAAGAAAAAAAAAAAAACAACAAAAAAACAAAACCCAAAAAAAAAAACTAAAAATAAAAAAAAGAAACCATAACGAAAGAAAAAGAAACAAACAAACCAAAAAAACACAAAAACAAAAACGATCAAAAAAAAAAAAACACAGAAAGAAAAAAACCAACCAAAATAAGAAAAAAAAAAAAATCCAAAAAACCAAGCAGAACCTAATGAAAAAACAAAAAAAAAAAAACAAAACACAAGAAGCCACGCAACATAAGAAAATACCGAACTCCTAAACAAAGAAACCACAAACACCAACAAAACACAAACAACAAATAACCGAAAAACCACAAAAAATGACCGGAAAATAACAATCCAAAAAAACTAAAAAAAAAAACAAAAAAAACAAAAAAAAGAGAAAAAAAAGCCCAACAAAAAAAATAAAAAAAACAAAAAAACCTCCAAAAAAAGACCCCAAAGAGAAACAATACAAGAAGAAACCAAAAAACAAAGCCCATAAAGACAAAAGCAAAAAAAAACAAAAAAAAAAAAGTAAAAAAAACCGCAAAGAAACCAAAACAAAAAAATAAATAAACCAATAAGTAAAACTATAACAACAACAAAACAGAAAAACCGTTACAACAAAAAAACAAAGAAACCAAAAAAACAAGAGAAAAATAAGAATAAAAAGTCAAAAAAAAAATCAAAAATAAAAGACCAAAAAAAAAAAAAACAAACACCAGAAAACAAATGAAAACCAAAACAAACCAAACAACACAATACAACCAAAAAAAAACAAAACCACAATAAAAAAAAAAACAAAAAAAAAAAAAAACACAAACCCAAATAAGAGAAAAAGAAAGACAAAAACAAGAAAACAAACAAAACACTAACAAAGAAAAAAAACACAAAAAACACCACAACAACTAAACAAAAAAATAAAAACAAAAAACACAAAAAGAAAAATAAAAAAAAACAAAAAAACACCAAACGCCTCAAAAATAAAGAACAAAAAATGAAGAACAAAAGAACCAAAAAACAACAAAAAAAATAACTAAAAAAAAAACCAAACACCAAAACATCCAACAAAACAAAAACAAAACACAAAAAAAACCAAAAAGCAAAAAAAACAGAAAAAAACTACAATATGCCAAAAACACAAACACAAAAAAAACCCAAAAGAAAGCAAATCATAAACCCAAAAAAAAACCAAAAAGAAAAACCCAAAAGACGAAGCAGTATCAAGACAAAACTAAAAAAACCCAAAAATTACAATAAAATAATCAACGCAAAGCGCAAGAAAAAAAAACAAAACTAACACGAAAAGCCAACAGATGTAAACTAATACAAAAAAAAAAAACACAAAAGAAAAAAACAAGAAAAAACCCCAAAGACAAACCACAAAAAAAAACGAACAACCAAAAAATAAACTCCATAAAATAAAACAAAAGACCCCAAAAAAAAAAAAACTAAAACCCACCCACTAAACTAAAAAAAAATAAATACCAAACAAAAAAAAAAAAAGAAACCAAAGCAAAAATACAAAACAAAACAAAGTACAAAAAAAGAAAAAACCTCGAAAAACGCCAAAATCAACAAACAAACAACAAAAAAAAAAAACCAAAAAAACCCGTGCAAAAAGACTAATAAAAAAAAACAACCTAAAAAAAAAAAACTAAAAAAACAAAACAAAAAAAAAGAAACGAACCAAAAAACACAAAAAAAAATAACCTAAATAAAACAAACCACTAAAAACCCCCAAAAGAGAACAAAAAAGAACTAAAAATAAATTAATAAAAAACCCAAACTAAAAGAACAAGACGAAATAAAAAAAACAAAAAAAAAAATCTAATAAACAAAAAAAAAAAGACAAAAAAACAAAAAAAAAAAAAATACCCAACAAAAAAAAAAAAAAACCAAAAAAATAAAAAAAAAAAAAAAAAAAAACAAACAAAAAAAAAAAAAAAAATAAAGAACAAAAAAAAAAAAAAAAAAGAAAAAAAAAAACCAAAAAAAAAAAACACCAAAAAAAAAAAAAAAAAAACAAAACAACATAAGAAACAAGGAATAAAAAAAAGAAAACCCAACAAAATATAAAACAACCAAAACAAGGCAAAAAAAAAGAACAAAACCCTAAAAAAACAAAGAAGGAAAGAAAAAAAACAAACAAAAACATAACCCACCAAGAAAAGATAAAAAAATAAAAAAAAAAAAAACAAAAAAAACAAAAACAAAAAAAAAAACCAAAAAAAACAGAAAAACACCCAACGCAAAGAAAAAACAAAAAACAGAAAAAAAAAAACAAAAAAACCAAAAAACCCAAACGAAAAAAAAAAAACAACAACAAAAAAAAAAAAAATAAAGCAATACAAACAGAAAAAAAACACACAAAAAACCCAAAAAAAAACAATATTAAAACCAAAGAACCAACAAAAAAGAACAAAAAAACAGAAAAACACAAAAAAAAAACCAAAAAACCAATAACAAAAAAAAAAAAAACCAAAATCAAAAAAAAAAAAAAAAAAAAAAACCTAAAAACAAAAATCCAAACGTTAAAAAACAATAAAAAACAAAAAAAAACCCAAACCAAAAAAAAGACAAAAAAACCAACAAAAAAACACAAAAACAAAAAAAAAAAAAAAAAACCCAAACAACAAAAACAACAAATACTAAAAAAAACAACAGAAAAAAAAAACAACCCCAAAAAAAACAACAAAAAACCAACAAAAAAAAAAAACAACAAAAAAAAAAAAACCATGTAAAAAAAATAAAAAATAACATAAAAAAAAAACAAAAAAAAAAAAAAAACTGAAAAAAAACAAAAAACTTACAAAACAAAACAAACACAAAAAAAGAAAAAAAAAAAAAAAAATAACAAAACAAACAAAAAAAAAAAAAAAAAATATAAACCAAAAAAAAAAGAAAAATAAACAAAAAAAAAAAAACAAAAAAATAGGAACAAAAAAAACCACACAAACCACAAAAAAAAACGAAAATAAGAAACAACAAAAAAAAAAAAAAAAAAAAAAAAAAAAAAAAACAAACCAATAAAACAAACCCAAAAACAACAAAAAAAAACAAATAATCCCCCTAAAAAAACAAGACACAACAAAACCAATCCCAAACAAAAAAAACAAAAAAAATACAAAAAAAAAAATAAAAGCAAAAAAAACAAACAAATGAAAAAAAACCAAAAAAACAAAAAGAAAAAACAAAAAGAAAAAAACATAAACAAAAAAAAAAGAAACCAAAAAACAAAAAAAAAAAGACACAAAAAGAACCAAGAAATAAAAAAAAAACCACAAAAGAAAAACAAAACCGAAACACCAAAACCCAAACAACCCACCAATAACCGAAAAAAATCAACAAAAAAAAAAACCCAAAAACAAAAACAAAAAAATAATACATAGCAAAATAAACAACACAACAAAAAAAAAAACCCAAAAAAAAAAAACAGCAAAAACAAAACGACACAAAAAAAAATAAAAAACAGAACAAAAAAAACAAAAACAACATAAACAAAAAACTAAAAAAACCACAAAAGAAAAAAAAAAAAAAGATAAAAAAAAGCCATTCAAAAAAAAATAAAAAAAAACACAAAATAAAAAAACACAACCAAGTAAAAAAATAAAGAAATAAAACAAAACAACCACCCTAAAAAAAAAAACTAAAAAAAACAACAAAAAAAAAAGATAAAAAAACACAAAAAAAAAAAAAAAGAAAAGGTAAACCTAAAAAAACAAAAGGAACACAAAAAAAAAACCACAAAAAAACAAACAAAAAACAAGAAAACCACACCCACCCTAATAAAAAAAAAAACTAAAAAAAAAGAAAAAAAACAAACCCTAAAAACAAACCAAAAAAAACCAAAAAAACAAAACACAAAAAAAAAACCACACAACAAAAAAAAACCGAAAAAAAAAACAACAAAAACAAAAATACAACTGGAACAAACCAAAAATAAAAGACGAACAAAAAGACAAAAACCCCCCAAAAAAACTAAAACAACAAAACTGAAAACAAAAAAAAGAACAACAAAAAAAAAAAAAAACCCACACCATAACAAAACACAAGAAAAACAAACGAACAAAAAAACAACTCAACTAAGAAAAACAATAAAAACACTAAAAAAACCCAACCAAATAACAAAAAAAAAAAAAAAAAAAAACAAAGAGAAAATAAAGAAAAAGAAAAAAAAAAAAAAAAAACCAAAAAAAACCAAAAAAGAACACCCCAAAAAATAAAAAATAAAAAACAACCAAAAACAAAAAAAAAAAAACATAAATAACAAAAACAAAACAAAAAAACAAAAAAGGACACGAAAACCACAAAAAAAAAAAAAAAAAAACAAACAAAAAAAAACAAACAACAACAAGACAAGAACAAAACCTAAAACAAAACCGAACTAACAAAATCACAAAAAAAAAAAAAAAGAAAAAACAAAAAAAAAAGAAAAAAAAAATTAACCAAATAAAAAACCACCATAATAAAAAAAAAAACAAAAAAAGAGCAAAAAAAAAAGAAACAACCCAAACAAAAAAAAAAAAATACCAAAAAAAAAAAAAAAAAAAAAAAAAAAAAAAGCAAGAAAACAACCAAAATAAAAAAACAACGAATAAAGAAAAAAAAAGAAAAAAAAAAAAAATACATAAAAAACAACAAAGCGAAAAAGCAAAATAAAAACAAAAACACAAAATAAAAAAAAACCGACAAAAAAAACAAACCAAAAAAACAATAAAAAAAAAAAAAAAAACAAAAAAAAACGAAAAAAAAAAAACAAGAAAGAAAAAAACAACAAAATAAAACTAAAAAACCAAGAACCCAATAAAAAAGAAAAACAAAAAAAAACCAAAAAACTGATAACTAAAAAACCCCGAACAAAACGATAAAAAAAAGAAAAAAACAAAAAAAACCAAAAATAACAAAAAAGAAAAAAAGAAAAACAAACCAACAAAAAAAACATAAGCAACAAAAAAAAAAGAATAAAATAAAAGAAACCCACACACAAAAAAAAAAAACACAACACAAAAACACAAAAAACAAAAAAAAAAAACCCCAAAAAAGAACCAAAATAAAAAATAAAAACAACAAAAAAAAAAAAAAAACAAAAAAAAAAAAACAAGAGAAAAAAAACAAAACACACAACAACAAAACCATACAAAAACAAAAATGAAAAGGAAAAAAAAGAAAACACAAAAGCCAAAGCAAAAACGAAACAAGAAAAGAAAAAAAAAAAGAAAAAAACAATCCAAACACAAAAAACAAAAAAAAAAGAAAAAAAAAACAAAAAAAATAAAAAAAACAATAAACAAAAAAAAAACTAAAAAGAAGAAAACCAATAAAAAATAAAAAAAACCAAAAAAAAAATAATAATAAAAAAAAATAAAAATAAAAAAACACAAAAATAAAAAAAAATAAAAACAAAAAAACAAAAAAAACGACACAAAAAAAAAAAACCCAAAAAACAACAAAAAACAAAAACAAAACAATGAATAAACAAGAAAAAAACAAATAAAAAAAAATAAAACTAAAGAAAACAAAACAAATAAATAAAAGACATGCAAAAAAAGAAAAATAAAACAAAGAAAAAAAACCTAAAACAAAAAGGGAAAAAAAAAAAAGAAAAACACAACCATAACCAAAAAAAAAAACAAAAAAAAACAATGAAACAACCAAACAAAAAAACCACAACAAAAAAACCCCAAACAAAAAAAAACACAAAAAAAAAAAACCACGCAATAGAAAAACAAAAAAAAAAAAAAAAAAAGACAAAAAAAATAAACCAAAAAACGAACCCCAAATAAAAAAAAAAAAAAAAAACTCCAAAAAAAACACCAATCAAGAAGAAAAGCACCAGTGATCGCCCCCAACGCACAAACTAAACGCAAAAATACAAACTAGAAAAAATAAAACCAAAAAAACAAACAAGAAAAAACCAAAACCGAAAAAAAAAATCAAACCAACTAAACGGAAAAAAAAAACAAAACACCACAAAATCACACCAAAAAGAGAAAAAAAGGTCAAAAAAAAACCAAAAAAACCCAAAAAAAACTAAAACCGACAACCAAAATAAAAACCCAAATAAAAAAATAAGAAAAAAAAAAAAAAAAAAAAAAAAAAAAACAAAAACAAAAAAAAACCCAAAAAACAAAAAAAAAACAAAAAACAAACAACACAAACACAAAAAAAAAAAAAAAAAAAAAAAACACAACAACAGAAAAAAAAAGCCAAAAAAAGAAAAAAAAAAAAAACGAAAAAAATACAAAATACAAATAAAACAAAAAAAAATAAAACAAAAAAGCAAAAAAAACAAAAACCAAAGCAGAAAAGAAAAAAAAAAAAAACAACAAAACAAAAACAAAAGCAACAAAAAAAACAAATAATCAACAAAAATCAAAACAAAAAAAAACAAACAGAATCACACCAAAAAAAAAAAAAAAAACAAATACAAAAAAAGCAAGACAAAAAAAAAAACAAAAACACTATAAAAAAAAAATGAAGCAAAAAAAAAAAAAAAGAAAAAAAACAACAAAAAAAAGAAATAAACCCCAAAAAAAAAAAACAAAAGAAAAAAAAAAAAATTAACCAACACCATAAAAAAAAAACAACAAAAACAATAAATAACGCCAGCGAACAACAACAGAAAACAAAAAGAAAAGAAACATAAAAAAGCAAAACCAAAAAAAATAGAGAAAAATAAACACCCAAGAAACCCAAAAAAAATAACAATTTAAAACCCAAACTAAAAAAACCCCATAAAGAAAAACGAAAAAAACCAAAAAACAACAAAACAACTAATAAAAATACAAACAAAAACAAAAAAAAGCAAACCAACCACAAAAACCAAAAAACAAAACAAATCAATAACCAAACCATAACCACAAAAAACATAAACCGCAACAAGAAACCAAGAAAAAAGAAAAAACCAAAAACAAAAAATCAAAAAACAAAAAAATAAAAAACCAATAAAACAAAAAATAAAAACTAACAAAAGATAAACCACCCAACAACTAAAAAACCACCAAGAAAAAAAAACAACTCACAAAAAAAAAAAACCCAACAACAACAAATAAAAAAAAAAAAAAAAAAAACAAACAAAAACTAAACCAAAAAAGATAAGAAATAAAACAAAACACAAACAAACAAACAAAACAAACAACAAAAAAAAAAAAAAATAAAAAAACAAAACGTCCAAAAATTAAATAAAAACAGCCGAAAAGAAAAATAAGAAACCAAAAAAAAAAAAGCTTAAAAAAAAAAAAAAAAAAATAACCCAAAAAAATGAATAAAAACAAAACCAAACTAAAAAAAAAAAAAAAGAAAAAAAAAAACACAAAACCAAATAGCACACCAAAAACAAAAATAAAAAAAACCTAAAAAAAACCAAAAAAAAGAAAAGATCCGGAAAAAACAATAAAAACAAAAATAAAAAAAAAACAAAACAAAAATAAATAAAGAAGTAAAAACACAAAAACCCCAAAAAAAAAAAAACAAACAAATATAAAGAAACAAAAAACATGAATAAACAAAAACATAAAACACAAAGCCAAAACAACAAGGCAAAAAAAAATAAAAAAAAAAAACAAAACGCATAAAACCACTAAACAACAAAGACAACAAAAAAAACCTAAAAAAAAAACATATAACCCTCCACCAACCCCACAATTACGAGATAAAAAAAAAAAACAAAAAAAAAAGAAGCAAAGAAAAAACCAAAAAAACTTACGGGGCGAGGCCTGGCGGGCGAAGGAGGAGAGAGAGGAGCGCGGGCGGAGGGAATAGACGGAAAAACAACCAAATATAAAAGAATTAATAAAAAGCTACACAGTAAAAGATAAGGAAGTAGGGAGAACCAAAACCAAATAAATAAACGTACAAAAAGGCCCACAAAATAAAAAAATAAAATACAAAAACAAAAACACCAAAAAACATAAAAAAAAAAAAAATTCAAAAACAACAAAAAGATCAACAAAAAAACAACCAAAATAAACCGACCCAAAAAAAACAAAAAAAATTAAAAAAAAAAAAAAAAAAAAAACAACAAAAACCCCAAACAAAAAAACAAAAAAAACAATAAAAACAACAACAAAAAAAACAAAAAAAAAACAACACACAAAACAAAACGAAACCAAAGGCCAAAAAAAAAAAATTACAAAAAAAAAAAAAAAAAAAAAAATTAAAAACTAAACCAAAAAATACTCACAAAATCCCCTAAACAACAAAACAAACCAAGAAAAAAAAAAAAAAGAAAAAAAAAACAAAAAATAAAAAAACAAAAAAAAAAACAAACCAACAAAAAAAAACAAGAAACCCCACGTAAAAAAGAAAATAAATCAAAAAAAACAAAAAAAAAAAAAACCAAAAAAAAAACCCAACAATAAAAAATAATAAAAACCCCAACAATAAAAAAAATAAAGAGAAAGACACAAAGAGAAAAAACCAAAACAAAGAAAAAAAAAAAAATTACCCAAGTAAAAAACTCAAAAAAAAACAAAAACCACAAAACAACAACAAAAACCAAAAAAAAATAAAAAATTTATAAACAAAAAAAGGAGAACAAAACAAAACCAAAAAAAAACACCCAAAAAAAACACAAAAAATAACAGAACATAACCGCAAAAAGGAAAAACAACAACCAAACCTAAAATCACAAAAAAACAAAAAATAAAAACAAAAGAAGACCAAGAATAAAACAGAAAAAAACAAAAAAAAAAAAACCAAAAACAAAAACCATAAAAAAAAGAAAAAAACAAAAAGAAAAAAACACCCAGAAAAAAAAAAAGAATAGCAAAAAAGAGAAAAAACCCAAAAAAAAACTAAAAGAACAAAAAACAATAAAAAAAAACAACAAAACCGAAAGACTAATAAAAAAAAAACAACCAAAACAAAAACGAACTAAAAACCAAACCAACAAAAAAACACAGTACTCCAAAAAGAAAAAAGAACAAAAAAAACAAAAAAAAAAAAAAAAAAAATTAAAACAAAAAAACAAAAAATAAACAAAAACAAAAAAAACAAAAGTAAAATGAAAAAGAATAAAAAACAAACACAACCAAAAAAATATAAAAACAAAAAAAAACAAAATCACAACATAAAAAGAAAAGACCCCACAACAACCCAAACCAAAAATAAAAAAAAAAAAACTAGAAAATAAGAAACCAAACAAGAAAAAACCGCAAAACAACAAACAAAAACACCCAACCCCATTACAAACCATAAAACAAAAAGAAAAAAAAAACCCACCAGAAAAAATGAACAAAAAAAAAAAAATTAAAAACACACAATAAATAAAAAAAAACAAAACAAATAAACAAAAAATAAAAGTGAAAAAAAACAACAAAACACCACAAAAGAAAACCAAATAGAAAAAAAAAAAAAAAACCAGAAAGAAAAAAAAAATAGCAAAAAAAGCCCAAAAAAAACATAACAAAAATCAAAGAACTAAATAAAATACTCAAACAAACAATAAAAGAACATAAACAAAAATAACAAAAAAAAAAAAAGCAAACGCTCGTAACAAAGAAGAAAAACCAAAAAAAAAAAGAAAAAAAAACATAACAAAAATAAACAAAATACCATACAAAACTATAAAAGAAAAAAAACAAACGCGAAAAACTGAACCGACACCTTCCCCATTAAATGCATCCCCCCACCCCCCCCCTACCCCCCCCAACTCACCACCCCAACATCGCAAAAACCCCCCGTCGCCCAACCCACACCCCGGCAAGCCACCCATCCCACTCCCCCCATACAAAACCCCACTCTACCCAAACCCCCACCCGAACCCACAAACCACACACCCCCCACATCAATTAATCCCTTCGAACACTCCCAATCCCCATCTAATCTCGTTCCCCACCCGACCACCACACAACACACACACAACACGAGAACTAACACACTATCAGCACACACACACGACAACACAGCCATCACACAACACACACACAACACACAACAACACCTAATCTACCCCAACAACCCAACAAACCTGGTCATGCACACCAAAACTTCCAAATCTACCCTATCTATCCCTAAACCCACTTATAAAACCCATAACCCCCCCTCCTGCTTAACCACCCTTTATAAATTGCATAGAATGCACAGTAACAAGATGTAAACCAGCATCACTCACGTCAAAGAATACCAACCAAATCCATAATGAACTCAAATCGAATATAATCAAACCCGAGCCCTGACAGTTCAATAGGTGTTTTATATGTTAAAAAACGCAGGATGTTAATAAAGGGGTGTTTGGGATTGATTGATCAGTTAGCTTTTGGAAAATGAAGGTAGATAGTCTTTGATTCCTAAATTGCAATATGTTCTATATTCGCTATAGTTGAAACCGACCAAAAAATTTCTTGATATTTAATTAATTGTTTTGTTTTGTCTATTCATGAAGCATTCTCATGCTATTTGTCCAAGCAACAAAGTCAACTAAAATATTAAGATAATTATCTAATCATTATGTATTTTATCTTTTTTTATAAAAACTACATAGACTATGTCAACTTTTGGCTCATTTATTGTTTTTACTTTTTTATTATTATAAGATAATAATTGTTCATCAATATAATTATTTTTCTTTTTTTACTTGTCTATCTATTATTATAAATTTTTTTTTTACTTTTGTCGTATATATAAAAGTGAAAAATACTATAATTTTTATTGAGAACATATAATAAAAAATAAAAGTGAAAAATACATATAACAAGTTAGGCTCACCCGTGCTCCGCTGCGGGATGTTTGGCGGCCGGTGTTTTCGGTTGGACGTGTTAGAAGGTATATTTTTGTAAAAAAAAAAAGACCGATGACTCAAAAAGTGCGAGAGAGTATTTAAAAAACAAAACAAATTTTTTTTTTCTAAAAAAAAAAAACCGCTCGGAACGGGTAGGGTTGACCCGGCGTATTAAATGCACCCCGGTCAACCCGGTGCATTTAATGCACACTAAATGCAAAAGGCCATTTAATGCATGCGAGAGGGTATTCCGAGGAAAAAAAAGGAAAATTTTATTTTAGAAAGTTTTAGGAAAAAAAAAGTGGCGACCGCACGCCGTTGCGGGACGATTAGCGGAGCGCGAGGTTTGAGGAAACTTAAAGTTTTATTCATAAAAAAACAGACCGATGACTCCAACAGTGCGAGAGGGTATTCCGAGAAAAAAAAAGGGAAATTTTATTTTAAAAATTTTTTGAGAAAAAAAAAGAACGGGACGATTAGCGGAGCGCGAGGTTTGAGGAAACTTAAAGCGCGAGGTTTGAGGAAACTTAAAGTTTTATTCATAAAAAAACAGACCGACGGCTCAAACAGTGCGAGAGGGTATTCCGAGGAAAAAAAAGGAAAGTTTTATTTTAAAAACTTTTTGAGAAAAAAAAAGGGAAAAAAAGTGGAAAAAAAAACAAATGTTAAAAAAAAAGGGGAAAAAAAAGAAGGAAAAACTTTCATTAAAAGCGGGTCAAAAACATTTAATGAAACCCGGTTTATTGGGGGGTCGGGTCCCCCGGTAAATGTATTGTTGTAGAATTATGAAGCACTGGGGTAAATATTTGTCATTAAATGCATGATTTCACATATGATGTTATGTATATATTATTGCAAAGTAAATAAAGTAATAATTAACTATCATTTGTTGCATCTTTATGCTTAGAGCGGAGGGAGTGGTCGGCTGGTAGCTTGGTGCTAAGCTTTGGCGCGAGAAAAGGTCACGGCGCACCACTCCGTGTCTCGCGCCAAGGCTTCTCGCGCCATGACTAACAGCCTACGCGGAACCTTTTTTTTAATTATTTTTTTATATTTTTTTTAAAAACTATCCGTTGATAGCCGTTGGGGGGAGCGGATTTTCAAAAAAATACCCCCAAAACCCTAATTTTACCCTTTTAAAAATCCTATAAATACCCCTTTTTTATTTCATACTTCACACACACTTTCAATATATTTTATAACACACATTTCTCTATTTCTCCATTTTTTCACTCAAAAAAAAATGAATCCCAATCCCAATAAACCAAATTAGATTTTCGGTATGCTTAACGACCCAACCAACCAAATTCCGGGGTCGTCTTCGAATCCGGGCTCCTCCACTCAACCGTCATTCAACCAAATGTCTTACTATCCCAATTACCAACCCCAATTTGTTACCCAAGAAGAATTGTTGATGTTTCAACAATTTAAAATGCAACAAATGCACCAACAACAACCACAACAATCACCAAACCAATTCACCACTTCCCAACCACATTCCGAGCAACAATCGCACCACCTTGAAGTCGAAGATACCGAAGATGAAGAGGAGCCGCTTTCGACCCCGACGTCGAAGCCTAGCCGCGGCGGCCGTTTGAAGTCGAAGTAAAAAAAACAAAGAAAAAGAACCGTAAGTTGAGAAACAAAAAAGAATTCGTAATGCGTGGATAAGATGAGGTGTTGCTTTTGGCGGAATGTTCATTCAAGTTTCCGAGTTCCAAAAACGGGTGTGATCAAAAAGCGGAGATACTTTTTGTACAAAATCAATTTGTGTACAATAAGGAGGGCGAAGAAAAAGGCTTCCGGAGAGTACCAAAAAAACATGTTGACGGGTAATTGGACTCAATGAATGCCCCTCGGTTCTCAAGTTTAATCAATTGGTGCAAGAAACCGCGGTTCATAGTGGGGAGAATGATGATGATCATATGTCGAGGGTGCACACGTTGTATGATGCAACCGTGGGGGGTGAGTTTAAGCACCGGAGTGCTTGGCTTTTTTTGAAAGGCAAGCACAAGTGGACAAACCCCGATTCGACTTTGCAAAGAAGAAGTCGTCTTTTGGGCACCGACGAGGAACCGGAGCATTTTGGAGATGATGAGTTGCCTCGACCACCCGGTTTGCAACGACTTGCTAAAAGTCAACGTACGGGTTCTAACTCGACCGCTAGCTCCGGTTCAAACCCGGCCGCGTATCAAGAATTCATGGCGGAACAATACGAGTTAGACCGCAAAGCCAAAATGACCGTGCTCGAGAGAGAGAGAGTGAAGACCGAAGGCGGTTGATCCAATCTCAAAGGATTGCGGAGGACATGCGTGTGCTACAAATCGACACACGCGGGATGGATCCGGTCGACGCCGCTATCATCAACGCCCAAAAGGCAAAAATCCGAGCGGCATATCCACCACCTCCAAACTAGTCGGCGCCGCCAAATTTATGATTTTTAATTTTATGCATTTTAATTTTATGTCTTTTAATTTTATGTATTTTTTTAATGTATTATTTTTTTTAATGTAATATTTTTAATTACAATGAGTTTTATTTTTAGTTATATAAATAAATGTATTTTAAATAAATATGAAAAAAAAATTAAAAAAAATAATAAAAAAATGCTATGGCACCAGAATTCCAGTGCCAAACCAATGCCACTGAATTCTGGTGCCATAGCATTTCTGGTGCCAAACTCCCTTTTGCTGACGTGACATTATTTTTTGAGTTTGACACTAAAAGTTTGGCACCATCACTCACAGTGCTCTTAGTTATCAAAAAAGGTTGTCAAATGGGGAGGTTGACCAAATTAGGTAACGGGTCAAAATGGATATTTTGTATAATTCAAAGGTTTGAAACGAAAGCACTATCTTCCAAAACTTCATCTCCATAAGAATTAGATGAATTATGTAGACGAAGCATCTCTATAAAGCTTCGGGATATTGGCTTCGATGATATTCGAATATTGTCAAGACTAACAAGTGGGTCAAGTTGCAATGTGTCTATCTGTGTGACAATACAATGTTCAATAATCATTTGTAATAGAATGACAATACAATGTTCGTTTTTGTTACCTTTAACTCATTGTCGTCGATTAAACTATGTTCTCGAAGCGTGTTACAATCATTTTCTTACGTGGGTGTTTCGTTTTACTATTATCTTCTCTACTTATAGGCATTTGTGGTGACAAAACGCGACACTGCGAAGCGCGTATTTTCAAAACCTGTTTATTCTTTATTTATCATGATATCTACTTCTTATATAAAAGAGGGTTTGGCAAGACATCATCTTGACCAAAAAACATAGAAATGACACGTGAATAATATAAATTATTTACAACCGTTGAATCAAAAACCCAAATATAAACCTCCTCATTAATTTCTCCCGTATTTTCCTCTTAGGAATAAATTATCCTGTAACCCTTAAAATTATATTTTCACTATATCATTTTTTTTAACCAATTTTCACTATATCATTTAACCACCGGATTCTCTATTCTCTATCAATCTATAATTTTTCCTATTATCCCTCTTATGATTGAACGACCGATCCTCTATCAATCTATAATTCAATCCAAATATAAACCCTAACATTAATTTTTCCTATTTTCCCTGTTATGATAAATATAATTCAACCCAAATCTAATTATATTTTCATCATGGAACGATCGGATCCTCTATCAATCTATAATTATGATTTTATCACTTTTGAAATGGTTTTAATTTTTTGTGGCTCTAACATATTCAGGTACAATTTCTGTATTAATTATTATTAGACTTAATTTATGTTTTAATTATTGTTGGATTTCTGTTTGTGTTTATCAATTTTTTTTATCTTTGATGATTGATGTTATTTAGATCCATTTTGATTGTTTGTTCATATTTGTTTTGGAGTGATTCTGTTTTCTTTATTAACCTCATGAAGTCCCAATTAAAGGTAATTATCGATGCTTCAAAACCTGACATCTACCTCTTGAAACCGATTCATGTAAATACTCAAAAACAACCTTATCCATAATTTCTGTAACAAAAAGCGAGTACCTTTTAAAACATTTCCGTAATTATAGCTAATTTTTTTAAAATGATATAATAGTTCCTTAATTATAATGAAATAGTATGCAATTTTGAAAATAATTTTGATTTTTGTGAGACAATACCAAAGAAGATCATATTGGCAGCTTATTTTAGACATGCCTTTCACGTGTTTGATGTAATTTATGAAAGATATTGTTGGAGAAAGTAAAGGTAGTAACTTGATGATTAGATTAGGAGAAGAGCAGTTTCGGCAGCCGGAGGCTACTCATGGGAAACAACTGATCCAGGTAATGGCTAAAAAATGTATATGCTTTAGTTCATATATATGCAAATTAATTCTTTGTTAGTAATGTCATTTTTTTAACTTCAGGTGCTTCAGAAGATATACAGAAGACAATTCTTGCTGATGAGCAAAAATGAGATAAGTTGTGTAGCTCAAACTTTAAAGGGTTTATTTTTTTTCATTTGTTCATCTGAAGATGGACTCTTATAGAATTAACACTGGCTTTATGCAAGCTGCAAAAAAGATTTCAGCATGCCAGTTGGTCAAGCTTAGACGACAAATAGCCAATCTACAAAGTAGTCGAGCTTAAACGAGAGGTACATCGTCCCATACACAGGCATTAGCTGCGCATTATTCTGTAGATAATGGGATGAAAGGTTCTACTAAGGCACTGCCAACAATGAATAAGGTAATATCATTTTGATTTTCGTAATAACTAATAAGTTCTGATTAGATTAATTTGAATATAGGCAATTTTTAAGGTTTTTTCAAAATGAATGATTTAAGTAATATGTAACATATCAGACCAGAAAGATGAAGTTTATACAAAAAAAAAATTAGGTATCGTAAATTGTGTACAAAGTTTTGGTTATTGTTTGAATTTTCACCTCATGAAATTAATGTGTACAAAATTTTTATTTCTATTGTTTTTATGTGAAAGTAATCATGTTTAAATATATGGACAATTCAGTAGATGGAGTAGTGGTAATTAAACAACTGGGGGAGGTTGGGGGTACGTGGAGGTGAAGAGCAAACGAGATAAGAAAAACGAGGTACTTGGAGTTGGATGAGGCATGAAACTTGTGTGGTTCCTCTGTAGCAAGCGTTGTTGGCCTCACGATCCAAACTTATGGTATCTTCTCATGGTAATTTTAGTATTAGATTCTTAACAGATTCTTATTCAATGCGTTATCTTCTCATGTTATTTGGGTAATATAACATATATTTAACAAGGAAACGGATCAGATGATACCATTAATCCATATACATGTAAAGGAACAAACAAGTTCGTTAAAAGATCGGATAAACATCCATGAGAAACATACAACAGTTATATTTTTTTATAGCAGAGTAACATTTGGTGGTTTATTTACAGGGTTTAAGGAAGAAACGAATAAAGAACTCGAGTACATCTCATATCTTTTGGAGATCGCTACAAAGTAAGCCAAAATGTGATAGTGAGATGAAAAGACTTGATGTCGAGAGTATATAAATTAATATTGATCATGAAAGAAGTGACAAGGAATGGCCAGAGCGGCCATATGGCAGTTGTTTTGCTTTTTCTGTAGACAAGGCAGAAGTGGTAAGGGTTTTTCCATCTACACGATCTGTTGGCAATGTCGGAAAAGTAAAACAACATAGAACTGGCAGAGTTGCTTTTGACAAGGCAGAAAGGTTTTATCTTATACTTTTTTCTTTTCCATACGATATCTTTTTTTTGCTTCTATAATATTTATTAAGGTGCGTATTTTATGTAATGTCCAGTAAATTTGGTCACCTTCCCACCAGGAAACTTTGAGGTCGCAAAGCCCCACGTCAAAAGTATTATACATGTACTGATACTACGGATTTTCTTAGTACGGGTAATATTTAGTATATAATTACAAGCGTGTGTTTTTAGATTTGCTTACTTTTTTCATATAATTATGATTATTATTATCTTTTACATGCTTCAGATGATGGGCATGGAGAGCTTTTGGCTGCAACTAATGTTATTTATCATGGTACCGTTCTCTCCAGGTGTATTTTAGATCTCTTGATAGACTATTGTTTTATGTGGTTATAATTTAAGTATTGGTAATTGTAGGTTGTGCATTGTCCAGATAGGCTGATGGATCCACTTTTCGGTTTTGTAACGCAGTTGTGGCCTACGTATGTGGTATTCATCTCCAGGTAATATATCTTCTTTTTTTTCATTATATATTATGCATCTGTATGCTCAAGTTTGGATGAGATCCAGATTATTGATGTTAATCAATATCACCCAAAGTCTTATTTATTTATGCATGCAAATTAGTTAATTGGAGAATAAGGATTATTGTGTAATAATATTGTTTTTGGGATCAAACATAGCCATAGGCAGTGCAAGTAAAGTGTAATTAGTACAATTTGACAGTGTGATGTTTTTGTCATTTGAATGATAGTTAATGATTTCTTGACTTAGGTAACAATAATTCCATTGTTATTAGTACTATCCTCTTTAGAAATGGGGAAATATTTTGAGGTGTTGAAATAGTGAGATGACGATGATATTGGGGCTGAAGGAACATTTGATTATTTGTTAGTAGAACAAGTTGCTATTAAAAGGAGTGGTAAACATCGCATTAGTTTAAGCCAAAACGTGTCTATGATTATGAAGGTTTAAGATGAGAAGTGACGGTTTAAGATGAGAAGTGACGATGAGTTGATAAATGTGAAATTCACTCTAGAGGGAATGGTCAGTTCTTAAAACAAAAATCCAAGCATCCCCTTTTTGCAAGTGTGATTTTAGTATGCTTGGAGTTATAGCATTTAGTGGTGCAATTATGTTCATTACTCACCACTTCATTGCCTATGCTTCTTCTGAATCCATAACTTATGAGGCTGAGCGAATTGAGTTTAATGAGTCTGATATGGTGTCCTCGCTGTTGTAAGCGGGTGTTTGGGATTGCGTATGCAAAATGGCAATTTTTAAAAAGGAAGTCTCAACCTGAATGTTTTATTCTAAAAATGGATATATACATTTTTTTTCAAATAGTATGCCAAACATTTTATGATCTTTTGCATATGAACTACACAATAATCAGGTAATTTTCCCTAAAATGTAATGTTGAACCCCCTCTAAATGTTAATATAATGAAGTAAACTTACTCTTTCACTTGCAAGTGGTACATTGCTATAAAAATCATGCTTTTATCGTGTTATATTTTTTCGTTGTTCTTTGAAAATCAAACTCATGATTTATATTTTTATCATATACTCTTTGTGCTTTGTCACGTCTAGGGGTGTTATCGGGTCGGGTTATCGGGTCTTGTCGGGTCGGGTTTTACTTTTTAAAAACTCACCCGCAACCCGACCCGATAAGAAATCGGGTTATCGGGTTCGGGTGATATTCGGGTCGGGTCTTATCGGGTCGGGTGATTCGGGTTATCGGGTGACACTATAAATGATAACTTCTATATCCGTCCACTGATCCACATAAGAACTGATTACATAAAAATGATACTCGAAAGTCAAAGCTTTTATATTCCTTTTTGAAAATTGCAAACAGTAACACTAGTACTAGTAGCGATCCTAATATGACATCTGACATTACAAATGGCTCAATAGCACCATGAGTAAATTTCAAATAACTTGGTCTGGACTTTCTTTCGAGAGCAAATTTTACACTTTCAATATAGTGTATTTAATCAATAACTTGGTCTGGACTTTCTTTAGAGCATATATACCAATGACTTTTAATATAGTGTATTTAATCAATATTGGCCTTTTAAAAAGTATTACATAAAAAATCGAAAATTGATTTTTGGGTCTTATCGGGCTGACCCGATAACCCGATAGTATTATTTATTTAACCCGAACCCGATCCGATAACACTATCGGGTTATCGGGTTCGGGTTAAAACAACCCGATAAGATTTCTTAACCCGATTTAACCCGACCCGATAAGCCTTATCGGGTTCGGGTCGGGTCAACCCGACCCTACTGACACCCCTAGTCACGTCGATATGATAGTGTTGGCAATCTTAATTGGAAAAATCAATTGATTGACAGTAACAAGCCTTTTTTGATATATGTGATGACATATTTATGACATATTTATGACATTATGTATGTTGTTTTAGCATCCACATTTTTTAGGTTGATACATCGGGACATTGTAGGAAGTTTATCCAAGATTCTCGGCTGTTGAGCCAAAGAACTAAAGCTGCTATGCAAAGCTAAAGAAAATAAGTTTCGGAGTGTTAACATTGGTGTGTTATCTTAATTCTAATTCTAACAATGTAATAGAGATGTTTCTATCAAAGTATATTAAACCAAGCCTTTATTTATTGATGCATACCAAAATGTTACGTCCTGATATGCTAAGCTCATTTTAATTTTTATTTACTTATTTATCCAAAAGGGTTATTATTTATAATTTATTTGTTTCATGTATATATTACTGTACAAAATAACTAAGTTATAAGACAACACGGTTGACACGTTGTTACGTAATGTTCATAAACATAACGTTTTAGCATTATATTATTTTTAACGCTATTCAATCATCTTATTTACTACGTTTCTTGAAGAATTTTTAAAGCTAGCCGCCCATGGGGCGGGTCTTGAGGCTAGTCATCTATATGGGTTGACATATAATCGTACAATCTAAACCACATAAATAAATCATGCAAGTGGTAATATCTATGGACATATCTTAGAGCATCTCTAATGGCTTAAATGGTATAAAACTTTTCGCTATTTTAAAAAGTCTTATAAAGGTTTTTTGCATTGTATTAAAAGCTTTTTGAAAAGTTTTTTTTACCAATGACTTGGTGAATCTCAAGTCATTCTTAAAGGTTTTAGTTATTAAATATGCTAGCCATTAAATGCATTAAATTCATCAAGTCATTAAAACTTGATGCATTAAAGTGCAGCTAAAGTGATATAAATTCATTAAACATGTCATAAGGTACAAATGAAACCAAGATGATCTATAAACAAAAAAAGTATAGAAATTGTTTTGTTTAAAAATCGAAGGATTAAATTTAAAGGATTAAATTTTTGATTATGGGATTAGTACTTTCATTTTCATAGTTTTGATAACATAATCATATGTAACCTTTGTCTAATGGTTATTTGATCTTTCTTGTTCCTCTCATTTGTTAAAAGATTATGATTTGCATGTACACATTTTTTTATGTAAATGTGACAGATATATAATTTTGTTAAAATAATACACTTGTCATTTTATGTAGTTAAGATGCCAAACTAAAAAATTTCAAATGAGGATTTTGTTGTTCTTGAAATTTCTGAAAAATATTGTATCCCTTGAACTTATGATGCTAAGATTCATCTTACCACTCATAATCTTGTAGAATTATGGCAAAAGATCTGTTAAAGATCTGTTAAATTATGGCAAAAGTCTAAACGAAAGATTTGACCGTTAAAAAATAAAGGTTTTTGCGCCGGTAGGTTATTGTACTTTTCAAAAATGTCTATTTGAATCTTTGAACTAATTTTTTTGTCTTATCATGTAACTGTAGTAATTTTTTATATTTTTGGAACATTCTATTTATACAAAATATTCCTTTAGTTCACTGTTATGAACCATTTGGGAGTCAACATAAGTCAACCACAAGAACACACAAGCCTTCCCTCCCCTCACATATAAATACTAGTCTTTGTCTTTCATTTTCTTTTAGCTAATGATTTGTGTGAAAACACTTCTTCTTTCTAATTCTCTCTTGTAACAACTATCTCATTGTAATAGTTTGTGTAACAATCTATCATAAATAACATCTAAAGCTTTCGGTTATCATTCTTACTTTTGATAATCCAAGTTTAGTCGTTGCTTCGCTACCGATTCTTAAGTGAATCCTAGTGTTGTATATCAATTGGTATCTAGAGCCTCTTTCCTGGCAATTCATTCATCTTCCCCAATTAGATTCCGATCAGATTCCGACGACCTCCATTTTTTCCGGCCTAATTTGGTGATTTTTTTCCGGTTACCGTGGTTTGTTTTCGGACACAGTCGTGTCTTCTTGATAGGTTTTGGAAACCAACTGTTACAAAGGTTTCAGAAGGGATTAAGCTTTCGGAAACAAATTGCTGTTAGGGTTTCGGAAACTACTTGTTATAGAGGTTTCGGTAACTGATTGACTGCTAGGTTTCGTATCTGGTATCTGGTTTCTATTTGGTTTCGTATTTGGTTGTTAATAGGTTTTGTATATGGTTTCAAAGAGTGAAGATAGGTTTCTGTGGAAACTAGAAGAGGGAGGGGGGGGGGGGGGGGGGGGGAGGGGGGGGGGGGGGGGGGGGTGGGGGAGGGGGGGGGGGGGGGGGGGGGGGGGGCGTGGGGGGTGGGGGGGGGGGGGGGGGGGGGGGGGGGGGGGGGGTGGGGGGGGGGGGGGGGGGGGGGGGGGGGTGGGGGGGGGGGGTGGGGGGGGAGGGGGGTGGGGGGGGGGGGGGGGGGGTTTTGTGGAAACTAGAAGGAGGGGTTGAATAGTTTACTGGTTAATTATTGTTTTAAAAATTTTCTTTTAAAATTTGTTAGATCCGAGTATATGTTCAACCAACCAACAATGTACGTATCTACTAGCTACAACTAATCAAACAATAAATAAAAATCACAACAATGTAAAGAGATGAGAGAAAAAACAATCAAACCAAGACACCAAGATTTATAGTGGTTCGGCTACGAAGCTCCTCTTCACCCTACTCCACTCCCCGAGTATCCAACTCGAGATTTCACTATGTCAACAAGCTCCCTTCATGCGGAGAAAAACATTTACACGTCGCTTACGTTATTTTCCGACACTAAGCTAAATGTCGAGTCTTAATCTTAGCTAGAACCAATCCACCACTTCACAAGTAATACACAATCACGCGATCTACACTATCAGATTTTTACACTATCCGATTTACACAACTACACAAGATAATCAAGATAGAGATTTGGTACTTAGAAGAAAGAAGGCCACATCACTAGACTACAACAATTCGTTTTTTGGCGAATACGAATGTTCTTCTCTTGCACTTGATAGAGAGGAGAAGAGATAAGAAGAAGAGATTGAATCAGTTTAAACAAGATCAAACAATGTTAGTGATCAAGAGATTTAGTGAGAGAAAAAAAGTTTTTAGAGAGAGAAAGAAGACTGGAAAAATTCGTGCAAAGAGGTATATTTTTCTGCTGAGAATAGTGTAGTATTTATAGCTAGGAATCCCCAACGGTCAGCTGTTGGCGGTCCCGACGGTCTCAGATATATCTGGGGGTCGCCTAGCCACTTAGGGGGCCGCCCCTAGACTGACGCTTCCCTTTTTGTCTTTTAGTGAGGAAGTTTTTATCTGTTATGGAAGCTTCCATTTTGAGGAGAAAATTTGAATTTCAAATTTATGTTTTAAATAAAACTTTTTTTAATTAAAAAGTATTTTGTATATATTTATTTTTGTAAAAATACTTTTTGTAAAAATGTGATGGTTAAGAAAAAATATTTTCTTGATCACTAATCATGTTTAATGATTTTTTATACATACCTTAAGTGATTTACATTTGAAATGGAAATTTACGATTAATAATGTGTAAAAGTTTATTTTTATCATAAACGTTTTTACATTTTGTTATCTTCAAAACATCGAGAGGTCGAAAAACATAAATAACATTTTTAGACATTATTTGTATTAACAATCTCCCCCTTTTTGATGATGACAAAATATAAACTCATTTTATGTAAAAATAAAGTTTTTAAATTATTAATGAATTTTGATCCATTTCTCCCCCTTTTTGTCGAAGTCAGAAAGGATGATCGTCGAATTGTAGAGAGAAAGAAATCGATGATGCCAAGACTCCCCCTTGATGTATGCTACCCCTCGTTTGGGGCACCAAGGGATCGATCTTATGAGATTATCGCTACAAAACAAAGTGAGAAGTATAAGGGCAAGAATATATTCCCAACTAGTAGCAATATATCAATTCATGCAAGTTAAACCATAAAGTAGTTTCATTCATCACTTAAGAAACTCATACAAGAAACATACTCCATGCATGGAAAGTAGAACTAAGTCTAACTAAGAAACATTCATTCATAAATTACACCACAATCTAAACATACTACATAAGGTAGATAAAGATAATACGACATAAATCCTAGATGATCCTTGATTTATAGGAAATGACTTTGAGCAAAAGGTTAGGGCGACCTATTATGAGGTGACATGACCTAGTTTTTTAAGGTGAGGTGGAGAGAGTAAAGCCATGGTAGAAGTGAGAAGATACTCGATGTGAGCAAACATTAGGTTCATCTCATCCCTAAAAGAAAAGATAAGATTGCGGCTGTGAAAACAACAAAGACAAGTTGACCCATGATAGTCATGATAGTTGAAGTAAATGGGGTGACCCATGAGAGGTAGTTGAGGTTGTGGTGAAGGTGGTGATGGGGTATCAAGAATGTGATCAAGATGGGTGATTGGTGACAAGGAAAGAGTGTTGTCTAAGGAAGGATGACTTTGGAGTGGAAGTGGATGTGAGGGTCTTGGAGGTGCATCCATGATATTTTCAAGAAAAGGATTGGATGGTTGAGAATAAGGTGTGTCATTAGAAGTAGGAGGTGAGGATTAAGGTTTTGATTCAAATGAGGAAGAGGTAGTGTCAAAGGTAGATGATGTATCTTTGGTTGATGGAGTTTTTGATGGTGCATTTAGTGGAGATGGAGAAGAGGATGTTGTTATGGGAGAAGGTGTGGTGGTGACATCTTCATCACTAGAAATATTGACAAAGAGTTGTCTAGGTGGGATGATGGTTAGTTTGATTTTTTTGGAAGGATTAGATGAGGAGGCTTGAGTGGAAGCCATGGAGGTAAGATACGAAGGAGATGAGGATGACAAGAAGAGTGGTGAGGATGGGTATTTAATTTAGAAGGAGTGGATTAAAGGGGTAAAGCATGAGGATTAGAAAGGAGATTCCAAAAATAGTTTAGCAAAATGCAGGAAGTGTAGCCGTGTCTAGAAGAGAGGATGATCAACTGCACAGAAAATCAGGTAAGCACAGTAAATATTACGTGACTCCTGTTGGCGGTCCCATATATATGTGGCGGTCCCAGATATATTTGGGGGCCGCCTAGTATTTATAGGGGCCGTTTTCTGGAGAAACAATTTTTTCCAGTTTGTCCTGATTTTTGTAACTCCTGTGCAAAAATTTTTTTCCCAGTTTTTCTCTTTTGCAGTCAATTCTATTTCATCATGAATCATCTAAAACTTCCTAGTATAACACATTTAAGGGCTAACAAATCTAAATTCTATTAGGGAAGCATTTAGATGCATGGGATTAAGAAATAGACAAGCATGCATACTACCATAAGTGTGATGTCATAACAAAGTAATAAAGCATCCGTTATCAAAACACCATAGATATAAACAAGTTGAGAAGAAATTGATGCAAATTAAATACATGAGTAAACTAGTCACTACTATAGTACTCAATTGGTGATGGTGGGTCGTCATCGTTAATTCCATTAGGATGCTTCCTAGTCTTCATGGAGGGAGGATAAGTTATGTATTTTGACCTTTTGAGTTTAGGTTTTATTTGAATAATATGATTATAAAGACGAGTTAACAACATGCCGTATGACATAAAAGATTTTGGTTAGTTTTTAATATCCACCATTCTTTTAATCACGAGCTAGGTTAAGTTGTAGGGTATGCTCTACATTATGTTATAGATCATGTGACATGATGATGCGGGGAGAAATTTTGAGTCGTTTCTAATCCCAAACACATTATCTTGATTGATTTCATTCCAAGATCTCATGTCGTGACGAAGTTCACTTTTGTGAATCTTGTTTGTAATTTTAGTTTTTCCTAGTATTGTGATGAATTGAATGATTTTATTTGGTGTTGGAATGTTTGTTTGGTAAGAGTTATTTAGTTCTTGATTTGTTCTTAGAGATTCAAGAGATGAATTTTCTG
>BQNB010000076.1:127249-221742 GCA_026074375.1 Tanacetum coccineum
AGTAACTTGCGCACTTTACGTTACGTATTACAAGACACATGTTTGTCATCACCAAAACATAAAGAGATCGTAGAGATTAAATATCATATTATTTGCACTAACAATCTCCTCTTTTTTGATGATGACAAAATATGTAAAGTATAGCACATAGTTAAGTTTAAAAGTTACTCGTTTACACTCTCTTCTTCCCTTTTTGTCCAAGCAAAAAGGTATAATGTAGATTATGGTTGGAGCATATAGGTTGAAGGTATGAGAAGAAGGTAAGTGTGTAAGGTAAATATGTTGGAGGAATGAGGAAAAGGTAGGTGCTCCAAGTATATAGGTTAAAGGAATGAGAAGAAACATAAGAAATAAGGTTGAGGTGGTTTTGTGTTTCTTTGATAATTTAAGAGAGGTCATGATAGATGAGAAGAAGGCATGATAGAATTGTAGGTGCTTCAAGTATATAAGTAGAAAGTATTAGACGAAACCTGAAGGTTAAAGGTGATTTTGAAGTAGATGAGGTGAAGTATTTGGAGTATGGATGAGCCCTTCATCGTATTTGATAATCTCCAATCCTATCTTCCTATAAAGGTGAGCTTGCATCATCCTAGTAAAGTCTTCTACATCATGGTTTAACCAACTCCATGATATTTACCCATATATCTCCTAGCTCCCCCTTGCTCATTGCGTCTCTAAGATAATATCATTCCTTGTATATTGACTCTAACGGATCCATGGATCAAATAAATTACCATAGATGCTCAAGAAGTTCGATGCAATTTAAATGAGTAGGGCGCTTGCAAGTGCTCCCTCTTGGTGTATGCTCCCCCTTTGTTTGGAGAACCAAGGAATCAAGATATTGTTGTACTACAAAATAAAGTTAGTAGACAAGTGCACATATACATATAGCAAAACATTAGCAGGGAACTAGACATGCACATCTAGGTTTTATTATTCTAAAGTATGACACTTTGAAAAAGAAGTAGAAACTAGACACAAGTAATCATTATTTTAAAAACAACCTAAATGATGAAATAAAAAGAATCGAGGCGTATGTTTACGGAGAAATATTAGACCGACTTTTAATAAACGAGAATGGGATTCGTTTATTGATTAACACAAAAATATTATGAGAATGACCTTTTAAAAATAGACGAATGACACTTAATATCTTCGCAAAATATGTCAAAAATATATGTGTGTGTATATATATATATATATATACTTTAAAAGAAAAAAAAGAAAAATAAGACGAGGATGGAGATGATGTGCTCTTGGATGTGAATGAAAATGATTCCATAGAGCCAAAAAGTGGGAAAGGATGAGCGATACTAAAGAAGGAACGTGTTGACGAGAGGTTGATAGAAAAGATTGATATATCATTTGCACTAAAATTCATTATAACGCATTTTCAAGCTTTTATTAGATGCATATACATATATTAGATGCCTTTTCTTTGATTTATCATGTTTTTTGTTCCTCTGCACAGTGCTAAATCATGAAAATTCAATTTGCACCATCTACACATCCAAATTAACTTTCGAAACTCGAAATGGTGATCTAAATGAATAGATATGGCATTCTAATGGAAAGTCGTTGCATCTCAAATGTGTGGTTTTAGTCACTTCTCACCACTTCTTATTTTAATTTACTTCTCACTGGATCCCTACTCTATATATATATATATATATATATATATATTTCATATATTTATATATATATACTTTTAAAGAATAAAAAGAAAAATAAGACGAGGATGGAGACGATGTGCTCTTGTATGTGAATGAAAATGATTCCATGGATTCGAAAAGTGGGAAATGATGAGTGATACTAAAGAAGGAACGTGTTGACGATAGGTTGATAGAAAATATTGATATATCATTTGCACTAACAATTGATGTGCATATGATCCTATCGAGACAAAAGTAGATGATTAGGAATTCAAAGGTTTGTTTGGTGTTTTGTTGGTTGACAATGTTGAGAAACAAAGGTGGGATGTCAAATGAGGTAGTTCTTTCATGGTGGAAGAATAATTGTGATCTGACTTAACTATGTGGTGACTAATAACACTGAAGATTGAATTATCTTCTTTATGTTTTCACTTGGCTTCGTATGAGATGTGCTACGGAAGAGATTTGTGAAGATGAAGTTGGGACCCCCCTTCGTGTGGGCATTTCACAAATTAAATATCCTAGAAGAAGAATTGGGGGATGAGTTGGTATGAGAGTGAGATAGATGACGGGTAGTCTGATAGAGATGATAGGATTTTTATAGTGTAACAAGATTATATAAAAGAGAGAATCGTATAGGATGTGAGAGGAAACGTTAGAGGAGACAAGACTTATTAGAAGTGAAAAAGAACGTTTAGAAGTGAGAAGAAACGTCGAAAGTAAAAAAGACTATTAGAAGTGAGACGACTATCGAAGATTATTAAGAAAGAGAGGAACCGTTTAGAAGTGAAAATGTGTGTGTTCAGAGGTGAGAAAAAAGGTTTACGAGAAGGAGAGTCAATTATGTGAGGAGATTTGTGAGTATGACGATTGTAAGGACTGTATTTGAGAATGAGACGCATTTCATTATGAAATTCACTTGACTATTAACAACATAAGCAATGATGCTTGTGAGTGTTAGGATGTGAGAATGACCCATTGATCTATAGAGAGATATTGGGCATAGGTTTGGGTGTAGGAAAGACGTCAACTCATAGCAGAAGAAAGACCCCCCGCCACCCCCCCCCCCCCCCCCCCCGCCACCCGGGTGAGTTGTCGTTTAATGTTTGAAAAGAAATGCAGATATCTCAAGGCCTGTGTGGCCCCCCCCCCCCCCCCCCCCCCCCCCCCCCCCCGGCCCCACCACGATGGTGCAGCCCAGAATAGATCTGGGGGCCGCCGGACCGCCAACATAAGAGGGGTTTAGGGGTTGATGAATTTTGTGAAAGGAGTGACATTTTAATTTGCATTTCGCTAATTAAAAAATAATTAACTCGCGCGCTCCCTTCAGTTGAAGTAGTGAAGTTGTGTGTCCACGACATGGAATGGAACTCGGACTAGAATCGATAAACTAGGATGAGAACGATATATGGAAATGGTTCCATTCATTCTTAAACCTCGCAGTCGCTCAGATAATTTAAAAAAAATACTTACCTTGAGGGGTAAAGAAAGATTGTCGGCGGTGTTATCTTCAGACATAACCTTTTCGATGGAGATGTTTCCTTTTGGACATTGTCCCGAAGGAAATGGTGACGTATCTTCGGTTCCCCCGCAGCTTCTCGTATGCCCCCGAACAACACTTACCCCTCTCACCATCCCGCTACATCAAACCCCACCCTAGCCACCCCCCCCCCGAAGACCACTATCATCTTGACATTGTCAAGCTCGTCGTCTCTATCTTCGTTTGTTTTCTTTATTATTTTATTTTATTTTCGCTTCGAAACTAGCGCATATATAGAACTGCACATCACACCGTTGTCTCACCTATGTGACAGTTCGGGTTCAATGTATCACAAAGGAAAAACATCTCCATCGAAAGCGTGTTTTGGTTTCTGATAGATTACACACGCAGACAATCTTTCTTTACCCCTCAAGCGTAAGTAGTTAAATTATCTTCGTCAAGGTTTAAGAATGATGGAACACATTCCATAAATCGTTCTCTTCTAGTTTCGATTCTAGTCCGGGTTCCATTCCATGTCGTGGCAACTTAACTACTTCATCCGAAGTACTTTAAGTATTTTTAATTAGCGAAATGCAAATTAAAATGTCACTCCTTTCACAAAATTCATCAAGCCTTAAACTCCTCTCCTGTTGGCGGTCCGGCGGCCCCCAGATCTATTCTGGCGGCCCCCAGATATATCTGGGACCGCCAACAGCAGGCTTGAGATATCTGTCATTTCTTTTCAAATCATTATTAAATAGAAATCACCTCTTCTCTTTTTTGCTGCTAAGCAGTATGACGTCTCTCTATTCTACACCCAAACCTATGCCCAATATCTCGTAATAGATCAATGGGTCATCCTCACATCCTAACACTCACAAGCATCATTGCTTATGTTGTTAATAGTCAAGTGAATTTCATAATGAAATGCGTCTCATTCTCAAATACAATCCTTACAATCGTTATACTCACAAAATCTCCTACATATTGGGTCCTCCCTTTCGGGTACCTTTTTTCTCACCTCGAATGGTCTTTTCACTTCTAAACGGTTCCTCTCTTTCTCAATAATCTTCTCACTCTGGATAGTCGTCTCACTTCTAATAGTCTTTTTTACTTTCGACGTTTCTTCTCACTTCTAAACGTTCTTTTTCACTTCTAATAAGTCTTGTCTCCTCTAACGTTTCCTCTCACGTCTAAACGTTTCTTCTCTTTTAATAGTCTTGTTACTATTAAAATTCCTCCTATATCTCTCCTAACTTAATTATTTCATCCAAAATATTTAAGTAATTTGTGAAATGCAAATGTCACTCCTTCGCTAAACTTGCCACTTTCTAGAAAGTGAAGAACATAAAGAAGATATTCAATCTTCAAGTGTTATTGAGTCACCACATTGTTGAGTCTCTCATTATTCTTTCACCATGAAAGAACTACCTCATTTCACATCCCACCTTTGTTTCTCAACATTGTCAACTAACAAAACACCAAACAACCCTTTGAATTCCTAATCATCTACTTTTGTCTCGATAGGATCATATGCACATCAATTGTTAGTGCAAATGATATATCAATATTTTCTATCAACCTATCGTCAACACGTTCCTTCTTTAGTATCAATCATATTTTCCTCTTTTTAAGAATCATGGAAATCCATTTTATTCACATCCAAAGAGAACATCGTTCCATCCTCGTCTTATTTTTTCTTTTTATCTTTTTATAAGTATCGTATTTATAAATATATTTATATTATTATATATATATATTATATATATTTATATCTATATATATATAGAGAGGTAGGGAATCCAGTGAGAAGTAAATTAAAATAAGAAGTGGTGAGAAGTGACTAAAACCACACATTTGAGATGCAACGACTTGCATTAGATGCATTTCTATTCATTTAGATGCACCATTTCGAGTTTCGAAAGTTAATTTGATGTGTAGATGGTGCAAATTGATTTTCATGATTTTAGCACTGTGCAGAGGAACAAAAAACATGAGAAATCATGAAATGCATCTAATATATGTATATGCATCTAATTAAAAGCTTGAAATGCGTTATAATGCATCTAAGATTATAGAGATGCGTCTAATTTAAGTCGGTGCATCTCGGATATGCGATTATAGTTACTTCTTATCCTTCTTATTTTAAGAAAACTTCTCATTTGATCCTAACTCTATATATATATATATATATATATATATATATATATATATATATATATATATATATATATATATATATATATATATATATATACTATATATTCGACATATTTTGCAGATATTTACGTGTCATTCGTTCTATTTTTTTTAAAAAGTCATTTAATCATTAACTATTTTATATTGTCAATCAATAAACGAATCCAATTCTCGTTTATCAAAAGTCGGTCTAATCTTTCTCCGTAAACATATGTCTTGAGTCTTTTTAATTATATCATTTAGATTGTTGTTTTTTATAAAAATAATGATTGCATGTGTCTAGCTTCTAACTTTCTTTCAAAAGTGTCATACTTTAGAATAATAAAACCTAGAAGTGCATGTCTAGTTCCCCGCTAATGTTTTGCTATATGTATATGTGCACTTGTCTACTAACTTTGTTTTGTAGCACAACAATATCTTGATTCCTTGGTTCCCCAAACAAGGGGGAGCATACACCGAGGGGGAGCACTTGCAAGCGCTCTACTCATTTAAATTGCATCGAACTTCTTGAGCATCGATGGTAATTTATTTGATCCATGGATCCGTTAGAGTCAATATACAAGGAATGATATTATCATCGGGATGCAATGAGCAAGGGGGAGCTAGGAGATATGTGGGTAAAAAAAGCACATAGAGTTAGTTAAACCATGATGATAGAAGACTTCACTAGGATGATGCAAGCTTACCTTTATAGGAAGATAGGATCGGAGATTGTCAAATACAATGAAGGGCTCATCTATACTCCAAATACTTCACCTCCTCCACTTCAAAATCACCCTCAACCTTAAGATATACTTGGAGCATCTACCTTTTCCTTATTCCTTCAAACTATACACTCGAAGTACCTACACCTTTATTTCTCATATCTTCTCCTCATACCTCAAACATAGCACGTACATCTTCTCATGACTTCTTCTCAAAATCCCCAACCTAATCTACTGTATACCTTTTTGCTCCAACCATAATCTACTGTATACCTTTTTGCTTCGACAAAAGGGGGAGAAGGGAGTGTAAACGAGTAAATTTTAAACTTTACTATGTGTTATAGTTTACATAGTTTTTCATCATCAAAAAGGGGGAGATTGTTAGTGCAAATATTACGATATTTAATCTATACGATCTCTTTATGTTTTGGTGATGACAAATATGTGACTTGTAATACATAACGTAAAGTGCGCAAGTTACTCGTAATCACAAATCATCAATGCATACATACATCAACATCTCTCGACGTCTCAAATCTGCATCAACACCGATGTTTGTTTGCACCCGACGTAAATCACATAAGGTATGTACAAACAATATTTAACTTGTAGGATGATCAAAGAAATAAGTTTTTTGTCTTAATACTTCACATTTTATAAATGTGACCCAAAACAAGTTTTCAAAAATCAAGCGTGATACAATTATTTTTGAATTTAAAGACAATGTTTTAATGTTGGTAATTATTTCAATATTCAAAATATGGTTATTCCCCCCCCCCCCACCCCCCACCCCCCCCCCCCCCCCCCCCCCCCCCCCCAAAAACATGGTCAAACTTTTAGCAGGACAAGTTTTGTCAACACAAAAAGACAAAAAAGGAGCGTCTGTAGGCGGAGGCGTCTCTTAATTGGGCGGTGGCCCCATAATTATCTGGGACCGCCGTTTCCTGATAGGCTGTTTTTCAGCTTCTATAAATAGTGGGTCACCTCAACTATTTTCACAACCATTTTGCATGAATTTCTCTCAGTTCTTTCTCTCTCTAGATCTCACTAAATCTTTCTAAATCTTTGATCATTTAACTTGTTTTTTAAATACTTGTTTAAATGTGATCCAATCTTTTACTCTTTCCTTCTTCCCTCAAGTGTAAGAGAATAACTTTCGTATCGACAAGATACGAAGTTATGTAGTCTAGTTAGTCTATTTGTAACATTTGTTACATATAGATCGAGTCTATGTCTTCTAATCTTTAGTAGTGTTGTAGATCCAAATGATTGTATATATTTGAGATGGGTTTATTATAGTTGGTCTGTATTTTTAAGCGTTTTTTTAAAATACATGGTGTGTGAAGCTGGTAGATTGTGTCTAGCTAAGATTAGAATCGACATTTAGCTTAGTGTCGGAAAAAATAATGTAAGTGCGGTGGTTTATGTTTTAGGCCATTAAAACACAAGGTTTTGTTATGTTGGGCCATAAAAACATAACGAGGTTTGGTTTGTAACCTGAAAGGAAAGAACTCGACATCTTAGCTTAGTGTCGGAGGAAAATATAAATATGTAAAGCTTTGGGTATAATAAGGTTTTCTCCGCCGGAAAAAGGGAGCTAGTTGATTTACGTGACAGTAACTCTCGAGTTGGATACTCGAGGAGTGGAGTAGGGCGAATAGGAGTTTCGTGACTGAACCACTATAAATCATCGTGCTGGTTTGCATTTTCTTTTACCCTTCACTTTAATTAATTTTTAGTTTATTTACTTAATGTACTTTTAAATTTAAAAGCCTTTTACTCTTTTTTAAGTTAATGAAAATTTAAGTTTTTATGTTATTGCAAATCTGTTCTTTAAATCCTTTATGCATTTAAGCTTATTCTGTTTTCAAACCTGTTTTTACAAGCTCTTAAAAGCCTTTTAAACCTGCAAAATTTTTTATAAGTTTAAAGTGCTACTGTTTCATTGAATTTCACCCTAAATTATACCTCAGCTTATTGTTTTGGATGATAAGCCAAATGTGGATGGGCTTATGGACTTACCAGCTTGTTCTAAACAAGCTGGAGCTTGTTGACCAGCTCCTAAGAGCTTAATCACCCTTGTTTGTGCAAAGGGACTTGTAAGCTCACTTTTCATTTTTTGCTTATTTACTGTTGAATTGATTATTTACTGCTCATTTGTGCTTATTTATGCTTATTATTATTATTTGTTGCTTATTTATGCTATCTTGTAGTTTAGAAATCTTTTGTTCAAGTCTTTCATCAAAACTGTTAATTTTTAGCTTTTAAAGTACTTATCCTTATTTGCTTATTTTAAGTGCCCATTTATGTGTTTCTATTGCTTAACATTGTTAGTTGGTTATCTATTTTCACTAATCTCAGCTTATTTCAGTTTAAATCAGTTTAAAAATGGAATTTTATAATTTAAAGGGGTGTTTGGGTTAAGGTTCAAAATGGGTCAAAATAGGTTCAAATTTGTTTTTGGTTCTTAGTTCAGTTTTCCTTAGCTCAAATTTAGTGTATAAGTTAGTTTAATCAAGTTTTTAAAATCTAAATCTTAAGTTTAAGGTTTTGAGTATGCAAGGTTTAAACATGCTCACATTCGTTGGTTTAACAAGATTACTTCCACAATTAAGTATAGAGATGTGCCTAATTCGTCAATTAAGCTTATGCTTTTTCCATTTTCTATCGAGGGGGCAGCCCGGATTTGGCTCGAAAAAGAACCCCCTCGTTCTATTCTTACTTGGGAAGATCTTGTTTCCAAGTTTATTAACCAATTCTTTCCTCCTTCAAAAACTACAAATCTCCAGAATGAAATTACGAATTTTCAACAACGTTTTGATGAATCATTTTGTGAGGCATGAGACCTTTTCAAGGATCTCCTTCGTGCATTCCCACATCACGGTTTCACGGAGTTGCATCAACTTGATACCTTCTACAATGCTTTAACCCCAACCAATCAAGATTCTTTGAATGCCATCGTCGGTGGTAATCTTTTGACTAAAACTCCTTGAGATGCTTTGACAATTATTGAAAATAAGTCAAAATTTCGCAACTCACGGAACAAAGCGATTATTACAAAAGTGAGTACGAATGCTCCTTCTTCTTCTACCCCTCATTCTCTCGAGATTGCCGCTCTTGTCGACGCCGTTAAGGCTATGCTTCATCAGAATTCTTCTCCTCCAGCTTCTGTGAAAGCGGTTGAAGAAATTTGTGTTACTTGTGGTGGTCCGCATCCCTACCACCAATGTCTTGCCACCGATGGCAATATTTTTCCAGAATATCGAGATAATATTCAAGGATATGTTTCAATGCAGTAAACTATAATCAGGGAAATACCGGATACCGTCCTCAAAGTGTAGCTAACCGAATTTGACCACCGGGTTTTGCTCAACCGAATGTGCAAAATAATCAAACCCGGTACAATCAAGGTTACAATCAAAACAGAGGAAATAATAAAGGAAATCCGAGTTATCAAGCTCCGATTCAGCAAACTCAAGTTGCTCCTTCAAATGAATTGTCAAATTACAAGAAGATAAATGATGCTAATATGAAAGCTATGCAAAATCAAATAAATAATGTGAAAAAAAAATTGAGAAATGAAATGCAAACTTCAATGTCAAATCAAACCAATGAGCTTAGGAATATGATGGCTAGTTTTTTTCCAAATGAATACCGCTTCTTCTTCGGGTTCGGGTTCACTTTCTAGCAACACATTTGCTAACCCGAGAGGTGACTTGAAAGCAGTCACCACCCGAAGTGGTATTTCTTATGATGGACCTCCAATTTCACCTCTTCCCAAGGTGGTGGAATGGGAACTCGAGGTAACAAAGGATATGGTGCAACTGAGTACCGAAAACATCCAACCTCCGATAGTCCAAATTCAAGCTCCAATTGAAGAGCCCGTTGTTGCTCCTAAGCCTAAACCGTCTATACTTTATCCTTAGAGAGCCAACAACCAAAAGCTCCTTGAAAAAGATGATAATCTAGCTTCGAAATTTGTTGAAATCTTTAGGGAATTACATTTCGAGCTCAGTTTCGCGGATGCTTTTCTACATATGCCGAAATTTACTTCAATGTTTAAAAGTCTCCTTAATAACAAAGAAAAATTGTTTGACTTAGCTAAAACACTGGTGAATGAGAATTGTTCGACGGTTATCCTAAAAAAGTTGCCTGAAAAACTTAGAGACCCCGGCAAGTTTCTTATTCCATGTGATTTTTTGGAGTTAGTTTAATGCTTAGCCTTGGCCGATCTTTGTGCAAGCATCAATTTGATGCCTTTTTCCATATGGAAGAAGCTCTCACTCCCCGAACTTACTCCTACTCAAATGATTCTTGAACTTGCAAACCGAACGACTACTAGTCCATCCGGTATTGTCGAAGATGTCTTTGTAAAAGTAGGAAAGTTCCATTTTCTGGCCGACTTCGTAGTCGTTGATTATGTTGTCGATCCTCGGGTTCCCTTAATTCTTGGGAGACCCTTTTTGAGGACGGCACGTGCTTTGATTGATGTTTACGGTGAAGAATTAACTCTCCGAGTTGATGATGAAGCCATAACCTTTAAAGTTGGTCAAACTTTGAGATACTCCTATAATGATGTTGTATCGATTAATCGAATCGATGTCATCGACGTAGCTTGTGAGGAGTATGCTCAAGAAGTGCTCGGATTCTCAGATAGTTCTACGAGTGGCAATCCCACTCCGTCTTTAGATCCTATCCTTTCTACTTCTTCCCCCTCTCTCACTCCTTTTGAGGAAGGTGACTTCATTTTGGAAGAAATCGAAGCTTGTCTTACAAATGATTCAATTCCACCGGGAATTGATGATGACGACTTTGATCCGGAGGGAGACCTTCTTCTACTCGAGAAGTTATTAAACGATGATCCATCATCTCCTCTCCCTCCGAAAGAACTTCATGTTGAGGAACTTAAAATCGTAAAATCTTCTATTGATGATCCTCCGGAGCTTGAGCTCAAGGATCTACCTTCTCATCTTGAGTATGCATTTTTGGAGGGTACCGATAAACTACCCGTCATAATTGCTAAAAACTTAAAAGAAGATGAGAAGGTCCGACTTCTAAAGGTTTTAAAGTCACACAAGCGTGCCATCGCTTGGAAAATCTCCGATATAAAGGGCATTGACCCTCAATTTTGTACTCACAAAATATTAATGGAGGATGACTCTAAACCGGCAATTCAACATCAAAGATGGGTGAACCCAAAAATTCATGAGGTTATCAAAAAGGAAGTTATCAAACTCCTTGATGCCGAATTGATTTATCCTATCTCCGATAGCCCGTAGTTGAGCCCCGTTCATTGTGTGCCTAAAAAGGGTGGTATAACCGTAATTAAAAATGAAGATAATGAGTTGATAACTACTTGTTTAGTTATGGGATGACTATGAATTGACTACCGAAAGTTAAATGATACCACTCGTAAAGATCATTTCCCGTTACCATTTATGGACCAAATGCTTGAAAGACTCGCGGAAAACGAATACTATTGTTTTCTAGATGGTTTCTCGGGATATTTTCAAATTCCTATAGACCTGCAGCGAGGTGAAAAGACACCTTCACATGTCCTTTGGGATGTTTGTCTACGACGCATGCCTTTCGCTTTTGTAATCTCTCCTGTAGCACGTTTCAAAGGTGCATGATGGCCATTTTCCATGACATGATCGAGGAAACAATGGAGGTCTTTATGGATGATTTCTCGGTCTTCGAGGATTCTTTCTCTTCATGCCTCTCCCATTTAGACAAAATGCTCAAACGGTGCGAAGATACTAATTTAGTTCTAAATTGGGAGAAATGTCATTTTATGGTAAAAGAAGGCATTGTTTCTTGGACATTAGATTTTAAAAAGTCCTGGGGATTGAGGTCGACAAAGCTAAAGTTGATGTTATAGCTAAATTCCCTCATCCGACTTCCGTTAAAGGCATTCGAAGTTTTTTAGGTCACGCCGGGTTCTATCGTCTATTTATTCAAGATTTTTCTAAAATTGCCCGGCCGATGACCCATCTTCTCGAAAAAGATACCCCTTTCATCTTCTCGAAAGAATGTATTGAAGCGTTTAATATACTTAAGAAGAAGTTAACCGAAGCTCTGATTTTAGTTGCCCCCAATTGGGACCTACCATTTGAAATTATGTGTGATGCTAGTTATTACGCGGTAAGTGCAGTCTTGGGGCAACGTAAGATCAAACATTTTCAGCCTATACACTATGCTAATAAGACCATGACGGATGCTTAAGCACATTACACTACTACAGAGAAAGAATTATTAGCCCTTTTCGAAGACCATAGTGTATACGGATCACTCGGATCTCAAATATCTTCTTGCCAAACAAGATGCTAAATCGAGATTGCTCCGGTGGATTCTCCTACTCCAAGAATTTGATGTCATTATTCATGATAAAAAAGAAGCGGAGAATCTCACGGCCGACCACTTATCAAGACTTGAAAATCCCCACCAAGATGTTTTCGAGAACAAGGAAATTACCGAAACATTTCCTCTCGAGACTCTTGGTATGATTACCTTTCGTGGTGATTCTAGTACCCCATGGTTTGCTGACATTGCAAACTACCATGCGGGGAATTTTATTGTGAAAGGGATGTCGTCCCAACAAAAGAAAAAATTCTTTAAATATGTAAAGCATTACTTTTGGGACGACCCCTACTTGTTTAGAATTGGTGCGGATCAAGTGATTAGACGATGTGTTTACGGCCAAGAAGCCGTTGATTATGGTTTTTATTGGCCTACTATTTACCGAGATGCCCATGACTTAGTCACACGGTGTGACGCTTGTCAACGTCAAGGCAAAATCTCCCAAAATGCAATTCAAGTATGTGAGATCTTTGACGAGTGGGGCATCGATTTTATGGGCCTGTTCTTGTCTTCTCGAGGGACCAAGTACATTCTCATGGCCGTTGACTACTTGTCTAAATGGGTTAAAGCAAAAGCGCTCCCCACTAACAATGCCCGAGTTGTTGTAAAATTCTTGAAATCTCTCTTTGCCCAATTTGGAACTCCTCGTGCTATTATTAGTGATTGCGGTACTCATTTTTACAATGACCAATTTGCAAAGTTCATGCTTAAGTATGGAGTTACTCACCGTCTTTCTACCGCGTATCATCCATAAACAAGTGGACAAGTGGAGGTTTCAAATCGTGGTTTGAAATGTATCTTGGAAAGGACCATAGGTGAAAACCGTGATTCATAGTTTGACAAGTTAGATGATGCTTTATGGACCTTCCGTACCGCTTTCAAAACACCCATCGGGTGCACTCCTTATAAGCTAGTGTACAGAAAGGCTTGTCATCTTCCTATCAAACTTGAACACAAGGCCTATTGGGCCTTGAAACATTTCAATTTTGACCTCAAGACCACGGGTGATCACCAAAAAGTTCAAATTAATGAATTAAATGAACTTCGTGATCAAGCCTACAAGAACACTTTAATCTACAAAGAGAAAACGAAGAAGATTCATGACTCCAAGATTAAGAACCGCGTTTTCAGCGTTGGTGATCGAGTTCTTCTCTTCAATTCTCGATTAAAGATCTTCTCGGGCAAGCTCAAAACCCGTTGGACCGGACCGTTCACCGTTGCTTAAGTTTTCCCTTATGGTACTGTCAAGTTATCTCAAACCGACGGCCCAAACTTCAAGGTGAACGGTCATAGACTCAAGCACTATTTTGGAGGGGATGTACCACCTATGGTTGTCCCGAATCTCCAAACCTTCCCCATGGACAACTAAAATTCAGGGACGAGTCAAGCTTAGTGACTCATTAATAAACAAGCGCTTTGTGGGTGGCAACTCATGCTTATCCTAATATAATTATAATAGCAGTAATAAATAAGTGTGACGTGAGGAGGTTCGTCTCTTCTTTTCTCGTGTTTTGTGGTTTGTGTTGTATGTCCAGGATTGCCCCGGATTATGAAGACTCCCGTGCTCGTGGTTTTGTCCTTTGTTCACTCGAGCTTCAATCCTTATCATGATTTTGGGAATCCAATATCCTAAATCTTATCGACTAACGTTTATCTTTGAGCATACTTAATAAACGGCTTTAGATTTACGTAGAGACCTTTCCTAAAATATTGAGGACAATGTTCAGTTCTAGTATGGGGGGTCTATCGATTTGATTATGTCTACAGTTGTTATTTTCATGTAATCCCGTTTTTTCCACTAAAATACCAAAAAAATGAAAATTTTATAAAAAATTTAAAAAATAAAATAAGTGTTTTGTTACAATGTTTGACTTTCCTGCTGGGTAGAATAAGAATAAATTATTGACTCGATCGAGCGTGTTGAGCTCTTAGCTTTGTCCCTTAACCGTTATAAACTTGACTAAGCTAGTTTATTTGACTAAGCATTCGCGGTTCTTTTTATTAAAGATTTTAAATTTGTGAAGAACGAGAAATGATAGAGTTAATTATGAGTTAGATGCTAAACAATGATTATTTGGAAATCTTACAAGCTCATAAGTGTAGTTTGTGGCTTTTTCTCCCATAAGCTCTTAACCTGACTAATAATAAGTGCTATGTTCGAAAATTAAACTTAAATCAATGATTTTTGAAATGTAGTCGATAACAATAATTTATTTAGTCTTAGTTCAAATTTATACTTAAATTTTCGAAAAAGAAATTTTCTCTATATATTGGTAAAAAAGGGTAATAATAATAAAAACTGTGGGCTAATAAAAGTTTACTGCCTCTTGCCGACTCACAACCGATGTGGCGGTCTTTAAAATAAGGCTCATAGTAAGAATAATAATCCGAGACTGATAAAAGTTTACTGCATCTTTCCAGCTCACAACCGATGTTGCAGCCTTCAAAAAGGTCGAGGATTTCTGAAGCCGAAATAAGACAACTAGATCATGGTCGGCTCGCATACCGATGTGACAGTTCGTTTAAAGGGTGGAGGTTATAAGTATAATTATATTAATGTTAAGTGTAATATATGTGATTTAATAAATATAGGGAAAATCTCTTTTTCTTAAATTTAAATATGCTTTTGAACTAACACTATTTCGTTTTAAGTTGTGGTTTTTCTAAATAAATTGTTTATTTAATGGGAAGCCTAAGAGTTTTTGAAACCGAAGGTCCATGAGTTCCGATACTATTCTCTGTGGGGTGTCAAAAGCCTGGTCACCTAAGCCGGTCTCGGTTGGGATGTGCCGAGAAAAATTTGCTACATGGAATGATCTCGCCTTCAAAATCATAATTCTTGGGTGGAACGTGAAGCATAGAAATATTGCAATTTTCTTAAGAAGGTTGATCCATGGTTAAAATTCGAAATAAGCACATTCACCTAATATATAATAATTGTCGGGAGTGAAAAGTTCACAAGTTACAAGTATGAGTACTGTTAGCATCTTAACTTATATTTAACGGTGATTTCATTTTTAAGCTTGGTTTGGGACAAGTGAAAAATCGGGGACGATGAATTTATCTTTTTAGGCATTTTAGGATTGAAGTGCTTCTTGTCAAACATGTTAGTTAGTTGCTTCAATGAAAAAAAAAGTATAAAAAGAAATAGAAAAAAGGAAAAATATAAAAAATATGTGTGGTAACTAGTGTAGATATATAAAAATGGTCAAAACGGGGCTTTGCAAAACTAATGATTCTTTAATCCCCTTTGATGAACACTTGGCTAATTTTCGAGGTAATTAGTCGAAGGGAATTAAGACTCTTAGTCTTCTAAAGTGTTTACTTATAGCATTGCGTGAGGACACGACAATAGTTTAGTATGGGGGATTTTGGTATGTGCTTAATTACACATACCTTTTACCTAATAAAACGAGCTTAAATGGCTAAAAACGAACATAAAATTGCCAAATATATGTTTGTTTTTTGATTTATGATGTGCAGGTAATGGATATTCACTAAAGGACAAAAAAAAGCCAAAATGACAAAACCGAGCACGAGAATGGAAAGAGCATGAAATAACCGAAGCTGAGGATATAAGCATCTTATTGGACCAACCCGTACCCAAGTTAATGGGCCGAGTCAGCCCATTAAGCTTATTTATGAAATTAAAAGCCCATGATATAAGCCTAAATCCATTTAATTAAAATCCAGCCCAAATACATAAACCGCCCCAAACCAAAAGCCCAAATACACTTAACCATAATGTCGTTAGTCTATTACCCCATTTAGTCTTATTTCCCTTTACACCGTTAGTCCTTAGGGACTAACATAGTTAGTCCCTAACCTTTAACCCGTTAGTCCTTAAACCTTTTACACCATTAGTCCCTACAATCCTTAACCCCTTAACCCCGTTAACCCTACACCCCAGTCAAACAATTATAAAACTTTTCCCGCCAAAGATACTATTCACCCGTCCCTTTCCTTCTACCCTACAAACCCTCGACAAAACCCACGCACACCCCACTAACCCATTCTCCTAAAGGACAAAACCACGCTGGTAATCCTATGATATGTGATTGGTTGATAGGACATGAATCAAATCAAGGGCTGAGATGGGCTTAAAGAAGCACAAGGTGGATTCAATGGCTCAGATTTATGGCTTGGAGAGCACTCACACAAGAAACAAGCTCAAGACCTAGAACCTTCTCTATTCGGCTATAAATAGAGACTAGTTTCTTTCATTAGATTATCTAGAGTTTTTAATCATCTTTTTATTGTAATATTCAGCTTATATTAGTTAAATTAGCTTATTGTAACTTTCTTTTAAAGTCTTGTAATGTTTTTTAAGGTTTAATGAAATTTGAGTTTTTATGTTAAAAATCTCTTTTTTATGTTAATACAATTTATGTTTTGAAAAATGGTTTGATAAGCTTCAATAAGCTTTGGTTCTCTTATATTTTAGCTGTTTTACTTAATCTATATAAGCTTTTCCATAGCTTATAGAGTTTAAGCTGTTTTCACCAAAAATCACTAAAAAGCATATGGAAGATAAGCCGGATTTAGAAGGGATTATAAGGGTTTACTAGCTTGTTTATAAACAAGGTAAAGCTTGTAGACAAATCTCTAAAGAGCATTTATGTCCTTGTTTTAGCAAAGGACTTTGTAAGTCCTCATTTTCAACTTTCTAGCTTATTTTCTGCATCTGCTTATCTACTTCTTATTTATGTCTTATTATTGCTCATATTTGCTTATTTAGTATTAATGTTGCTTAACATGTTTAGTTTTTAGTTTAAATATTGTTTATTTGGTGTTTTCATCAAAATTGTCTAGTTAGCTTAAAACTGCTTAATTTGTTTGCTTATAGTTAAGTGCTTATTGAATGTTGGATTTTGCTTATTAAGTCTAAAGATAGTTAGTTTGTCATCTGTTTTTAAAAAACCTAAGCTTAAAATAGTCTTTTGTAGCCTAAAAATGAGAAAACAAATTTTAAAGGGGTGTTTGGCACAAGCAGTACTAACCCATGTTAGTGCTGCTTGAGTCTGATTTGGCTTGAAATCCAACTTTGTTGATCTCTATTAAGGTCTTTTACCTTGTTTTCAATAGTTGTTAAGTTTTAAATTTCAGTTTTAAGGTTTAGTCTATTATTTCTTAGAATCTGTGGTGTTTTGGTTGATCAAACTGCTTATATCTTAAGATCAGAATTTTAAGTTGTGTTTAGTAGTTGTTCATTCTTCATTTGTGCCTTAGAATACATTAGAAGTAAGTGTTATTTGCCTGCATTAGTTGTTTTAGTTTTCACCAAAGTTTGCCAAATTTTGCTCTATGTGTTCTTAGCATTTAGTTAAAAAGTCATTTGTCAATCATAAATTTAGGTGGGTTAGAATCTGTTTTAAGTCCTCAATTTGATAGCATAGAGTCTTTAGGTGGTAATCTTAATCTGTTTAAGCTTATTTAAGGTTTTAGCTTTCTTTTACTAGCTTATTATTAGGCCTGCAATTAGCTTAATTGTCTTTTAGAATACAAAAACATTAGTTAGTCTGTCAGTTTTAAAAGTCTTTTTCCAGCTTATTCACTAAACCAATTTTCTTAATTTTTGTTTTTATGTGTTCTTTAGATGTCAAACTTAATCTGTTTTTAGTTTATAGCTTATTTCATATGCTTATTGGTTCTTATTTTTAGCTTAAAATATTGGTCAAGTCCTTTAAAAAGCCTTTAGAGTCTGCCATCTTTAGGATTAATTGTTGCTTTTAAATCACTTATCTTTGCTTATTTCTTTGTCCTAAGTGCTTATTGAGTCTTAAACTCAATCTGTTTTTACTTTTCAGCTTATTTCATGTGCTTATTTGCTTTTAATCTTAGCTTAAAAGTAGTGGTTTTAGTTTTAAAATCTGTTTTTAAAGTCTACTGTCAAAATGCTTTTTGGTTGATTTCAGCTGTTTAGATTTGCTTATTTTTAAGTTATTTGAGCTTATTAGGTCAAGGGTAGTCTGTTTTAAGCTTATTGGTTTCATATGTGCTTATTGTGACTTAAAAAGCCAAACAGATAAACTTAAAAGCTTTTAAGTCAAATCTGTCACTTTATTAAGCTCATTTCTGGCTTATTTTTAGTTTTCAGAAAAAGCCTTTTTTTAAAAGTGCTTATTTTAGCTTTGTTTAACTTTTTCATTAAAAAAATTGCAAAATAAAAATATTGGGAGTTGAGGGAAGTCTCACGGGTTAAACCCGAGACCTCAACCTTAACTCAACCAACATTTTAACACACCACACACTACCATGTGCGCCCTTGGGTCTTTTGCGTTAGACTCTTGGGTCATTTGGTATTTAAGGGTGTTTACCCTTTTACGCTACCAGCACTTTTGGGCTTATTTCCAACTTATTGAGATAAGCTGGTAGACTCCTTTTATTTTTCCCCAGTTTTTAACTGTTCAAAGCACTTTCCTTGAATTTTTCATATTTTTATAAATTAGTTTAATATTTTTTATAATATTTTTAGATTAAAATTGTTTTTAATTCTTAAAAAAAAGTCAAAAAAATATAATTCTTTTTTCTAAAATTATTTTTAATCTTTTAGGACTTTTAAAAATTAAATTTTCATTTTTAGGGTTAAAATTCGATAATTTAGCTTTTAAGTCGCGTTTTTTATTCCCATTAACGTTTTTAGTTTAAATTTTTAATTGCTTTGATTATTGCTTGTATTTATTTGTTTTTTGCATTAATTGTAGAAATAGAATCCATATCAAATCTTGATTATTCAATCAGGCGATCACAAATTTAATCACAATTCTTAATTCACGCTTCGCTGGGACCACGACCCGGGAAGGTTTTGGATTTTACTTTGGTTAAAAGTAATCTTCCTAAAAACCTTTTCACTTTTCTCACTCTTATTATTTGATTATTTTAGTTATATACTATATATGTATTAAATAATTATATATATATATATATATATATATATATATATATATATATATATATATATATATATATATATATATATAATTATGATTATCAGAGTCTCTAATGAAATGATGTCTAATCTCTATGTGCTTGGTTTTATAGTAAAACACTAGATTCTTCACAATACAAATGGTACTTTCATTATCAATGTAAATCTTGGTGTTCATGAAGTTGAACCCATAATCAAGCATTTGATTTTTGATCCATAACACCTATCCACAGCAATTAGCAGCAGTAACATACTCTGCTTCAGTAGTATAGTTGGCAACTATAGTCTGCTTTTTACATTGCCATGAAATCAACATTTTACAAAGAAATTGACAACCTCCTGTTGTGGATTTTCTGTCAAGGCTAGCTCCAGCATAATCACTATCAGAAAAGGCTTCTAAGTCAAATGGTGAATCTCTAGGATACCAAAGGCCCAAATTAGGTTGACCTTTTAAGTATCTAAAGATCCTCTTCACTGCATGAAGATGTGAGATTTTAGGAGTAACTTGAAACCTTGCACAAGCACAAACAGCAAATGTTATGTCAGGCCTAGAAGCTGTTAAGTACATCAATGATCCAATCATTGATCTGTATAAGTGAACATCCACATCTTCAGCCTCTTCATCCTTGACCAATGCCTTGTTAGGCTCCATAGGAGTGCTTGCTGTCTTCACAGTGACAAAATCAAACTTTTTCAGAATATCAGCCACATACTTGTCTTGGCTAATGAAGATTCCATCCTCCTTCTGTTGTACTTGCAATCCTAAGAAGAAAGTGAGCTCCCCCATAGAACTCATCTGGAATCTCTTGTGCATCATCTGCTCAAATTCAACACACAAAGACTTCTTTGTAGACCCAAAGATGATATCATCAACATACACCTGTACTAATAGGATATCACCTCTGTCCTTCTTGATGAACAAAGTCTTATCTATAGTACCTCTTCTAAATCTATTTTCCAATAAGTAGGTAGACAAGGTCTCATACCAGGCTCTAGGAGCTTGATGTAGACCATATAAAGCTTTTTCTACCTTATAAACCTTATCAGGGAACTATGGATCTTCAAAACCAGGAGGTTGGCACACATAAACCTCCTCTTCAATAGTACCATATAAAAAGGCACTCTTTACATCCATCTGGTACACAATAAACCCCATATATGATGCATAGGCCAAAAATAACCTGATTGCTTCTATCCTAGCAACAGGAGCAAAAACCTCATCATAATCAATGCCTTCTTCTTGGGTGTAACCTTGTGCAACTAGTCTAGCCTTGTTTCTAACAACAATTCCTCTTTTATCTTTCTTGTTTCTGAATACCCATTTTGTTCTAATGGCCCTTTTGCCATTAGGTAGATCAACCAGTGTCTAAACCTTCTGAAGTTTAAATTGCAGAAGCTCTTTTTGCATTACTTCTATCCAGCTTCGGTCTGTTAAAGCTTGAATCACCTTCTTGGGTTCTATTTGTGAGAGAAAACATGCAAATAGGCAGTTTTGATAATCTTTGTGATTTGTTGCCCTTTACTTTTTGATCTAACTGACCATAGCATGTTCTTCAGAAATCTTGGTCATCATCCTTGTTTGAGTAGCTGAATTTATGTCTCTAATGATCTGGTCTATAGGATGATCCTTGTAAATTCTGGTTAGTATTCATCACTTTGCATAATATCTAGATATTAAAGGAAAGTACTCTTACAATTAACAAACTTTATCACTTGCATGTAACCCTTAAGCTAGGTTAGAAAGTAACCATGGTTAAGTAGGGAAGATAATTTTACTATAAATCCCCATGCATAGCATAAGTCAACTTACCTAAAAATCTTTTACATGCAAAATCATTTCTTTTCTTCCATTCTTTGTCCCCAAAATCCCACGGTCACCAAACCCCTTTTGTAACACAATCCATACTTTGATTTTAATGTGTATGTAAAGTTTTCACTTTGATTTTCTAAGATTATACAACCCTTTACACATCAATCCTAAGGTATTCTAAGGTGTTTGCAAGCATTGGTTCATCATTTGCAAGTATTAAGAAGAAAAAGTAAAGATTAGGGTTTTGGAAACCTAATCTAGGGTTATAAGCTTGAAAGCTTGGATTTCAGTCTAAACACGGGTTTAGCATTCATTTTACATCCTATACATCATCACTAAGGTTTTCCTAATACCTTTATACTTTTATTTCTTATGATTTTATGTGTTATATGTTATTTACGGCTAAATCACCACTAATGACTTTTAAATGTGTAAAATGGGTTTTTATTTGAGTTTATCAATTTATACACTTATTCTCATGTCCTAATGTTATAAATATCATGGAAAAATAGATATATAAAGATGTTAACTTATAGTTTAAGTATAAACATGTTTAAAGGCTAATTAGGGTTTTAAAGTTATCTAATGTAAATACAAATGAAAGTGATGAAAGTAAAAGGGTTGAACTTGTTGCAATGAATTTACAAGGACTAGGGATGATATTGGACTTTATTATAAGTACCACAAGTGTCAAATGTGTTTTTAAGAGTTTTTATAGTAAACTACTAAGTTAATAATACATAAAAACAAGTTTTTATAAAGTTATACACTTAAATACTTAGGGGCTGTCTAAAATCCGAATTTCATACAGAAAGTTTGACTTAATATAATTATAATACGCCTCATGACGATTCCATAATGATAAGAAACTCGAAAAACCGATCTATAACGAAAAAGATACGTTAAAAACGAGTTTACGACTATAAATACTTTTATAAAACTATTTTTATAAAAAGTTACTATTCATTACAGCAACTTTTATTTTTAAAACATCTAAAATATGATATAACTTTTAATTACGAGATCGTACTCGAAAGAATCGCTAAAAACGGAACTATAACGAATAAACTACGACATTTTCGATAATTAAAGTTTATAAAAGTAATTTTATAAACTATGAACAGTAAAAATCACTATTCATCAGTGGACAACTTTGTAAAATATTATAAATCTTTTAATAACGAGAACGTACTCGAAGGAATCACTAAAATCGGGATTAAAACGAATAAGTTATTACGATTACAAGTTTACGCTAATTAAAACCCTAAAACGACAAACGAGCTGTTGTGAACAGTAATTTTACTATTCATCGCAGAATCTTAAAAACTTAAAAATGTAATATTTTGATCGCTCGTCTTACTACGAAGACGTGGACGTAAGAAACGCGAGCAACGGGCTTAAAACGACCAAATTAGGTCATTTTTACGAAAAGTATATTTATAAACGTTTTCACTTTATAAATATTATTTTACTAAAACGATTAGTCGGTGATTATGCTATATAGAATATTGAGTGGTTATCAAAGTTCTATAATACTAGGGAGTTTCATAATGAGGCCTCTTCGGATGGCGTATCGACGAGTTGTTGGATTTACGATTTAAAGTGTCCTAACTCCTCGTACGTCATGTCATGACCTCTTTAATTATGATAGCCCGAACGATAGTACGATGTAACAACTATAAGATTATATTCAATGTTATTAATTAAAGTACTCAGTACTTATACGACCTTAATTTAAATAGGTTGCATCTAAACGTTTTGCGTGACGTTTTATCTGTGTTATTTGGACTATCAGTACTCAAGGTGAGTTCATAGCCCCACTTTTTACAGTTTTACTGATTTACTATTATTTGGGGTGAAAACATGCTTTGTTTTATAAATTGGACGCAAGTGTTTTAAATATATTGATTATGTGTTTGCCTAAGTAGCGATAACCCTCCTGAGCCCATTATCATGAACTGTCAATTGCATAGATGTAGTTGTTAATTGCATTATGTGAGCGCGAATGTTATAAATAGATCTATTGGGATTAACCTCCCCGTTTGGGTGATTAGCTATCACCGGGAACGAACGTTGACCATGTCGGACTTGGATGTTGCGGGTTACAACATCTGTACGGGCAAAATAACTGCTAAAATAGCAAATATAGGTTGAGCTTCAGTGTCATGAGCTTAGTGCAACAGTAATCTGGTTTTGTGATTGTTGGCATATGTTGTAACATCACGGGAAAGTCTTGCGGTCCTGCATAATTTAAATACATAAACCTATGAATTCACCAACATTTTTGTTGACGTTTTAAGCAATGTTTTCAGGAGGTCAATAGGCACGAGGTGCCAAGGATGCATTGGATTACATTTTGGATTGCACACTTAAAGATTTATGTGCATCATATTTTGGGAAATGTATTGTTGTCTTTTGTAATATTAAACAAGGAACAAGTAAAGCTTTATGCTTTTGTATTATGTCTTATAATTAAATCCAATGTATCAACTTAAACGACTTTTGTGTCGTTCTTATATATATCTTGTGTTGTTGATCTTGAAGTAACATGCCCCGGATCCTAATTCCGCTGCGACCCATTTTTGGGGTGTTACAAACACCACCCAACCGCCCGGTTGCAATCTTCTGTGTCGATTATGTATTTTTATCCGTCATGGTTTGATCCCAAACCCCACGGTTAGAACCCGAAGTCAGTCAAAACCACTTGGTTTGATCCCAAACCACACGGCTAGACTGATTTGATACAATTTTTACTTTCTTGTTGTGAATTACATATGGTTTACAATTGCTATAGCGGTAGGGGTTATGATGGTTGGTGGTGATAATGTTTAGTGGTAAAGTTACAAAAAATATATATTTGTGTGTTCATGTTCGAGAAGAATAGAAGCGGATGACTATTTAGATATGGAGAGGAGGTAAGAAGATAACATACTCTCATATGCATGTCACATAAGGGGATTCAGCGCAAAATGTTAACGTGACGTAGAGTTAAGGATTTCACCGTGTTACAAGGTTTTATTTTAAAGATCAATCATTCAAAGAAATATCTCTTTTTGTAGACAAACATGCGGCATAGAAATATTATTGTCTTAATTTTTTTTCATATGCTTATATAGCAATAACTTTTTTTATCAAACACGCAATTTTTGTTTTTCTGTTTAACTTTTACAAAGTCAAAAAACAAAGACGTGTGTGGATACCTATTTATAATTTAAAATAATAATATTTTGTTTCGGTACACATATATCAGAGAGCAAGGTACGGTAACGCAGGTCTTGGAGTTATGCTGACATGGACCTTGCGTTACCGGCATTACCATACCGGTGTCCCAAAGAAACCAACGGCGTTGCTTTGCACGTTGGTGCACCCACGCACGCTGTAACGTATTTTTTTCTTTTTTGTTTTCTATTTATATGTGTATATCTGTTATGTGTGTAGTGTGTGCGTTTTTAGTGTGTGTGTTTTGATGTGTTTTTTTTGCAAGAATCTAGTGTGTGTGTGTGTGTGTTTTGATGTGTTTAGATGAGGAAGAAGATAAGAATGTGTGGTTTATGTGATTTGGTGGGCTGTATTTTTTTTAATTATGTATTGTATATAATGTATATAGTTTAATTTAATAAATGAAAATATTATTTGGTTAAAAGAAATAAAAAAAGTGGGTCCTAAAAATGTGGTGTTATGGGGTGTTATGATTAGAGGGGTATTTTGGTGTGTTGGTGTTGAAATGTTAAAGCTGATGTGACAGTGAGGTGGCTGCACTTTTTCGATGTTACGGTGTTATGACACCTTGTGCTCTTATGCTACAAACACTTATATATGATACAGACTGTGTTTGTCGACCTTTTATATATCTTTTTTACTACTATACAAAATGTAAACAAAATGTCTCTTTTATATATGCCCTCGCTAGTCAAATTTTCCATCCTCAAAATAACATGACGTTTTCACTTGGTATTAATAAAACCTGGACATATACAATCAGCTAATCATACAAGAAAGTGCTATTCACATATAAATAAGCTATCTCGCTCATATACTATATATATATACCACAGATACACATGTCTCAGACAAAATTCTAGCCTAAAACCATTTTGTTGAAATACATTCTTACTGCAACACGTAGGGTACTGCTTGTTAGCATATTAGCCCATAAGAGGTCTGCGGCTCATTTAGCTTTAAGGTTTTACCTTTTATTTATCTTATAAATACTCGTTGTATTCTTTTAGTTTATTAATCAATTCAATAAAGCTTTGCATTGTGTTTTTGGTTTCTACATGGTATCAAGAGCCATGAATCCGTACATATGAGTTCGCTTGTTAGCGCTTGCTTGTCGATGTTTGGTTGTCGGTGGCTGCAATATACACTCATGTTTATGTTCAAGTAAGTCTTGTTTTCATTGTTACAAAATTGGACAGTTATCTGATTTATTGGTTAATAGAGACGCTAGATGCATCTTTAGACGTTTGATTTGTTTAATCAAATAAAGATACTTTGCAACGAAACTACTGGATCCATTTGTTTAATTGAAATATATTATTTTTTTATTGGTTGGAGGTGTATTTGATTTATTTGATTAGTTTATTTGAGGTGTAATTTGATTGGTTCAGAATTTGCAAGTATTTGTTTGGTTCATCAGTTGAATTGGATTTGTTTGAAAGTAAAATATTACGTGGATCTATAAACTTTGGTGACTTGGTTTGTAGCCTTATGTGGTTTAATTTGTCAACTAGTAATATTGGTTCGAGTAGTTTGATTTTTTAGTTTTGTGGTTAATAGCATCCTCAATATCAGTTTGGCTTTTTAATTAATATGAATGCATGTAAGAATGATTCAAAGTTGGATTCTTCGTTACTTGAATAGTTTGAGAGATTTTTAGTCATGTATGAATAGTTTGAGAAATTTTTAGTCATGTATGAATAGTTTCATATATTTTTAGACATGTTTGAGCAACTTAAGAAGTTTTTAGCTATCCAGCCTCTTGCTATGTCAACCTCGTCTGATAAATGTTTGGCATCTTCATTTACTAAATGGATATTATATTCTGGTGCCACTCATCATATGTATCATATTTTGTCACAATTCATTTCATTTCACGAGAATTTGAAGTTCATGCACTTGCTTCAAAATAGGTTTCTCATCAACCATTTGGAAATTGAAGAATTTAGAAATAAGATACCTATTTGTACCTTCCTCATGTTGCTTGTACTTAAACTTCAAAGCACTCTATAACTTTCGTGGGTCGGTGATAGGAGCATAAACATCATATAGCCTGTCCGAAAGGGAGTTTTTGATGTGACCACAAAATAAGGTCTCATCTTCCTTATGCATCATCATTTGCTTCTCGAGTTCAAGAACTTCATTCTGATCAACTTCTTCTCCTTCAACTGCAATGGGATTGGCTGGAATTAGAGCCAACAACGGATCGACAACATAGAAAATATTGAGAACGATCAACAAGAATTTCATCTTGTCAGCCCATCGGGTGTAGTTACACCCATCGAATTTGTCAAGCTTGACAAACTCCTGGTTCATGATGCGAAGGTTAGATGATGATGCCCTGACGTCCATTGCAAGATAAATAGAAACCTTAAAAGATTGTTGTTGTATAATTAACTATCAGCAACCTGTAACACAACTGATGCGGAAGCATTGACTTTTAGTCAAAGTCAAAATGCATAGTCAAAGTCAAGACATTGACTTTCTGTTTTTATTTAAGTATTCTTGTTTGACAATAAATTTTGATTAGAAAAGTATTTAATTTCTAATCAATTATAAATTTAGGAAAAGGAAAGTCAAATCAATCATTATTTAGATTGATTCTTGTTTTCCTATAAATACAAGGTATTTTCTTTGTATTGATATCTTTTGAGTTTTGATAATAAAAGCTTTTGCTTTGATCGAGTTCTATCGATAAAATTGTTCTTTTAATTCGTATGTTGTTCGGCCGTTAAAGATTCGCATCATTTGGTATCAGCGATATGGTACTAATGGTCAAACAAAATCATGGAGAACATCTAATTTGTAGATTCGGCAGACGAGGCAACGAATCAGATCTACGTGATGTGAAGATTACAAGCCTTAAGCAACGGATTCAAGAACTCGAGCGCTGACAGGAGAAGACAAAATCTAAATGGGCATGGGAAACCCTAAACGAGGAAAATCCATTCTCGTATGTTTGTGATTGTAGAAATCACCGTGGAGGCATTCAGAAGGAAACCTTATGTTGGCTCGGGTTACAAGTTGAGATAACCGAGTGCGTCGGTAAGGTCCCTCAAACTATCATGGTTCCTTATGTAGTCTTAGAATGAGAGTTTCGAGTCCTGAGTGCGTCGATAAGGCTCCATATTACCTTGGGTTTCATGGTGACCACCATGCTAACTCTTTGTTGACAAAGGAAACCGAATCAGAACCTATTATCTGAGATATAGGGGATGAGGAAAAGGAGTATCCTTTTGTTAATTTTTGGGAATTTTGAGTTACTACTGCCAGTACTACTTTACTACTGCTGGTTCAAGATTGATACTGCTGCTAATGACTGAAGAAATAGACTAAGTAGTTAGTACTGCTAGTTGTATTAGTTAGTACTGCCAGTACAAATGTTAGTACTGCCAGTATAGTTAGTACTGTTAGTTAATAGTTAGTGCTATTAGTATTATATAGTTAGTACTGCTAAAGTGATATGCATGAGATATATTAGGAATAGATATGCATTATCATTATACGCGTTTTGTAAGCCCATTAGGGTTTTCCTTGGTGTATAAAAGGAACCCTACGGCATAGTTAGAATCAATGAATTCATAGTTAGTTATTCTGTAACCTTAGCAGAATATTTGCAATCAATATATTCAAGTTTAGTATTCATTATTCTTCTTAGTATTGCAAGTTAGATTCCGCATAACTTGTAGTATTCACAATCATAGTTTCTCTTATAGTTAGTTTGGATTTATCCAGGTTAACTAAGCTTTAACAGGCTAAAGAAGATCTGTTTATTGGGACTTCACAAGTGGTATCAGAGCTTGTGGAGAAACTCTGAATAAGAACTTTATCAGATCTAGATCTCTTCCTAAAATACATAATGTCTGGTGAAGAACCTGCAACACAAATCGCACCAGTAGAATCTCCTCAAATGGTGTCTACTGTAAAAATTCATATCCTCAAGAAGGGTGAATATACCTTTTGGAGCATGAGGATAGAGCAGTATCTCACTAACATAGATTATAGTTTGTGGCAAGTGATCTTGAATGGTGATGGTCCTATACAAGTAACAACTAATGAAAATGGTGTTGAAACTGAAGTACCTCCAAAGACTGCTCAAGCACTATTACAAAGACAAAGAGAAAGAAAAGCTAAAAGCATTTTGCTTTTGGCTATTCCTGATGAGTATCAACTGAGGTTCCTTTGAATAAAGGATGCAAAGTCTCTGTGGGCTGCTATCAAGAGTAGATTTAGTGGCAATGTTGAATCTAAGAAGATGTAGAAGAATGTTTTGAAGCAACAATTTGAAAACTTTTTCTGTATCTGACACAGAAGGCTTAGATAAAGCATATGATAGGTTTCAAAAACTTATCAGCCTTCTAGAAGTTCATGGTGCAGCTGTTCCTAATGAAGATGCAAATCAGAAATTTTTAAGAGCTCTACCTTCATCATGGAACAATGTAGCCTTGATTATGAGGAACAAAGATGGTATAGATGATTTGGATATTGATGATCTATACAATAACCTAAAAGTGTTTGAAGCTGATATCAAAGGTTCCTCTGGATCATCTTCAAACTCTCAGAATGTGGCCTTTCTCTCTGCAGAAGACACTAGCAGCAGTAATGAAGTTAATACTGCTAATGGTGTTTCTACTGCATCAGGCCATAATTCTCAGGGACAAGCCTCTTCATCATCATATACTGATGATCTAATGTTCTCATTCTTTGCTAATCAGTCAAATAGTCCACAACTGGATGATGAAGACCTAGAGCAGATTGATCATGATGATTTGGAAGAAATAGACCTTAAATGGCAGGTGGCCATGCTTTCTATGAGAGTTAAGCGATTTTATAAGAAGACTGGAAGAAAGTTAATCTTCAATGGAAAAGAACCTGTAGGTTTTGATAAAACTAAGGTTGAATGCTTTAACTGTCATAGAAGGGGCCATTTTGCAAGGGAATGTAGAGCACCAAGAAATCAAGGGAACGGGAATGGAGATGCAGGGTATAGGAGTAGGGACAACACCAGAAGTATTGTACCAATGGAGACCTCTAATGCATTGGTTGTTCAGGACAATGCTTTCATTGTCCAAGATAGACTGGGATATTATTGGAGTTATATAGCTAAAGATGAACCAACTGAGTTTGCTCTCATGGCCTACACTTCAAACTCCTCATGGTCTGACACAGAGGTACAATCTTGTTCTAAAAACTGTGTGAAAACATATGAAAAACTTCAAAAACAGTTTGATGAACAACGACAAACTCTTAGTAAGGCTAATCTAGAAATTGTAGCTTATCAGTTAGGCCTAGAATCTGTAGAGGCTCAATTAGTTGTTCATTAGAAAAATGAAGTTGTCTATGAAGAAAAGATTATAGTCTTAGAATTTGAAGTAAAAGACAAAAGTAATGCTATCACTAGACTTAAAAATCAGTTAGATGAAACTTTAAGAGAAAAAGATGATTTAAAAGCTAAACTAGAACAGTTTAAAACACCTTTTAAAAACTTAAATAAACTGATTAATAGTCAAATAAGTTCTAAAGATAAAACCGGTCTAGGATATGAAGATCAATTGAATGAAAATGATTCAAGTGGTAGTGAATTGTTTAATAGTATCTTTGATAGTCGTTCAAGTGATGGAGATGACAATCAAACAAATGATAGGTTCAAAAAGGATAATGGATATCATGTTGTTCCTCCTCCTTTAACTGGGAACTACATGCCTCCACTAGCTGACCTATCTTTTGCAGGATTGGATGATTCTGTTTATAGACCTACAGCAAATAAGACTAGTGCTAGTGTGTCTCAAGTTGAAGCAAATATCACTCCACCTAGTGATGCTAGTGTAGAAATGCCTAGAGTTGAATCTGTTAGGCCTAGTGGAGTTATCATTGAAGATTGGGTTAGTGATGATGAGGACATTTTTCAATCTAATGATTTGCAAGCAACAGACAAACCTAGTTTTAAAAGGATTGAGTTTACTAATGCTAGGAATGAATCTGTTAAACCTAAACAAGCTGAAAAACCTAGGATAACCACTCAAAATCCTAAGGTAGATAGAAGAGATTGGAATGAGAAAATGACTCAAAAAATAGGGTTAGGATTTGGGTTTACAAAGAAAGCCTGTTTTGTTTGTGGCAGTTACAGCCATCTAATAAAAGACTGTGATTTTCATGAAAAGATAATGGCTAAAAAGCCTGTTTTGGAAATAATGGGAAAGAATTATGGTCAAAGGGAAATTAGACCAGTTTGGAACAGTTCTCAGAAAATAAATTTGTTCCATCTGCAGTCTTGACATGGTTTGGAAGAGTACCAGTTAGTGTTGCCAAACAAAGCTCTCTAAGAGCAACAACATCAACTAGTACATTCAGACCAGTTAATACTGCTACCCATACAAATAGAGTGAATGTTTCAAAATTAAGAACAAATGCTTTTCATAAGTCTCATTCACCTATTAGAAGGCCTTTTTATAAATCAACAGCATCAAATATCAGGATTTTAAATGAAAAAGTTAATACTGTCAGAGTAAATGGTATTAATACTGCTGGGTAAACAGCAGTTAGTACTGTTAAGGGAACTAGGGTCACTACTGTTAAGGCCTCAGCAGGTTGTGTTTGGAGACCTAAAATGACTGATTTAAATAATGTCTCCAAAGACAATAGTAGATCATGGGTCTCAAAAAGAGTAAATTATATAGATCCACAAGACAGACTCAAGTCAGTAGTGGCTTGGGTCCCCAAGAGACACTGACTCTCTTACTTTTGTACAGGGAAATCCACAACAAGCTTTGAAGAACAAAGGAATATTTGACAGTGGATGTTCCAGGCACATGACATGGAACAAATACTTCCTTACTATTAAGACATTAATGGAGGTTTTGTTGCTTTTGGTGGAAGTGCTAGAGGTGGTAAGATAATAGGAAAAGAAAAGATAAGAACAGATAAGTTAGACTTTGAAGATGTGTTTTTTGTCAAAGAACTAAAGTTTAATCTTTTCTCTGTCTCACAAATGTGTGACAAGAAAAACAGTGTTCTTTTCACTAAAACTGAATGTCTTGTTTTGTCTCCTGATTTTAAGCTACTTGATGAAAGTCAAGTACTGCTTAGAGTTCCCAGGCAAAGCAATATGTACAGCTTTGATTTAAAGAATGTTGTTCCTTCTGGAGATTTAACTTGTCTGTTTGCAAAAGCCACAATTGATTAGTCTAAATTATGGCATAGGAGGCTGGGTCATGTGAATTTTAAAAAAATGAATAAACTTGTGAAGGGAAACCTTGTAAGAGGTCTTCCTTCAAAGATTTTTGACAATGACCATACTTGTGTTGCTTGTCTGAAGGGAAAGCAACACAAGGCTTCCTGTAAGGCTAAACTTATGAGCTCTATCAGCCAACCCTTACAGATGTTGCATATGGACTTATTTGGTCCAACATCTGTTAGGAGTATCAACCATAAAACATATTGCCTTGTAGTGACTGATGACTTTAGTAACTTTAGCAGCTTTAGCTGGGTTTTCTTCTTAGCCTCTAAGGATGAGACTAGTGGGATTCTTAAGAGATTTATAACAGAAATAGAAAACCAATTAAACCATAAAGTTAAAGTAATCAGGTGTGATAATGGGACAGAATTCAAAAACAGGGAAATGAATGAATTCTGTGGATTAAAAAGGATAAAAAGGAAATTTAGTATTGTCAGAACTCTACAACAAAATGGAGTTGCTGAGAGAAAGAACAAGACTCTGATTGAGGCAGCTAGGACTATGCTAGCAGACTTACTTCTATCTATTGTATTTTGGGCTAAAGCAATTAATACGACTTGTTATGTTCTAAATAGGGTTTTAGTGACCAAGCCTCATAACAAGACACCCTATGAACTTATAAATGGCAGACCACCAAGCATAAGTTTCATGAGACCTTTTAGATGTCCTATTACTATCCTAAATACCCTAGACTCTTTAGGAAAATTTGATGGGAAGGCTGAAGAAGGGTTTTTAGTGAGGTACTCTGTAAATAGCAAAGCTTTTAGGGTATTTAATTCTCAAACCAGAAAAGTTGAAGAGAATCTGCATGTAAACTTTCTTGAAAATAAACCAAATATTGCAGGACAAGGACCTAACTGGATTTTTGATATTGATTCCTTAACAAATTCTATAAACTATCAACCAGTTATTGCAGGGAATCAAACTAACAAAAATGCAGGTCCACGAGAAGCTAATGGTGATACAGGTTTGAAGAAAAGTGTTGATGCTAGACAATCTGAAGAAAAGAATGTGTCTACTCAACAATATATTGTGTTCCCATTATGGTCTTCTATCTCTTCAAGCTACAAGAGCTCAGATGAAACGTATAAAAATGATACAGCTGATGATGCTGCTGGTGAAACTCCTGTACATATGCTTTGGTAACTTGTACATTCACTTTAGATATTAATCTTTTATGGAATTAGGGTTTAGAGGTAAACAATAACGGTTTAAAGCCCGTCTTGATATAATGTTGCAAATGGTACATTATATGAATAATGTACTTTGTAAAAATGATATTAAGATATTGACTTGACATTTTATGATGTTTGCTTGATATATATGTAGATAGGATTGCCATAGGTAGGTTGCGTGAGCTCGTTAACTTTAGATATGTTTTCATTCTAGTTTCTTCACCACCACTTTTGTACAAGCTACTCCACTCAATATAGAATGTATAAACCCTAATTATTCTATTCATAAGCTCTCACACATATTTTTACACTCAAAACCCTAAACCCTAAAACCAAGCTAGTTTCTAAACCATGACCTATTTCTTTGTTTTTATCCATTGTAAACCTAAACCAATACTCAAATAAGTTATAAATACTTAATTTACAAGTTTACAAATCACATTCCATCATTATATCTTCATTATAACAACAATGGACAAGAATTAAACCAAGGAAAACAAACCCTAATTGCAAAACACCACCCCGTTTACTCATTTGTACCCATTTTAACCTGAACCACCAATCAAATCTTGTTATTAAAACTTAATACAAGTCTTGCAATCCATAATCTATCATAATAACATAAGTGTACTCAAATTGGAAGCTTAAAAACCCTAAACAAGCCTTATGAACCCGTGTACACCTTTTCTTGCATTTTTGACCCATTTCATCATTTTACCTATTTTAAAACTCGAACCACTAATCCAATAATGTTGTAAACTCATAATATAAACTTCATAATCATTAATCCATCATTACTAATCAAGTATACTCGAAAAATAAGCTTGAAAACCCTAATCGAGCCCTATGGAACCCGCGACCCATTTTTGCATGTTTTAACCCATTTTAAAAATCCAACCATGCAACCACACATTCCTAGCAGCTCTATCATCATCTCCAAGCAGCTTACCAAGCTACTTACTTCATTTCTTGGTCCTAAAAAGCTCCACATCTCCCTCTTTGTCACCAAGATCAGCCGCGGCTAGAAATGCTCCACACAACCCTTCTTTAAACATTTCCACCTTGCATACTCATCATCATAGGCCCTCCTCATCATCCTCTAGCCCTCACACCTATCCTAAACTTAGCTACCAAGTTCCCTTGGCCTCCAAGGGTTCGCATGCTATATAAAGGGATCACCACCCTTCATTTCAACTCACACCCCACATCTTCTTTCTATAACCCATAATAGCAGCAAATATTTGCTCAAGAAGGTCCTAAGAAGTCTCAAGATCAGAAGTGAAGCAAAAGAAACCAAGAAAAGAAGCCCCGGAGTCGTTATTCTAGGCGTACGAAGCTAAAAGTCCCGATTTTGACCCATTTTCAAGCTATAAGCTCAAACCCAGGTTCTAAAGGTTCCACTTCTGCTCCTATACCCTTATGATGTTCATATGATCATGCATAAACTCTTGTTAAAGTTTTATAACTCAATTCATGCTCATTTTCCATTTTGATCCAAAACCGTACACCCGAAACCCTAATTTTGTGTTTTTCATTAATCTAAAAGTTATAATGGCTAAATGTTGTTATAATCTATCCTAACATGCTTAACTAATGTTATTATAACCACTTTATCAAGTCTTGAAGGAATTTGAATTAAAAACCTACGCGTTTTCATTATAAAACCCTAATTCGACCCGTTTTGATTTCTAGCTTAACGAATCGTTAATCTGAACTTTCGTTATGTTAAATCTTCATATTTTAGCTTATATTAATAAGCTATAACCTGCAAATATCATTTAGAAACTTAAAATAAGCTTGCATGGCATTTTGGACTTGTTTTGCAAAAGGTATTCTTGAAGGGGATTATATCGTAACTAGTTCTGAAACTTTTAACTAAAAGGACTGAAAATGTCATTTTATCAAAGTTATAACTATAGGGGTCTATTATGTCACTTTCTAAAGTGCAAGGTTTACTTTGTACATCTTTTAAACTAGAAGGACCAAACTCGTAAAAGTGCAAACTCCAAGGGTATATTTTGCCATTTTTCATTCTCAAGGGTCTAAAATGTAACATTTTGAAAAAGTATAAAAATGTATTCAAAACCTTACAAAACATAACTTTAATTAACGCTTGACGTGCTTAACATTTCCAGATATTGATCAAAACGCTTAAAACCGATTATATCGTATCACAATACTAGGGAGCTTCATATTAAGGGGTTTCATCTTGGTATTACGTTCTGACTGAGTTGTTGGGTTTACGATTTAAAGTGCCCTAGCTCCTCAAACGTTTACTGAATGACTTCTAAATTATGATGGCCCGAACGGTGATACAATAATTCCAAACTTTCCTAATCAAACTCATATACAAATATTTGACTCTCTGAACCAAAGTTCTAGTAGTACAAATCTACTTAAGACTTGAACATATTACTAAGGTTCATGACGGTGGTGTTTACTATCATTTTGCTATATCAACCTTCCGGTTAAGATTGTGATCTACCCAAGGATAATCCAAAGTTAGAAATAGCAGTCCTTAGGTATGATTGGAGATGAATGTATATGGGAATAATGCCGACTAAGATTAAGCTAACACTGGAACAATCACAACAAGGTGTTAGTAATGACGTCTTGGTAAGCATTGAAGGCGTTGAAGAATGAAAAAGAAATGTATGGATAAAGGGTCTAAAGAAAGAAGCCCTCCACACAACTTAAGGCAAAAACCGGGTCAATACATATGCTGTCAGAATCACAAGTTGATTGCTGACATTGAAAACGACATCATGGACCCAGTGATGCAATGCACAACCCTTCCCAGCCATTCGGGTTTCTCTCAACAGAAACTTGTCTCATTTGTCACGGAGATACACACGTTATCTATTGACATCTCACTCTGAGATCGTTGATATTGAATAGGTGGCAATCTGCTCCAGCCTCCGAGTACTAAAACCAAAATGCACTAATCGAGTCTAGAGCCAAGAGATCAATAAAAATCTCATTAGGACACATTCCATTTCAAACACTTGTTGAACATCATCAAGTTCACAAGCTGTTAACAAGAGTCCTACGCAATATCATTGTGATATTTGCCAGAACATCCGAGTGATACTATAAGTATTCATAATGAAGATGGAAATCCTGCTTGAGCCAACCTCAAACAAGCTCTCGGTAGGTGACTTGCGAGATTCTATATGAATCAAACTTGTGATAACTGGATATTGATTTGGTCCAGTTAGTGAATTGACAGTTGATGAATTTTGATAAAATCCTAAAACTACCGATGTGTTACAAAAACGCTTTTACTAGTAATACGTCGAATGATTTTCAAATCAATTTTCTCAATTATCACTAACGTAAACCTGCAGGTTAAAACAGTGGTGACGGTATCCCAATCAACCAAAGTCGATTCATTACCACATATTCATGCTCATTCTACAAAGACAAACAATCATGAAAGCTCAAGATTTAAAGACAAAGACTTCCGCAAACTCTGATTTGAAGCTTTCAAGATGAGGCACAGTATGAGAATGTTGGTCAAACACTCAAGATCGCAAAGCATGAAGGAACAAGCCTACAACAAAGAACAAAGAGAAAGACCAAGACCACATGAGCTTAACGACAAAAGCAATCTCATTGATCTCATGAAGGAGTGTCATCAATGAACTCACTTCGGGGGAGATTGTTAGCCTCAAAATATTGAGTCGAACATGAAGTTCGTTCATTATGTATTTAAGTCTCGGTCAATCAATTAGTTAACGTTGTAATAGGAAAGTATCGGGAATCAGGCTCGATAGTTAATCTAATATTGTATATGTTTCGGGTCCTTGCCAAATATCCCGGGCGTCACTTAATGTGTCGGGGTATATAAGTAACTTTTCCTCTTTGGAAAAGTTAGTTGATTTCATAATAAACATTTCACTTTTCTATTTTCTCTCCCATCTCACTCTCTCTCTTCTTTCTCTCTCTAGGAAATCATCTCACTCTCTTTCTATATTTCTTGATCTAGATCCGTGTATGATATGAAGTGTATGTGTTAAAGGGATCCTACAATTGGTACCAGAGCTTCAAGGGTGGATTCGTGTTTGATTTGTGGTTCAAAATCATCAAAATTCGTGGTTTGTTTTTTGTTTTTTTGTTCGAAAAATATACCAAGAAAAATCAAGATTTGATCTTTGTTTGTGGTTAAAAGTGTTAAAGATTTGTACTTTCGGGCTTAGATCTATCCCTTGCATCATTACTAGGTGGTTTTAACATCATTTCGTAGCTTTCAAGAAAGTTTGATGATTTTTTCTTGGCTGCGTTTTGTCTAACTGAAAGGGTGTTCTTTTGTGTTTGTAAGGTCAAAAACCATATCAAAACGTCTTTTTAATTGATGGGCTTGCTACTGTAGCATGTTCATGATGTTTATGATTTTTTGGAATTTTTGTAGAATTTTCCTAATTGTTTAAATGGGTCTGCTCAAGCTAAACGTTTTGAAAGTCGAATCAGGTCATATTATGGACACTTTGTGATGTTGAATTTTTATAAAATAGTTAGACTCACTATCATTTTTTTTCTAAAAATCATAAAAGCTCACAAAGCACTCATAGAACTATGGGATGTAAGGAAAAAGAAATAATTGGTGTCTTATATTTTTATTTAGAGTCATCTTGTGACTATAAAAACAGGATGAAATGCAGAAAGTTGAAAAGTAAGGTTTGTAAGGTAATTTGAGGTTAACAAGTATGAGGAGTATATGGAGAGTTGAATTAAGATAGGATATAGATTATCCATCGTTGTGATTGTTACGTCTACTTGGGTGTGTGAGCTAATCGATGGTAACATATGTGTGTTATTTTGTTTAGATTCTTTGCAAGGTTAATTGAAAATTTTGGATTTGCTTTGCATCGAGGTGAGTTTTACAGTCCCACTTTTTATTTATTTTGGGATGGAAATGATGCAAAACTATTTTTGAATTATGAACCATGATATATGTTTTTTTTAAGTGTCGAACTATATGATTGCTATGTGCTATTGCTATGTTTTATGAATTATGGTAGGCATGTGCATGTGAGAATGGCATGGCCTAATGTGAACCCAATCGGACTTAGCTAGTCAAGTGGGTTAGTCTTGCGCGGAGATAGATTGTGGGACAGAGGGGTACGATCCACCCCAGATAATTGTGAATTTTGGTTTGTGATAGAATAGCCATGCATATATGTTCGTAAATATTGTTTTTGTTGATCGCGGTGTCATATGTGTGTCTTAAACCTATAACTCTCACCAACAATTATGTTGACGTTTTAAGCATCATTTTCAGGTGAGCAAAACGTGTGAAGAGTTATGAAGAGGAGTTATCTAGACCATAGGCTTGCATGCGGAGTCTATGATTTATCTGTTTTAGATATCAATTGAACTTGTCATGTTTTGTTCTTCATGCATTATATGTTGGATTTTTGTTTTGAGCGTTGTCATAACACGCTTTGATTTTGAATAATTATAAATGATCCGTTTTTTAGTTTTCTCCTATTTTCGAACGACTGTGTTGTGATGATGTCTATTGATCATGTCTTGCGATTCCGCCTTGTCGGGGTGTGACACAAATAAGTGTAGGGAAGATTATATGTTGTTACTTTGAACCTAAATTTATTGTGTGATAGTTTGTAGTTAATTTCTATGCATGCTTTGTTTGATTTTGTTTGTTTGTGTCAAATACTTGGGAATATGTTTTGTGAATTTCTACAGGAGATTTGGACATCAAAAGATAGGATTTTTAGAAATTTTTCTAGAAAACGAAAACGTAATTCATGTCAGGTCCTCCTGACGATGTCAGGCATGCAAAAAAGGAAAAAACCACGTTTTTAGTAATTTTTGAAAACTTATTTTTGTATGCACCTCATGGCGACAACTTTGATATACCTTGTACTCCAAGTAATCACTTTTCTTGAATCCTGAGACAAAGCTTAACCTACTTGTTTTCCAAGAACCACCAAGACTTAGAATACCAAGAAACTCGCGGACACCTGTAAGTCGACCTAGCTTCAAGAAACCAACGTAACCTTGGCTCTTGATACCACTTGTTGAAAAGTTAAGTCCAACAAACCTTGAAAGCTAGCGCGGAATATAGACTCAAAGAATACACACACGTGACCCCAAACGTTACATTGTATTAATTAACGAATGAGCAAAGAAGAATGTACACATTATACCCTCGTACTAAACCTTTATTAAAATCCTAATAAAGCTATTACAACGAGGAAGAGGAATGAATAACTAGCATCCTCCCTCATCCCTATTTATAGAGATGAGGGGGTAGAAAACTTTCCTAAATCAAATAGGAAACATCCTAGTTATAATCTATTCCTAATCTAAATTACAATGTACACTTAACTCCCTAACCTATGTTAAGTTTACTCCTAATATCCTACAAATTTCGATAAAAATCATTTTTTTATAGAAATGAAAATTATTACGTGCAAATGTACTTTATTGATTTTATTCTTTATGTATGACACTTTTTTAAACTCAATATATTTACAATACGATATATAAATATATAAATTTATAAATATTTTCATATTTAGTGCCGTTTTAAGTCACGCCTTAAAAAACGCTATGATTCGCTATGGCTCTTAAGGCATGAGGCTTGGCCATGCCGTCATGCCACGCCTCACGTTATTTATAACCTTGATAGATATAGAGTAACATTATAAGGGAAACTATATGGTAGAAATTATAGTACTCCTTCCGTCCCAAAATTATTGTCCCCCGACAAAAAACACACAGTTTAAGAAAAGTGCATTTATTACTGCTTTCTCTTTCTTATTTTTTGACATAATGACAGTTTTACCCTTAGTTAATTAATCAAGGTCTTCTTTAAAGTTTGTAATATTAATTTCAAACAAGGGTAATATAGTAAACTTGATCAAACTTCCCTATCTATTTTTAGTAGTGGACAATTAAATTGGGACATCCTAAAAAAGAAACGTGGACAATAAAAATGGGACGAAGGGAGTCTTCGTATTAAATTTTGGATGAACAATTAACTGTGTATTTAACTTACCACAACAAGATGATCATCCTTTGTAAACAGTGGGAGTACTTGTTCCAAGAAGTTGGGATTCTTCACTCTACCTAAAACCTCACAATTAATTAAGCAAAACTATAAAAGATTAAAAGTAAAACGATAAATTAAAATTTACCATCAGAGGTATTAAACATGTTTGGAATATTGATAACATCTTTAACATCAACATGACCTTTCTTGAATTCTTCCTCAGTCCTATCACAAATAATTTACTTCATAAAGTTAAATAAAAGCCTACTATAATAACTAAAAATTTATCAAACTAGTTTTACAAACATAAGTACCTAACGTCTAGGTAACGGTAATCACTGTTAACTAGAAGATCGTTAGCTTTTAGAACATCGATGGTGATGACCTCATGCGATTCCGAGCTGCATGACCGAATCACAAGAAACAAAAGAAATAAAAATAAATTAATCATGACGTGAAAACAGTGAAATTAAACTTATGTGTTTAGATACCTGGATTTGGTGTTCATGATGAGAAAAATGAAAAATGTTGAAGAGATCAATGAGCAAAGATAGAGTTCACGATTAGGTAGAGAAATGACTCCCATATAATATGAGGTGCATCATCATGAATAAGATAGATTGTGATTGGTTTGGCTCCACATAGTTGTGTGTACATTTTAACTTTTTATGAATACCACATATTAGTTTAATTTCGGAGTGGAACCAGAGTTCTAAAAGGCGCGTTATAGCGGCGTCATAACGCGAGACGTGGTTTTTACGTTACGAAATAAGCTAAAGCGTCGTCTCTAGGCGTAGCGTGCAATAAAGCACGATAAGGGGTGATAAAGCGCGCTATAACGCGTCTTTTTTGAACATTTTAAAAGATTTCATGGACTTGAGCTTATTTACAAGTATTTATGATTTGGATTGTATGGGATTCAGGCTTAGTAACTTCATAACTTAATTTTAAACCTAGTAACTAATTAATATTGACCACTCTATAAATATTTTTTGCCGTCTTGAATCACGCCTTAAAAACGCTATGACGCAACACCTCACATTAAAGCTTGATGCTTGGTTATGCCGTCATGCTACGTTTCACGCTACGCTTCACGCTATTTATAACCTTGAGTGAAACAATCAAACATCATAGTTTTAAAAAGAAAATGCTACATGCATAAAAGTTTTACAAAAAAAATTCATAAAATGGTTTATAATCAATAAAAACTATACTAATAAATTATTTTTCTTACTTTTCAATTCAAATTTTCCTATCAATGTGTGACCATCATTTTATGTAAATTTTTTTGTAAAAGTATTGTAAATGTAACATCCCTCGTTTTAAAAATTAGAAAATTGTTATGAATTATTGGCCATTGTATGTAGATGTACAGTAACATTTTTCAAGCTATACTTCATTCTCTTATAACAAGGATTTTCATAACGATTTTTATTCGCGTGTTGTCACGCAGCATCTATGTATGATAAAAAAAACACAATCATGTGCTCCAATTAATGTTCGCTAATTTCTTTGTATATAATGATGTTGTATATGACCAAGATTTATAAAAAACACTTAAAAATAAAACATTACTTAGAGCAAGTCTAAAACTTTAAGCATAATCGAGAATTAACATTCAAGAAACCTATTAGCTACATTGTAGAAGTATCAAATCACTTAACAATAAACAAGATAGAAAGTTTAGAGAGAGAAAAGAGGGTTGTAGCACTTAGTGAGAGAAAGAAAAGAAAATGTATTATATGAATAACCAAACCTCTCCAAGGCATGAAGAAGGGGTATTTATACCTCACTATGGCCGGTCAACATAAGGATGACTTATGTTGACCCGGTTAGCTTGGTAAGTTTTCAAATATTATGCTGCGAGCTATACTATTACACTTTTGGAAGTGATCAAGTCTTTTCTCGATTTTTAACAATCTCCCCCTAAGGGAGGTCACTCCAATTTATAAAAACTTAAGCTCTACATTCTATGAATATCTTCAATCTTTAGCTCGTAGTCTTGTTATCTTGTTTTTTATCTTGTGAATCTTGATGTAGCGATCTTTAGACTTTTAGGCTTTAGCTTGTATCTTTTTCTTAACTTGTATGTGATCTTTTGAGCATTTTGAGATCATCAACCAAGCATAATCTATTTTCTCCATCTTGTAATCTTTGCCTTCTTGTGATCTTGTGACTTTTGGACCGACATGCTCATATCGTTCTTGATGCTGAAAGTGTGTGTAACCATCTTTTTTGAAATTCTTTAACTTCAACACTTCGTTACTTTATGGAGGACGTGTGGTATCAGAGTAGCGGAAGTATTGAAACATGTACTTGAGCTTTCATGATGTTTTTACATATGTCGGTCGAGTATGAGCATGTGGTATTGGCTTCGACTTGTCATCGGGAAACTGCTGCCACCGTCAGGAAATCTGCATGAATGGGTTAGTGATAAACAACATATATGGACGAAAGTGGCTTTGTCACTTCGTCGAATACGGTTGTAATAACCACGGTTTCCCGTTAATCAGTATAAATACTGCCTGTGATCAGGTAGAATTTTAAAGAATCTTCTTGACAGGGTTTCGCAACTGCACTAGCCGTTCTCATTACCGAAGCGTCTCAAAGCAGACAACACGATAAGAGTGAACCGGTAAGTTACTATCTTCCTGATTAAGCCGTCAATTCGTGTTCAGCTTTCCTATGTCCAGATACCCTTGTGAGGCTTCCCATGGATATAAGATTGAAAATTGATTTAGAAAATCAATCGGTGTGTTAAGATGCAAACGGTTTTTATAACACACCAACAGTTTTAACTTTTTTAAAATTTATCCGTCGATTCATAAGCTGGACCGAATCGATATCCAGTATCACAAGTTCGATCCGTGTAGGATCTCACAAGTCACCTACTGCAGAGCTTGTTTGATGTTCGCTTTGTAAGGATTTCCATCGTCATTGTGATTACTTTAGTATCACTCTGATGTTCTGGCAATATCACAAGAAAAATGCGTAGGACTCTTGATATATTTCTTGTTTTCACATTGTGAGAATTAGCAAGCATATTTTGGATAAGTGTCCTAATGAGATTTATGGATGATCTCTTTTATGGCTCTAGACTCGATAGTGCATTTTGGTTTTTAGTAATCGGAGGCTGGAGCAGACTGTCACCTTTTCAATACCAACTAACTCGAAGTGAGAAAGTCAATAGAAATGTGTTTAATCTCCATGACAAATAAAACAAGAGTCTTTTGAGAGACCTTGAGTGGCTGGGAAGGGTTGTGCATTGCGTCACTGAGTCCATGATGACTGTCTTAAATACCAGACAACAACTTAGTGTTTCTGACAATTTATGTATTGACCCGGTTTCTGCCTAAGTGTAAGGAGGGCTTCTTTCTTTTCACCATTTATCTTAACTTTTCTTTTTAATTCTTCAACCCCTTCATTGCTTACCGAGACTTCATGACTAGTACATTGTTGGGTTTGTTCCAGTACTAGCTCAATTTCAGTCTGCATTATTCCCTTATTCTCACTTTTACTCTTTTTTTTATATCATACCTATGGACTTCTACACTAACTAGTAGAATGTCCCTGGTTAGATCTCTTCGGTTCTGGTTGGATCATGGGAATAAATACATAATCTTAACCACCTTATAACTCCAGTAATTACAAACATGATCGGTCTTTTGGTATTATTCTCAGCCTTAAAACCATTTAAAATTACTCCCCCTCAACATGTGCATCGACATTCAAAAAATTTAGCACACGAAGGGATAAACTTGCACTCGAGTCCTTAAAAATCACATCTTTAGCCATATATTTTAATCATATTTTTATTCTTTTATCAAAAATATCAAATCTCTTGATATTTTGGATATCAATTGATTCAAATATTAATGGTTTTAAGGAAAAAATGTCTAATTATTAACAAGCTGTATTAGGAACATTATTAAATGTTCCCCTTAATTTATGAGGGTTATATATATATATATATATATATATATATATATATAAAGTCAACCATGAAAGTTGTATCTCTTGCAAAAAATCGCATAATTTGTTTTATGAAAAAAAGTCTTGCAGGAAATTTAAAACGAAGATATTAGTCGAACTGAAATGCACTAAAATATAGCCATTTTCTTCTCAATCACTAACACCGAACACATTCACTACCATGTAATATGCCTATCAAATTAAGTTCAATCCATAAATTCTACGGCATTGTAGAAGGAATTCAATATTACTAATCAAATACCCACATATCATTCTTCCAAATCACGCTCATATTCCTATGATTTTCAGTTATTGAATCACATAATCATGTTCGTGTGATTTGTAATTAATAAGGTTTATGGTTTTTGTAGGTCAGATTTGGTTTGATTGATTACTCAGAGTTAACGATCAACACTAAGTTTATAGTTTATGATTTTTACGTTTGCAGACTTCTAAGAAGTAACAACTAAAGAGATTGACGCAGTTGAGACCTACTATAATTCTTCAAGAGGGTAATTTTTCGTTTCCTTTAATCCTCTATTTTCTTCATGTATTTGGATTTGATTTGAATCCATTTGAAGCTTTAATCATTTATCTACTTTGTTTGCATTTTAGTTTGTAAGTGATTTCATGATCAATGATTCAGGTTTTTAATTCTTTTGTATTGTAAAGTAACTTCTTTAGATACTTAAGATTTTGATGTCTGGTGTAGGTATGTTTTAGATAGCGAGCATGTTTGATTTACACCCGAGAAAGAGTGAATATTGAAAATCTACATTCATGTTTCAGTTTTTGGAAGAGTTTTGTATCATCGTGAATCACCGAAACCCAAAGGTAATTCAAATTGTATTCTAGGTATTTGGATTAAGGATTATATATAATCAATAGGAAGATTAGAGAACATGTTTTGATCATATCTGAATGATATCTAAGGTTTTAATGTTCAATACATTTTCTTTTATAAAGTTGAAAACTTCAGTAACTTTCTTTTTTGCATTGTTGGTGATTTCTTCAAAATAATTTTGGACAAAATAATCATGACATGTTAAGGAATATACTGGCGGGATAGATAACCGCCTTTTTTGAAAGATTTTAAATGTATTGATCTTTATATGGCTTAATTTATACCATTAGAACATGTATATCTTGCATTATTTAGTTTTACTATGCTTGATCTACATATTCCTTAATTTCTTATAATCATTAATATTTGCAGGAAACGAAGTTTGTCGTTGTTGATGTTAATTCAAATGTAAGGTTTAAAGACTAGAAATTTCATCAAATTCTTATTCCTACAATGTTTACATTCCCTACTTCCTGATATAATCTGTAATTTGAAATGCAGATTTTATGTACAGCGTAGCTTGGTAATCAGAGTTACGTATTTTACTATTTGTAGTCAACTATCATGATATAATTATTTTTTGTTAATATATCTCTCGGTGTTATTCGCGGTTTGGCTAATGAAATTTGTATTTTACTATTTGTATCAAACAATGGGTGTTTGGATTTGCATTTTACTGTCTTTTGTATGTTAATGGGTGTTTGGAATTTCTTTAAAAGTGTAATTTTTTCCTTAATATTTTGTATTTAAGGGTGTTTGGGAAATATTACAAGGCCCTGTTAATTATATGTAAAAACCAATACATTTGTTTCCATTGATTGTAAATGATTGCATATGAAATTGTTGGATCTAATTTGGTACAGATACCTCCAAAAGCTACTACATTCTTTATAATAGTATTACAATTTCAGGTGACGTATGAAAGTGAGTTTTTGTTGGATAAGAATAAAGACTATGTTGTTTGAGAGCCTCAGACACTCATTAATGCTTCAAAGTGCTCTTTCGTTGCAAATTTATTCCCACCCACGTCACAGGAAGTTCTCGTCAATAGGTTCCAAGTTCAAGGTAGACATATCTTCTTTTTTCTGAAAGGCTCTAATTTTTTGGTCTAATTTAACCACTCTATTTTTCTTATGTTTGATTATTCACAGCAACAACTTCAATCTTTGCTTGCAGACACTCAGGCATACAGAACCGCATTGTGTTTGTTGTGTCAAACCCAATACTCTTCTGAAGCCTTATATATTTGATAATCATAATATACTATAACAACTTTCGTGTGGGGTAAGTTTGACAATTTAGACAATGGCATGACGATTGTTTTTGGGTATTGAGAGTGGATATTCATAAATTTTACAGGGAACTATAGAGGCTATCAGAATTAGTACTGTTGGTTTCCTACGCATAAACCTTTCCATGAATTTGTAGAGCCATTTAAAATTCTTGCACCTGATGATGTGAAAAAGAGGTAATTGCTTTTTTTACTTTACTTACAAATTTAAAGATTATCAAGTTCCTTATAATATCTATACAAAACATATCTTGATTTTATCTTTCTAATGTTTAACTGTATCACTGATGGCATCAAGTGTTGAAGATGTTACTAGAGATGTTTGGCTAAAAAGGTTATCTTATTCCAATATATTCAACTATACTAGCATGAAAAAATTTACATCTTTTAGTTTATATTTAGCTTGAGACCTACCTATCCGAGCTACGTGATTACAGTCATGTTTGCTACACACGATATACGTTTCTTATATTATAGCTCTAAATAACACAAGAGAACCGAAGGCATTGTTTTGTTTATCATTGTTAGCATTTTAAGTTTGGTTATTATACAAGTTGTTAGGTATTGGTCGTTTAATGGTATTCAAAATGGGAGATGTGCATCATATCCTGTAAAAAGTGTTCGTTTAGTGGGCTTGCATGTAGAGTTTGGTTATTATACCCATGAAGATGAGCACTTTTTTGAACCCACCAAAAACGATATCCAATGATAGCATACATTAACATAGAAATGGAAGTTGTTTGCGAGTTCATATTGTATGAAAACCAAGAAGCTTAGCATTGACCAATACCATTAAAAAGTAATGTGGTTGGTTCCACAAAGAAGTATTCACGTTGCAATTGCCGTATCTTTTTCAAGAAGATCTAGAATTTCAGTTGATCAAGACTGACCAAGTTAAGTAAATCTATATCTTTCACTTAATTATTTTGCATCTCCAAGGTTTTTCTTTTCTACTAATGCAATGCAGCTCTTTTATTGCGTTATAGACCAGCCTATAAAGCAAAAGTTAAAGGTACTCAATGCTTGAAACTAAACTCACAAGTGTCAGTGCTTTATTTTCAACAAGAAAAATGTGTATATTTTGACATTTTTAGGTTAAACCTATCTTTTCATATTTGATTATGAGATGCATTTTATTACAATTAAATCATGGATTGAACTTATATTTATTGCTTTATTAATATAGAAACTGATAAAGCATTCAACTTCAAAATAATCTTTGATTGGTAACAATATCTAAAGTTAAAGGATAGTATGCTTGACTTCAAAAGTCAAAGTAAACTTTGATCAAAAGGCATGTCTATGCAAGAGAACTAGGCTTCAAGTACTAAGGATGGGTAAAAATATAATTGAAGCGAGGATACTATCCTATGGTAGTGTTTGTACTATTTGCACAATCTCGCGTATGATCGTTAGTCCGTTAGACAATAAGATGAGGTTTAAACTAAACTGTAGGCAATTCCCTGTTTGAGTTTATTACTCTCTTATTCCGTCATAAAGATTATATATTTTGTCATATTTACTCAAGATTTTGTATAAGTTTGTACTCGGGTAATTAACTTTAGGGTTTTTTTGACAGGGAAATCATCACGTTTCTAAATGGAATGGCCTAAAAGTTTTAGTGAAGATACTAGACCTATTAAAAGGAGCGAGGAGATGGAGGGATCTTCATCTTCTGATCCAATTGTTGTTAAGGCTATATATTAAACATACTAAGGTGTAGCTTAGATGATGCATTTTTAGACAACCATAGTAGTTGTAGACAATCTTACCGAAGAAAAGTGTACGATAAACTTTTTTTATTTAATAGATTGAAGGACATTAGATAGTTAATTGAATAAGGTGTAGCTTATAAGGCAGAGTGGGACCATTTTTATGCAAGATGTCTATGTTTAATTCTACGGTTGGTCAACATTTTTAGCATTTATTTTGTCATTAATAGATCACTTAAAATTTGCTTATTTAATTTGATCTCAAAGATTTGTTATATGTGTTTAGATAGCCACACTGTTTAATGAAAGATGTGAATTTTCTTTTTTGACTTGGTGGACTAAAGCATCCATTATGGTGGTTTATAAAAAGGTCTAAGAAAAGATGAAAAGGGTTATCATTTTATTAACCGGAAATGTATTTAATGCCTATGTGGAGTGAAAAGGTCTAATATTTTCAACTTCTTCTAAAGTTAAGGTTTTTGTGTTTAATAACTTTATATAAAGCTTTAAGAAGTTTATGCATAGTAAAGAAAGATTTATAACAAAAAAAGGATTATGAATTTATGATTTAGAATGACTAGGCATCATTATAAACCTTTATAAATGTTCATCATAGTAGATGCTCTAAGAGTTGAAAACATGATTTAGAATGACTAGGCATTATTATAAACCTTTATAAAGGTTCATCATAGTAGATGCTCTAAGAGTTGAAAACATGCAAAACCCACTTTTAATGTTTTGCATGAATTCATGTTCTTACTAGCTTCATTGAATATTCATTTTTAGAATACCTTGATCATGGAGACTTGATTGTCATAGGTGGTGCTATTTTGTGGGCAGTTGAGACAAGATTGAAAAAAAGTTTCTGTGGTATGATTAAAAAACACATTTAAGCAGTTTGTGGTGTTGTTTCGTGGGTTGTTGAGGCATGATCTAAAAAACAAAATTGAGACATTTTAGATTGCAATGGGTTTGTGTGAAGGTCTAAGAAAGACACAAATATCCACTTGGAAACAACCAAATTGAAAAAAGGTTTTTCTTATCCTTTTTATGTGTTTAACTAAGTTGTGAATTAAGCATTGTTTTTGTTTATTATGATTTTAATTTTTACACATTGGCTTTTATATATGTGTGATATTGGTTAAAAGGTGGTACTCATATGCTAACATATTTGTAGTCATTGTTATTTAGTTTTGCTATTTCTTTCAGACCGACTTTATATACTACTTTGATGTTCTCTTTTTGCAGATTTTGAGGTTGCAAAGGACTGGCATGATTGAAGATTATTTTTGGCTATACAAAATGCAAAATAACAATATCAACAACCAACGTTGTATACAACGAAGCTTTATTTTGCATTTGAAGTAACAAGATATATTTTCTTCTTGCGGATAATTTATTAACTTTTATTTTCTTTTATCGAAAAAACATTAATTTCTTTTTGTTCTTTACGTACTCAATAAATATGTTACAATGTTTATAACTGATTAACTGTTACTTAATGTTTATATGTTTACGTCTACCTTTAAAATTAATGTTTTAATCATTTTAAGTGTTTAATTTATTTAAAGATTGTGTTTAAAATTCATTGTTGTTTGACTTTAAATAAGTGTTTTAGTTTTTCTATATATTTTTTGTTTTAACGTAATTCGGATTTTTGATTTTGTTTTAGTTGACATCTTAAAATGAAAATTAGAATACTTTCAAGAATTGTTAAAACGATCAAAGTATTAGTAGTATATTTTTATGAACTCGATTTATAGTATGGTTTTATTATGTACATTTGGTGATACTAATAAGTCAGCATACATGTTTTTTAATAAAATTATACAAAATGACACAGCATGATTCATTAAACGTATGAAATACGGTAAACTAACAAACGCGATTGATAACCATACTAATCATTGTTAATGATGAAAGAACAAACAATAATGATAATATCAAATTCATAATAAGTTGACTATGTGAATAATATGCATTATTTATATGATTACACATATGACAAGTGAGCTATCACTTATTATAAATAACTTCTTTGTATGCTACTAATGTATGTTCAATTTAACTAAATATAATTTTGTCCCTATAAAAGTGTATAGTTTTACACACTTGCTTTTCATGTATCTCATTCTCCGGTTTCAACAATCAATTCACATTTTTAGAGTTACGTTTCTGCACAAATAAATATTTATTGGTGTTAGTTTTACATCTGAACAATATCATGTACTCCTTTTTGTTATAATGGCACCTAGACGAATAAGTTATTAAGTTTTATTAATATTATCGGATTTTCGTGTCATTGCTTTTTGTTCGTTATTCACACTCTATAAAAATATCACATTTTCGTTATTTAATTAACTGTTACTTAAAGATTCACTAGGATACTCCACAAAAAACTATCGCTCACGCCTCACTCGGCGGGCTTTGCAACGGCACTATATATTTATTATTTCTATTTAATATATATATATATATTTTTATATATTATATATAATTATATATATAATATAGATATATATATATATATATATATTTATACTAGTGTGTGGTACGTTAATTTAAATTTTTTGAATTTATTGAAAATATTTAGATAATTCGTACTCAAAAACAATCTTTTTTTATTGCCCTATTATTATTATTCTATACTACATATTCAATATTCACAAGATAAAATTTTGAGATTGGACTTGACGATTAAATGGTACGCGTCATAAGTTTGTAGTTCATCTCGAGTTCCCTTGCACCAACTAATCGCTCTAAATTTCTGATGATTTCTTTTTCTCGCAACTGCTTATCGATCAGCTCAATCATAAGACCTGATCTCTTTCGGTCAACAGCCGTCCAATTTCTATTTGGCATCTCCGGGTTGTAATCCAGACGAAAGACGAGTACTCTATGATGAATCTCATCGCGAACAGACTTGAGTGTGCCATTCGAGAACTTGTACAGCTCACTAGCTCACAAAACTCTTGTCTGTTTGTCCAGATTTTCATAGACAATTCCTTGTGAATCGTATGATGGAGTGTAGGGTTCTTTGAATTCAATCTCGGGAAAGGTCTTCTGAGCTTTGGTGATGTTAAGCTTCTTCTGGTAACTCTCTACACCAAACTGTAAATATTCAACACGTCTCTTGAGGATTAGGCTTCTTGTTAACATACGAAGGGCCACAATAAAGTCAACAATAACATTCCCGTCAAGGTGGAATAGCTTGTGTTGAACAGCAAGAAGAAGCATATCTTCAATGTCGTTCAGGTGTAGATCAACAAAGTCACCTTCTTTAAACTTATAAAGCTGTTGATCAGATCTTATCACCATAATCTCTTCTAAGTGACCATATCCATTCAATTTCTTCACACTAACACTCTTCACACCAAGAATCGCCTTAATAGAGTAAACGTTTTGCTTAGAAAATTTGCTTACCTAAGATCGGTACTACAGTTTGCGTCTTTCACCCCAGTGCTTGATTCCCTTTTCAGCATCTTTGTCATACGCATGCTAAATGGTACTCCAAAGTGTAGGGACCGTGTCTTCAATTCTTTTGATCTCATACCGAGCAGCCTTTGTCTTCATAACAGATATGGTGTATGTTACCTCTAGATCAGAAGTCTTCAAATAATCTAGACCATTGTTAAAGAAGTAATCAGCAGCAACGGTACAATGACCTGGGGGTCCTTGTAAAGGAAGAGGCTTGGATAGATCAAATGGGTAACAATCTCCTTCTGGATTGTTCCAATCAAGCTTGTCTATTAAAGCATTGAAGCACTCTTGGAAGTTGTACTCAAGCTCGATACTGCTAGAGCAAGTGCCTTTTAACAAATTGAAGGCAGGTCCTAACAAGATATCTTGAGTGAGATTATCTATCTTGAGTCCATTTAAAACGTACTTGGAGAAGTCAATAGGAGTGGCCATGAAGCCGTTGAATATGAGAGGATCCTTTGAAGTAGAGACCATTTGATTAAACCAAGGTTGTGCGGGTTGATCAAGTATACCCTGACGTTTGTTCCATTCAAGATCAGGAGTAGGAGGCCTTGGAGGTTGCTTGAACCAATCTGGATTCAGAGTCTTTCTTGTTTTGGGTTCTGAGGTGCCTTGTGGTTGATTATCTTCACGAGCTACATCATCACCAGCATCATCCATAACCACCTCAGCAATAGGTTCTTCAACTGGTTCCTTTGCAGAACCAGACTTACCAGTTTTAGATCCTTTAGTTGGAGCTTTACCTTTTGAGGTATCCTTGGTGGAGGATGGCTTCTTAGAAGACTCATACTCTTTAGTTCTTTTCCTCTTGGTCTTCTTACCATAGTTTGGTCCAGCTGGAGGTCTTCATCATCATCATGCTTTCTCTTGTGGTCTTTAACTGTATCAGCGACTCCCTTATCTATTGCGTTTTCATCTTTAATCAATGCTTCCATGAGTGCATGGTACAATCGATGATTGGCAGGATTTTTGTTAAAAGACTTGTTTTCATGCATGGATTGGTAGAGAGCGCTTTTCAGATCATACTCTTCAAGAGCCGCATTTTTAGTAGACTTGATGGTAAACTGTGGCTTCTTTTGCTTCTCAGCTTGTTCCTTCTTAATCTTGAGAATATCTTAAGGACTTTTCTCATATTCTTGTTCAGATATTGGTGTTGGTTTCTTGGTTGACTCAAGAAGATGTTGCAGAGAATATTTATGAATGAGATATGTCGTGTGTTTTTGCAGTTCCTTTTGAAATACATCTCTGACTTTGGTATCAAGATAACTATCAACAACCGTTGGAACTTGAGACTGGAGAACAACAAGAGCTTCAGAAGAGTGATCAACAGTTTTCAGCTCAGACATATATTTTTCTAATTTTGCAACTCTTAGTTCAACAGCAGAGAGTGCATCAGATTCATGAACAGTAGTGATGATGGTTGGAGCATCGGTTGTGATTAGTGGTGTTGGGATTGGTGTTAGTGTTTGTTGCACAATTAAAATGATAGGTGTCACTTGAGGTGAAGGGACAACAGTTGAAACTGGAGTTTCAGTGACAATTTCTGGTATAGGTGGAAGATTGGTTGTCTCTGGAATCACTGATACGAGAACCTTCTGTACTGATAGAGACTGGGTCTGGGGAGTTTCTTGATGGATGGGAATATCCAGCAAAGAACTAACATTTGTATCTGCAAAATCCTTAACAGTACTAACTAAGGAAGAATCAGAAGAAAGTTTAAGGAATTGATCACCAAAACCTGAAGATACAGATAAGCTTAAGCTTGATGGAGGCAGTTCGGTTTTCTTGGTATCACCATTTGCTTCTAAAATCTTTTCAGCTTCTTCCTTTGCTGCACCAGTAACCTTTTCTTCACCTTTATCATACTCTTCAACTTCATTATCTTTTATTTCTACATCCTCATCTTTGCGCACACGTATCTTGTACTTATAAATCTCATCTTTATCAGATTCAGTTTCGACATCTTCATCATCAGCATCTTGTGTATCACTAACATGATCATCGCCTTCTTCATCAGCATCACCATCTTTATCATCCTTCTCAACATCATCATTATCATTATCAGAAAATTCACTATCTTGTTCATCTCCCCACTCAAGAATGACCTTCTCTTCAGTAATGTCCTTATCCTTATCGAGAACCCCTGGTTTAGCACTAGTTCCTTCACTTAAGGTAGCAGAGACGACTATGGACTCATCGAGAACCCCTGGTTTACTACCAGTTCCTTCATTTGAGACTCCAGTACCTGGTTATCTTCTGGTTGTCTTCTTACTTTCCTTAAGAGCTTGCATAATGTCTGCATCCTCTTGTTCTTGTGGAGTAAGAGATAGAGCACCTTTAAGCTTAGTCGTTGATGTGGCGGGTTTTGACTTTGGAGTACTTGGAGTGTCTTGAATGACTACACTCTTAGAACTTCTGCAACCAGACTTCTTAGCAGATTCAGGGATCGATTCAGTCATGATCCTAGCATGTGTAGCATGGACTTTCCTTGCTGCTTCTGCTTCTTTATCTTTAGTTTGGCTGATAGACTTAGCTAACTCCAAAGCAGCATCTGGATCATCAGTGGTTTCCAATCTGATGATCTAAATGCCGCTTCATTTCAGCATAACATGTTTCGCTTCATTCAAACAGGACATGTTTCGCTTCAGTAAAAAACTCTTAACTTAGGTCTTATCAATTAAAAACCAATTAACACTTCTGACATTCTTTGATAATATAAACATAACATCACGGAAACATTTTCTACAAAGAAACAACAACATTTTAAGCATGAAATTTCAAATTCGAGCATACAAAAGAGAGAATTCAATAGCAAACATATTAAGAACCTTTTGAAAGTCTAAGAACATATACCAAGGTACCCTTATCCTATTACAAACACTCTTTAACCACCAAACAAGCAAACTTATACTATTTTCATACTAACGCACCTAAAAATCAAAGTTTCCAATTAAACAAGATCCAAGGAAGCATAGTAGTGTTTTAATAGCATAAACAGGCCCATTTGGGATTACTAAACACAAACCCATAACTAATCAAACATCCACACATGTTTCGCTTACTCAACCTACACAAAAATCATTATATCTCACATATGGTTAGGAGATATGAAAACTTGTTTCACATTCATCTAAGACGCACCCCAACGCACAAAACCCCTCAATCAATTAGTCCTAAACCTCAACTTTTTTACTTATGAACCCTAATTCGAAGTTTAAACCTAATTCGTTTTACCAACATGACGAGGAAAGAATTATGAATGAGTAGTAGTGTGCCTTTTTCCTTAAAATTGAGTTTTGATTTTATGAGTTTGAATGGATCGAAATGTGACGAGAGTATTTTGGAGGTGTTTGGATTTTGAATTAGTGTTGTGTGTGAGCGAAATGTGTAGGAAAAATATTATAACCGGTTATGTTTTGATAAATGACACAATTGGTCCTTGTTCTTTGTAATTTCTATTATTTTCATTTTAAACTTAGTTTTAGTTTTTACTAAGTTATAGAAATGACATTATTAACCCCTTAAGTTTATAACTAGGATTCTAAGTCCTATAATTTGCCATTTAGTCCCTAAAAGTTAATATCAATAAAATTTTAAGCCCAATTGAGTTAAAAATACATTAACTCCCCTTTCTTTGATAATCCGTTATTGAAAAACATTTTTCCATTTAATTCCGCGATGACATTTTAAAAGATTCTTTTTGAAAGAATTTGACTATTTCTCCCCTTTAAATAATGTCCCGTTTTCTATTTAAAGAGTTGTAGATATTGTTTGAGTGATAGAAACTTCTTTTAAAAAATCTTTTCAGATGAGAAACTGATATGTTTAATTATTTTTCATAAAACAACACCATTAAAAAACAAGATTTCTCTCGTTTACATAAATAAATGCACTGACACGTACACTTATTTGATATAGGAAGCACGGGTTGTGTTGCAAAGTAAACATAAGCCTTTGAATGAATATAAAGTAATTTATTCCCGAGAAAAAATTATTTCCCGTTCTGAGGCCAAGTTCTCTTTTTGAAATACTTGCCTTTAAGATGATGACCGGGTTGCTATCTAAAATAATAGCAAGCCATATGACATATTTTCTATTCAAACTTTATTTACAGTTTTGTGTCATTATTGAATGGCATTTCTAAGGCCGTAAATATTATCGATTCTAGAAAACATGTCATGAAAACCTATTTTTGTATTTTTTTTTTATTTTTTAATTTTGTATTTTCTTTTTATGATTTTATATTTTTATATTTTCTTTTTGAAAAATTTATATAAAATGAAAAATCTTTTTGGGTTTTCAGATTTTCTTATATATATATATATATATATATATATAATACACAAGATATTTCACGAGTTACCACCATTACTCGTCTTCCTCCTCTGTCAGACGTTTTAGCGTTTCCAGAGACATGCTTCTCATACCCAGCTTTTCGATCAAGAAGTTGAATCTTTCTCTTGGCAACGGTTTGGTGAAGATGTCAGCCAGTTGATATTCCGTCCAAACAAAGTATAGTTCCACTATTCCATTCTCCACTTGCTCCTTTATAAAATGGTAGCGTACATCAATGTGCTTTGCTCTAGAGTGTTGAACGTTGTTGCAGCATAGAGCAATCACACTTTTGTTGTCGCAGTACAGAGGAATCTTATTGAATTAAAAGCCATAATCTGTTAGCTGTGATCGCATCCATAGGATTTGAGCACAACACCCAGATAAGGCAATATATTCAGCCTCTGTACTCGAAATTACAATGCTCTTTTGCTTTTTGGAAGACCAACTAACAAGTTTATCACCTAAGAATTGAGCGCTTCCTGATGTACTGCGTCTAGTATCCTGACACCCCGCGTGATCTGCGTCTGAATATGCTGTTAGAGACATATCGGTATCCTTCAAGTACTAGAGTCTCATGTTAATAGTTCCCTTTAGGTATCAAAAGATCCGCTTAACTGCATTTAAGTGCTTTTCAATAGGTTTTGCCTGATACCAGGCACATAATCAGACTGCATAAATAAGGTCGGGTCTACTGGATGTCAGATACATGGGGGATCCAATCATGCCACGGTAAAGTGTAGCATCAACTGGTGTCCCTTTTAGATCTTCATCCAGTTTATTCTTTTCCACCATAGGTGTGTCTACATAATCACTAGTTAACAAATCATATTTTTTAATAATTTCAGAAGCATATTTTGATTGGTTTAGGAAGATACCTCTGGGACTTTGAAAAATTTGTAATCCTAAAAAAAATGACATCTGCCTCATCATCGACAACTTGAACTTAGTGGTCATCTGATTAGCAAACTCATTACACAAAGCAGTATTAGTAGATGCAAATATTATATCGTCAACATAAATTTATACCAGTAATAAGTCGTTTCCTGCTTTCCGTGTGAAGAGTGTTGGATTAATTGTACCTTTGGAGAAATGTTGTGAAATGAAAAAACTGGACAGCATGTCGTACCATGCACGTGGTGCTTGTTTGAGACCGTAAAGGGCCTTTTTGAGCTTGTACACATGCGATGGGTATTCCTGATCAACAAATCCTTCTGATTGAGAAACATAGACCTCTTCCTTAAGCTCGCCATTTAAGAAAGACGTTTTGACATCCATTTGGAAGATCGTCATATTCTTGTTGGCTGCATTTGCTATAAAGATACGAATGGCCTCTATTCTTGCAACCGGTGCAAATGATTCCTCGAAATTGATTCCCTTCTCATGCCTGAATCCCGAAGCAACTAATTTAGCCTTATTCTTTAGTACCCCGCCAAATTTGTATGTCTTAACCTTATAAATCCATTTAATTTTGATCAACATGACTTTATCTAGACACGACACCAATTCTCAAACTTGTAGTCTTTCAAATTCATGAATTTCTTCTTGCATTGCATCGATCCATGATGGTTTGGTCATTGCTTGTTTAAAGTTCTTTGGTTCTACAGAAGTTAGGAAGGCATCAAAGTAACACCACATGGCGTTGGTTTTGAGTTGCTTTCTGGTGGAGACTAAACGAGAAGGATCACCGATCATGTTTGCTATTAGATGATCCTTATTCCATCTACCAATAAGTTCAAATAGAGTGTGGGATGGTCTCACATTAGATGACGATCCTTGAGAGGTCGAGTCTTTAAGAATAAATTCGTGAAGAGGATCATCATGAAATAGTGGTATTTTTAGTGATTCTTTAACACCTTGAGAAATAATTGGAGAATGTTCTTATTCTTGTGTTGATGGGATACTTGATGAAGGTGCATCATGGTCAATGGACTTAGACACAGGTGAATCGGCTATTTCAACAGCTCTTGGTGCAACAACTGTTGGAACTGTAGAGACAACAATAGTTGGAGGATTGAAGTATTCATTGAACAAGGGTTGGAACAAATTATCACAATCATCTCTTTTTGGTGGATTACAAGGTTGTTGAGAAATAATGTTTGGTACGATTCTTGAACTGGATGTTGCAAGAGTCAAAACTTGAAGTCATAGCTCTCAACTCATCAAACGTCACATGAATGGTTTCCATAATTTTCAGAGTTCTCCTGTTATAGATTCTAAAAGCTTTCTTTGCTGACGCGTATCCAACGAATATACCAAAATGGTTTCCATAATTTTGTATAATTAATTTTATGAAAAATCTTTTGTAAAATGTAATGGATGAAAGGATTTCTTACTTTTTCAAAAGATCCATATGCAAAAGATATAGTTTCTCTTGGTTAGTGTCCTCAGCTTTAGGTTGATGAGAAGATTTCTTACTTTTTCCTAATGCATACGCTGGACACAGATGATCTTTTTGAAATTTAAGCTTTAGAATACCTCGTGCAAGACCGTCTTTGGCTAGCTTGTTAAGAGTACCGAAGTTGAGATATGATAAATGATGGTGCCATAACCAGCTCTTAGTCTTTGAAGCTTTTGATAGAAGACAGATCGGAGAAGTCTTTAGCATGTCATCAAGAGAAATTATGTACAAATTTATGTCTCGGGAGCCTAAAAGTAGATCAATACCTTCTAAATTCTGAATAAAGCAAGTGTTTTTCCTGAATGAAACCTCAAGATCCGCGTCACAAAATTGTCCAACAGAAAACAAGTTATGTCTAAGTCCTTCAACATAATACACCCTTGAGATAATTACGTTCCCCTGCTGATAGTCACCATACCCCATAGATATACTTTTTCCCGTTAATGCTCTCTACACGCATCGGGCCACAAAGATCCATATACAAAAGATATAGTTTCTCTTGGTTAGTGTCCTCATCTTTGGCGTTGAGGTGAATAGAGGATTTATTGCTTTTTCCCTAATGCACATGCTGAACATAGAATGATCTTTCTGAAATTTTAGTTTGGAATCTACATTGTGCAAAAGACGTCTTTTAGCTAGCTTGATAAGGTACTGAAGTTGGAGTTACGATAAACAACGGTTGTGCCATATAACCAGCTCTTAGACTTTAAAGATTTTGATAGAAGACAGATCAAAGAATCTTTAGCATGTCATCAGAGAAATTGTGTACAATTTTGTTGTTTGGGATGTCTGGGGTGAAAGTAGAATCAATCAACACCTTCTAAATTCTTGAGTTAAAAGTAAAGCAAGTTACGATGTTTTTTCCAAATGCAAAATTCATGATCCGCTCGTCACCAAAATTTTCCAACAGAGGGGGGGAAAATCAAGTTTGTCTAGGCCCCTTCAATGTTTAATACTTACACCCTTGAGATAATAACGTTCCTTTGCTAATAGTCACCATATCCTATTATCTTTGAAACTTGGTCATTTCCGAATCGAACAGTTCCCAAAATTTACTAACAAAGTTCATGAGCTGAGAGCGGTCCCTGTCATATGTTTTGAACATAGTCCAGATGCCATAGGACGATTTGGATAACCTTTCATTAACAAGAGAAGAAGAAGATGGAACATCTGTAGCATTGGATCCCCACAAATGAGTGGGTTCCGAGTTGTTAGCAATTTTAGATTCTACAATCTTAGCTTTTTTACTCGAACCTACTGATTTTATTTGTTTGGGTCTCCTAATATGTGACTTATGTAATCTCTGGTTTTGTGTTTCAACTGACTTAGATTGATGTGGTTTCCTCTAAGTGCACTATTTTATTAGGTGTGTCCTAGTTAATGGGAACGATCCTACCAATATAGTAAAAAATCTTCCTGTTGGTTTTCACTTATATCCTACATCAGTGAACACTTTACCCGTAGGTTTCCAAGCTTTTCTTATTTTATTTCTTTTAGATTTAGATTTTGAACGCACATTCACATCTTTCACAAAATCAATAAGATACATATCATGATTAGCTTCAAACAAACATTTGTTATAGATAGCACAAATAGATTCAAAATTAGCATTTCTCACAGAATGCTTAACACGTGCATTACTGATAGGTTCAGAAATAGAATTCGTCTTATTCAAACTAGATTTAACTTTCCTAGAGTGGTCTTCTACTTTATTCTTCTGATTGCTACTTGGTGGTCGCGTGATCCTATTGTTCTTTGCATTGCCTAAAGGCTTTGATCCGCTAGCACTAGTAGTAGGTTTTACTCCTGTAGAAGTTAACAAAGGCTTGTTAGAATATTTGGTTTTAGGAGAATCAGTCTGCTTGGGAATATTGCTTGAAGATGTAACAGGTTCAGCAAATCTAAGTTTTTTGTCCTTATTCATCAGTGTGACAACAACTAACTTTGCACTGGCTTTTGGTGAATTAGGGCATGTCTTAGAAATATAGACTAACAATTCCTAAACGTGTTTTGTAAACATGCAAACAGATTCTAATAGTGGTTCACTAGGATCTTGTGTTTTAGCGCGTTCTACAAATCCATGAAGAGTGTCAGTATATTCTACAGTCTTCTCAATGTAAACCTTATTAGCATCCCTATTGTTCTTAATTCTGGAAGAAATAGGTTCTATGTCAAGCTTGGATATTCCTAGAGCAATAGTGGCATTAGGTTTTGAAACCGCAGTATTGACTACATTTTTCCCTTTAAGTTTCCTTAATTAGTTTTTCAATGCTGTAATAGCAAAAACCTTTTCTTAAAGTTGAGCATTTAAATCCGAATTTTCAAGAGACTTTGCATTAATTTGAGCAATTAAAGAGTCACCATGTTCTTTTGATTGAACACGTGTCTTTCTAATTGTGTCAAATTGGTCTTTGTAAATTGATTTCAAATGCTCTCGTTCTTTTTTCAATTTTTCATTTTCCGAAAGTAATTTTGCCACACTATGTTCCAATTCAATGTTGATTGTTTCAATCTCATCAATGTTTTTCTTTACATTTTCCACACTATCTTTTCCACTCAAAGATTTAATTCTTTCCTTCAACTTTCTTATGACTGTGTCCTTCTCTTGTGACTAAGCTTTCAATTCATTTATTTCAAATAATTGATTAAATGTGGGAGCATTTAGGTTTTCACCAGAATTTTCCCTTTAAAAAATCTCTTAATTAAGTTGAGTTGCTAATTCCAATGAAATGCAATGCTTTTCTAAAGTTGAATAACTTTTGACAAGTTTATCAAAAACCTCTTGTTCAATGAAATCTTTCTTTTTGAGAAGATCAGTCTCAAGTTCTAGACACTTATTGCAATCATTCACACATGACTTTTTCACATCAAGAATATCCACAGAATTCTGACTTTTTCATTCAAGACTTATCAACTATTTCACAGCAATATTGGCTAATTTCTTGAGGACATGATTTGTTTTAGGTGTTGATCATTTCAATGTTAAGCTGTTTGATTGATTTTCAAAGCGTTTTTCTCTCAAACACTGAACAACAGGCGCTTCATTTGGTTTAATAACAGTTGAACTTCTGTAATTTTATCTAAAAGAGTTTTATCAAACGCATTAAATGTGTCTTTTAGAACTTTTAAAAATGGAATTATTTCTGTTACAAAACAAGCTTTTGTATGTTTAAAACCCCACGAGCCAGCACTAATAGCATCGGATGTGGTTTTCTCCTTTTCACAACCTTGTCAAAATTGGCTAGTTGATATTTTAGTTTTTTAAGACTTTCATTTACCAAACTTACCTTAGGTGTTCATATGAGCTTTCAATTCTAACAGGTGTATGTGACTTAACTGGTGTTTCAGAAAGGGACGAATGTTTTAACCAGAAAGCTTGTTCTGCAAACAATTCTTTTTAAGTGACAAAATGTTTACCAAAATCTTCTTTAATCTTATTCAATTTTGAATAGTTAATTGGAGAAATCTTAATCTTCTTTTCTATTGAAATTGGATCATTTTGTTTATCAAGCATCTTTGATCGACTCTCTTCTTCCAAAATCAATGTATCTTCATCATCAATCACATAAATCACAACATGTTCTTTAGCAATAACACAACCATCATATAAAGTTGGTTGAATCCGCTAAGTTTTTTTAAGATGGAATAAATTTTGATAACCAAGAGCTTATTTGTGAGTGTCATAGTAAAAAAACTTGTGGTTTCGTTAGCATATGCATTGCTTGTGTAGATCGATACATCTTACAAATAATGTTGATCCCAAACTATGATTGATTCTTTAGCTTGTAAAGAGTATGTTACCTTGGATAAATCCAAAATAACAATGGTAGAAACTTTGTGTGTATATTAAAGAGTATGCGGAATCTACTCTTTAATACTTAGAAGAACTATGAATGTAACAGTAAATATGATTGAACAAAGATGTAACAAAAAGCTTTAATATTATTAATTGTGGAGTCTAATAGAACTCCTTAGATCATTTAGGCTCAGTTTGTTTAGAACTTATACCTAGGATAGTATAGTAACAATGATATATAAATTGCACAGCGGAAATAAACAAGAACAAATCAAAGTTTTTATTTGTCTGATTTTCCTTATCTAGATGAGCTACGTGATCAGTCATTTGTTCAACCAGAGATAGCACCAATAAATCACTAGGTGCAGAAGAATTATGCATTTTATGACACTTGCAGATATTGAGAATATGGAATGGAATTACTATCACGATGTATCTCATTATCTTAAAAGTTGTCAATATGTGTTTGTTCAGAATACTGCATCTCTTGCACATCCTGATTAATTATATCATTCGGATAAGAATCGGAATATGGTACCTCAGAGAGAACTTCAGGATCACAACTTGAAAGATTTGCCATTAGAACCGCTTTAACTGAGGATAAGTCATCACAATCTGAGTCATATGCATCCAAGTCTTCAGTTTAGAAAGCCTAAAATTTTATGACGGATGTATGCTGACAACTGAAAGCTTTCTAATATACCTAGGGTCTGCTAAAAATGGAAAGTTGGCTATTCTATCCTACTTCTAACCCGCTTCCTGCTTCCTGAGCTTCCAGTCTAACTCAATTTATCACTTAAATCCATGGCAGCATTCCTATGGCTTTTGATGAGTAACACTGTCTTGCCTATAAGCAACTTTCTTTGAACAGGTTATAACCACTTCACACTCTTGGTTGACCACCTTCGCAAAATTTCCTTTGATGTAGTGGCAATTCTCTGTTAATTTTAGTACCAACATAACTCTGATTTTGTCTTCCTTGAACTTGTTGAACTGTGACTCTGCCATCTTGAATGGTTGCTTGATATCTAGGATTAGGCGATGTTTTGAGTTGATTTTTTGATGATGGAAAACTTGATGCTATAACAGACAGAAATGCCATTGCTTTGTTAATTCATTCAAATCGGGATCTTTCTCCAGTTAATGAATCATTAGGATCAGCAGAGATGGGAGTCCAATTAGGGAAATTCAGCTTGAGATTGTTATGTCACTGATGGAGATACGAACGGTTGATGAGAAACTGAATGTTGTTATGGATTGACTGGAGTGTGATGGTGTTGATGATGAATGGGTGCTGCATAAACTGGTGTGAATTGTTGAGGAGGTGGATACATTTTAAAGAACCTGAAATGTCGTGGTGATGAAGATGGTTGTATAGAGTGGTGTGTTGGTACCAAAGGCAAGAGGATCCGGATATCTTTCAAAGCATGTTCGTACTTCATTAGCTGTCGTTTATGTTGGTTAAGGCATGCATACAAGTGTCATAGGTTGGTCGGTGGTAATACAAACTCTTACTAATTCACATTATGTGAAAAACTTGCTCCATTTATGATGGTGAAGAGCATTCAGAAACTTGGAATTCACTTGAACTTGTTGCATAGTCATCCCAATAGTATGCATATCATTGATCTCTTTCTTGAGAGAATCTCCAGTAGTACTCATACAGTGTTTCACCCTGAACATAAGCAAACTTATCAAACAAGTTGTACAATCTGCATTCACGTTCTTGGTATGATAACTCAGTGCCTTTCATTAGCATCTTGACTCTATCCCAAATATCCTTAGCCACCTCTTGTATGGTTAACCAAGTGCATTAACATCCGGGTGTGGGAAGACCCGTGAAGATATGATTTTGGTTGACGTTGAACATCTCAATTCATCTTGAAGTTGTTGTGGCTTCAGTCGAGTCTCAGAGTATTTCTGTAGGTTAGTTTGCCCATTTTCTTCAACAGTTGGGTAACAATGGCATCCATTATCGATTGAATCCAGCTTCATCCTCATTGTTCTTACCTTTTATGAATTAGACGGTATACGACTTGCCCATGAGTCATTCTTGACGGATTTTTTCTAGTATTGGAGGGAGGTTCTCAAGCTCAGCCAACAATGATGTGTTCTGCTAAAGTAGCCATCTTGATTAATTGAAAAAGTGAAATGATTAGATTAGTTCGGAACAGTGATAAAGGAGGATTGTGTTAAGAGTTGTTATTGGTGATTAAGATTGATATTCTACAGGATTTTACAAATCTTCACTAAAACTGAGAAATCCAAACTATTTCACAGGATTTTACAAAGTAAGACAACCGTAGAAAATAAAATCTTTTTGTGATTGATGTAATATTTTCCTGGAATATGGACAAATGTATGTTTCGCTTGAATATTGACTAATTTAATGTTTTCGCTTTGCAATGTATTTCGCTCTGGATTATGGACTATGTAATGTTTCGCCTGAAAGAAGGAAAGTAGATTAGACAAAGTTTCGTCTTACTCAATTCGTATTTCGTTTTGAACTAACAAACCGGTCATAATCGCTTGCTAACATATTTGGCTTGGACATATTTCGCTCAACCTAAGAAAAATTAAGCAGAATTTTGTTTCCTAGAAATGACATAAATCGCTTGAGGTCAACCTGTCATATTTCGCTTACAACATATTTTGCTTACAACATATTTCGCTTACTGTCATATTTCGCTAGCTTCATACATATTTCGCTTCCTTCAATACATATTTCGCTAGCTTCAAATAAAAGCCTTTTTTTAAAAAATCACCAAAAAACTCACCCTTTTGACGTTTTACCTTGATTTTTCTTGCACAAAATAGTGATCTTAGGCCCTTATATCTTGCTTAAAACCACCAAACTTTAACACTCTTTGACACTAAAAATCCAGGTTGCTTTTTATAGCACACGAAACCAAGAATAGAAAAAACAAAATGATCTCAACTAAGATAGAAATGCACACAAGCTCACGATTATCAAACCCATGGCGACTGATACCAATTGTAGATGTATCAAATCACTTAACAATAGACAAGATAGAAGTTTTAAAGTGGAAATTGGGTTGTAGAACTTTAGACAGGAGAAAAGAAAGGAAATGTATTATGTGTGAAACTAAATGAACAACCAAACCTCTCAAGGCATCGGTGAGGGGGTAGTTATACCATCACGATGGCGTTCCAACATAAGCGATGAACTTATGTGGACCGTTTGCTTGGTAGTTTCCAATATTACGCTATGAGCTATACTATTACACTTTTAGAAGTGGCCGAGTCTTTTCTCGATTTCTAATAGATTTGAATATTAAAAATATGGTACTCTTAAGATAAATCAATTTTAAAAAGGTCTTAAAACTTGATGTACTCTTTGTGCAACGTGTTTAAAGAGAAAAATGTATAAAGACGGAAAAGGACTCAATAGTGCTTGAGGTAACTCCTAATAAAGATTTTATCGAAGATACGGTATTTTTTGAGGGGGAGTATCCGATCAACTTTTAATGAAAAGTTTTTAGAAAGTTAAAGAAATGGTAAATTGTTTACATTTCATCTTAACATATCCGTATTTTTGTGTTTTTAGCTTTATGTTAAAAATGTTTCTCGGCATATGTTAAGGGGGAGTGTCTTTATAATGATTGAAAGTTCAAAAAGAAAGGGGATCAGAAATTTGTTTATTTTTTGTTGTGTGTGGGATATGTAATGGAAAAATAGAAAGAGAGATTTGTGGAGAGAAAAATGAAAGAGAGAATTGAGAAATCATACACTTTAAAAATTGAAAAGTATATGTCGTGTGCTTCAAAACCAAGAACAACACATGAAAAAAAGAGAAAAGTATACAAGAAAAGAAATGCCAGCGCATACGAAAACAGACAGAGTGCTTGTTCTAAACTCTCTTGATTCTATCAAAATCTCATGATATGATTTCATATTTGCTTCTTGGTTTTCTGTTAAACATTCTTTCTAAGGGAATTATCTTGTGTATGTTGTATTAGAGTTGCATGGTGATGATTTAGTTACTCTCAAATACTCCTTGATCTGCCAAAACCGATTGATCTTACCTCGGAGTCTACCTTCCTAGTTTAAGCAATTTAGTTAGGTGTCTGGAGTTTGAGGTGCAAATCAAAATGTTTCTAATGCCAAACTGACCTAAGTGATAAAGCTTTGAATAAAAAATGATAAAGATGTCAAAAGTAACAAGAATATGATGAAGAATGATCAAAAGTTAAGCAAAGAAAATGGTTAGAGTTGAAAAGTGAGAGCCTTATAAGAAAATATGAAAGGTGTTTTTCTACACTAGGATTGAATCCGGGGTCAACTCATATGCTATCGGATTTCATTCGTTGATTTCTGGTATTGAAGTAGAACATCATGTAGTTAAGTAGACTTATGTAGTAAATGAGAGGGTTCAAGTTGGGCATGGTGGCGGGGTGACCCTAGAGGTATGTAAAACCCTTAGACTATCATCATATGATTGTTTCTAGACTTACGCATATTGGCTTAGTCGCGTGTAACACGTTTTTATTTTATTGTGTAGTTTGTGTTGGAATTTAGGAAGCTGAGTTGGGAGCATTCAGGTGGCTTATAGTCACTCTTTTTTACATTGTTTTTTTAAATTAGGATGGAATGATGCAAAATGTTTTGAAATGTTTTTTTAATTGTCTTATGATTATGTGGTTTAATTGATGCATGGACATTTATTTTTTTTTTTATAAGGCTATATATGATTTTGTGCTAATTGTTTATGTGTTGTTGGAATTATGAGGGTAACGTTCTCTTACCAATGTTGTGTGATTTGATCGTGAGGGTAACATTCCTACATTACTGTGTGATTTCTGGATCGGAGGGTAAAGGTTTGTTCCTAGTACTATGTGATACGTCTCGGAGGGTACCACTTTAGTGTGTATTTTGGTGGGAACTTGGATTGTGTGAGACATTTACCGTCCTGATTGTGGTCTGTTTTTGTTCGTATGCATGTTTGCCTGTATAATATTCTTGCCTAACTGTCATGCCTTGTTCTGTTTCAGTATCACAGATATTGATTGAAAGTTTGAATTGTGTGTCGTACCTATGACTCTCACAACCTTTATGTTGACGTTTTCTAAGGCATCATTTTCTAGGTGAGCGCGTTAGGATTTTGAAGTTGAGGATGTGTCGCTAGTGAGACCGTAAGGATTGCATGCGGGGTTTAACTCCTAGCTGTCTATTTTTTTTCGTTCGCACTTGGATTTGTTGAACTATATGTTTAGGTTGTTTGAGATTATTGCATATGTCTTTGTATTGGCGTGACACTTAACTTCAATACAAGACGCCGTATGTTTTGTTATGCTCGTTTGGGTATTTTCATGACACTTTGTGTCCATACCTTGGTTTCTTTTATGAATTTTTAGTTCTCTATATTGAACATCATTGTTGTTGTGATGATTTACCTTTCTGGTAGGCCTCCGCTGTTACGCCGTGCGGGGGGTTGTGACAGATGGGTTATCAGTAGCTTTGGTGATAGAGTAATATGTTATGATATGTGGATATGTTCATGTTAAGGATGGTTATAAGTTATTGGACTCCTTTCTTTTACTGATAAGCGCATTATGTTTAGCTCAGTTGCGTAGGGGGAATTTAGTATAGTTTCCCTTCTATCCAAACATTGATGGAATACCCGGATACCTGTTATTACTGCTATTATTATTATTATTGGGTTGTTCAATTGCTCGATTACTCGTTCGAAGATCTTACTCATTTTAGGATTCCTGGTTCGTGCCCTGTCGGTACGGATGATCTATTTTTCCCATTCAGCGTCTTGATATATATCGTTCAGATTTACTTCTTTGGATATTGGTACGTTTCACTTGGTTCTTTCCTTGCGTTTATTATTAATTTTTCTTCAAGCACTAATTGTTCATAACATATTAGTGTGGATGTTTACTCCCTTGTCTTTCACATCCTTTAGTTTTCGTAACATGTTTGCGAACTTGTTAGTTCGATGCTTTTCTATAGGTTCTTATGATGATCACATTTACCATTCGGGACATTCAAGTTTTGCCTCTCCAATTGGCTCTTATCATTGAAGCTGCTGCCTTTTTTCAGTATGATCCAGCATTTACCATTTGTCTTTTAAAGCTAAGACTCTCAATATTCTCGTCATTGAATTTACATTATACATCACCTTCTCTTTATCGACCTCATTATCTCATCCTAAAATTTCTGCTCCACTCCATCCGTTCAAAAGTTAATTCAGAAGGTCGACTTTCCAAGATTTCCCAAGATGTGTTAGAATTAGGTTTATGTAAAAAAATATTTTAAGTATTGAATTGGGTTTTTTTTGCTTTGGCAGGTTCGATTATGCAAGAATAAAGATGGAGTAAATTATTCAAAACATGAGAAGAAATCATTTAGGTTTGTTGATTTGTCTGTTCTTTGTATTCTTATTTATGTTCATTCTCTGTTGGATTGCTTGATTTTTGTTTTACATTGTGTTGCTATAGGGTTGAGGTTATTTGCAAATTACAATTTTTTTACATTGCTTTCATTGTCGATTAATTTTGGGTTTTAGATTGTTGCACAAATTAGGGGTTTGGTTTTTATGTTTTGATTAGTAGGCTTTTTCCGTTAATTTATTAAGATTATGTTGATTTGTAAATGTGATGAAATCTTGACATAAATATTAAGATGTGTTGCATGTATGCGATGATGTAGGATTAGAGTCATCTCAAGAGCACCCTACATAATCTCAACCATATGTTATGATCACAGTGTTAAAGATCAGGTAATTAATTAGCTCTTATGGTAAAAAGGTGAAAAAAGCCTTATAGACTTGACCTTAAAAGACTGAGCTTACAAGCTTATCGAAACACTTCAATAGGTTATTTTGGTTATTTCAGGCTATAGCCTATTGGTTAAATTCTTTGAATTTCCCCCTCTTTCACTGCTTACTTTTATCATGTTTATGTTTACTTATACTGATTAGAAAGAAATGACAACTTATTAGCTTTGTGGAGGGTCGTCTTGCTATGGATTTTTTTGATCTTTCTCAAACCAAGAAGCCACATTATTTTTTGTATACACCTTTATATTTTCAGGGCATGCCATTCAATTGTATCGAAAACCAGAGGCTAGAAGAGACATTGTTTACCCTGTAAACACAATTGCGTTTCACTCTGTGTAAGTTTGTTTTTTGGCTACTGGATTCACATTTATATCATTTATAAGCTTAAAACCAATCGATTAACTAACCTCGAAACAGAACATAATTTGTTGTTCAAGACGTAACTTTTGAGAAAAAAAAAAACATCATGTTCAAGGGCGTAGGTTTTTTTACATGTGAAGGGACGTGATGATCATAAACATGGTCTACAGCTGTTAAAGCTCAGGTTTGCTTACTTAAAAGTGGACCTTTTGGCCTGATGGTCGCTAAAAACGACCTGTCTAGTGTGTTGCCCCTATGTGTATAAGTGTTGCATTTGAGTGTAAAAACTGTTGCATTTTATTCTAAAAGTGTTGCACACTGAAGTATCACATTTGCTAAACATGGGCAACACTTTCAAAAAATGTTGCATAATTCAATATAAGTGTTGCATATACCTAAGGCAACGTTACATAACGCAGCACTCGATAAAGTGTCACATTATGCGTAATGCAACATTTTAAAGGCATAATACAACACTTTATTGGTGTTGCCTTAACTTCAATTTGTTGTAGTGGGTTTTTCTTTTATTCAACATATCCCCAATATTATTTGATCAAGATAATACGGTTACCACATGTAACAGGGATCAATGATCCTTGAGGCTAAACACTATAGACGTCTATCTACTCTACAATACAAACACACGCCACACCTTTGGTACACACAGACTATGCTAGTCGACTCTCATGTGTTTCTTATCTATGTACAAAACTTATGACCTATATCTCTTTATATACTAGAAATATTAGGTTTACAAAGAATAAGAACAAATAATATCTTTTAAACATTAAGCTTTATCTTCTGAATCTTTATCTTCTTAAGGAGATCTTCCAGAATCTTAATATTCTCCTACATCTTGTAGAATTCTTTAATGACAATTTTGATCCTTTTGTTTCATTACTTGTTTCTTTCGTCTCATCAAATCTATAATTCCCAACAAATAATATTCTCAAGTTCTTTATTTTGTTTTTCCAAAACAATTTCCTTGTCAATGTATTTAGACTCTTTTTCTTTAGATTCTATTTTGAAAACAGTTAATGTTTTTGATAAAGACTCCTTTTCTTTGACATTATTAGAAAGAGTTTCTTTAAGTGTATCGATCTCCTGCTGAAAAGCCGCAAGCTTTGCATTTCTATCCCGAATTAAATCATCCATTTGAGAATCTATTAATTTTTCCATTTTATTCAAATCTACATTAAGTCTTTGTTCAAAAATAGTGATTCGTTCTTTGTATCTCTCAAGCTCAGCGGTTAATGATTCATTTGCCATTTTAGTTGTCAGATTTTCCTTATCTAACTGAGCTACGTGATCAGTCATTTGTTCAACCAAAGATAGCACCAATAAATCATTAGGTGCAGAAGGATTAGTATCCTGAATAACCGCATCTTGTGATTCTTGCAGATATTGAGAGTATGGAATGATATTACTGTCACTATGTATCTCATAATCTTGAAAATTGTCAACATGTGTTTGTTCAGAATACTGCATCTCTTGCACATCCTGATTAATCATATCATTCGGATAAGAATAGGAATATGGTACCTCAAAGAGAACTTTAGGATCACAGCTTGATAGATTTGCCATCAAAACCGCTTTAGCCGAGGATAAGTCATCACAGTCTGAGTCATATGCATCTAAGTCGTATGTCCGGAAAGCTGAATTCTGACGGATTGTCTGCTGAGCAACTGGAGCTTCTGATATACTAGGGTCTGCTAAAAATGCAAGTTGCTCTTTATCCAATATCTGACCCGCTTCCTGAGCTTCGGCTAACATCAATTTCTCCTTAAACCATGCAACATTCCTTGGCCTTTTTGGTTGAGTACACTGTCTCGCCATATGCCCTTCTCCTTGACAGTTATAACACTTCACAACTCTTGGTTGACTAGCTGCAACATTTCCCTTTGAAGTAGTAGCAATTCCTCTGTTTCTGGTACCAGCATAACTCTGATTTTGTCTTCTTTGAACTTGTTGAACGGTGACTCTACCATCTTGAATGGTTGCTTGATTTCTAGGATTAGACGATGTTCTGAGTTGATTGTTTGATGGTGGAAACCTTGATGCTACAATAGACAAAAATGCCATTGCTTTATTGATGCATTCAATCATATCTTTTCCTTGCTGAAACATAGGAACAACGAGACTGGAGTCCAATTGGGGAAATTCAGCTTGAGATTGTTTTGTCACTAAAGGAGATATGAATGATGGAGAGGAAACTGGACGTTGTTGTGGATTAACTGGAGTGTGATGGTGTGAGAACCGTCTAACTTAGGTTGGTGACTGATAAATTTTTTATAACGTCTTTGACTAAACTTACTTGTGTTAAGTTTATTTTGTGCTTGTCGGGTCATTTTGTGCTTAGATTATTTTTTTATTAGGAAGCCTTGTTGTCGAATGTGCCTTCGACCTACGATCCTAATAAACGTCAACTTATTATAAATAATATTTTTAGTTATTTAAAAAAAACATTAGTGTCACCCGTACAAAAAGAAAATAATAATAAAAGTAAAACTTAGTACATTTTTTTGCGTGTCTACGTCTTTTTTTAGGCATAACCCGGTATTTGCACCTACGCGCCTATTTATTTACGTTTTAGACTTAAGGTATTTTGTGTACACTAAAAAAAATATTTTCCTCAAGTGTTATATTTTATATAAAATAAAAAATAAAAAAATGTAACGCATGTGTTATCAAGTATACAATTAATACTTGTTGGATTGATCTAGATTCATTTTTCTATGGCAAGAATATGTGGCATCTCTATTAGTGCCAGCTCAAGTACTAATTGTGCATTGTTGTTACTTTAGGATGCTAGACTTAGTGACTAGTAGATATAATATTAAGACACGACTAAATCTTAGTGAGGAATTCATCTTTTAGTTTTAGCTATGGCTAGTCATCATTTTGGATACTTATGCCACGTACTCTATTATGTTATAAAGTTGACAAGTAAATTTTCTAAGTGCATAAGTAAGCACTAAATCTAGTATAAATATGTTTCAAAAACAATATAATCAATATACTTTAACTTCTTTCACATACGTCAAAAAAAATACTATGGAGCACAAAGTTATGGTTCATTTCTAAACTAAGCATCATAAAAAAATACGAAGGTAGAGTCAGACTTTGAAGGGAGGTGTGATGTGTCATTGTGCGTAGGTATTTTATGTATCAAGTTTTACTATTTATTTTATGCCGACTATACCTAAAAATAACACTTTAACGGGCAGTGTACCCGGTCAAGATGTAGCTTCATTGGTAAGTAGGGTGTCGATCACTAAGAGTGAGAGCGTTTATATCTAATCTATCAGTATTTTAGTTATCTAATTTATGCAAAACCTAAGCTAATGATAAAGGGGGTTTCAGCCTGAGAGACTGGCACGAGTTTTGGTATCTAAGCTAAGGTTCTGGTGACAAGTAAAGCAATAAACACACACAAGAAGATTAACAAACAATAAAGAAGAGGTCAAATACTAATATAAGGAAAACATATCAACCATGAATAATCTGATAAAATGTAGGTTTGTTTATTAGTGCAATGATAATCTTATCTCGAAGCGGCATATCATTCTTAAGACTTAGGCGGTACTTCATCCTAAGACCTAGACACGAACAATCCTGTCACAATTAATGTGCCCGCATAAAGCATCCTTCTTGTTGATTATAATCTACCTTAGGTGATTAATAATGGGATCTTATTAAACCCTAGCCCATTGGGACTTTACCCACTTACATGCAAATATGAAGAGCCATCCCGGACTCTTAGCCTACGCCCACACAACACCAAAGTTGCAGCACATTAAATATGTAGGACTAGACCCAGTTGAATGATAGGTCACATACAAGCACGTAAACAAGTATAAAATGTAAACATAATCAAACAATCAACGATAAATTAAGACAACCGAGATAAACAAACCAAACATTAAATCTTCATAAACATGGTTGATACCTAAAGGTATCAGCCTATAGTCATTGTAAAAATACACACGGTTTGATATATGAACGATTAAAATAAAGAATCCTCAATCGAACGCGTATTCGGTTGTGCGAAGATTACAAGAGTTTTCTTATGATCTTGATGCTCATTTCTGACATTCTTGGCTCTTCTATACGTCTGAGAGTCGACTTGGTGGTTTAGGGATTTTCTTGCACACTAAAACTCATTTTTGAGTCTTGTATTTATAGTGTCTGAAATACGCCTGGATACGCCGTATGGGGATAAGTGGATACGGCGTATAGGGGTTAATTTCCTTGGAGTCCGCGATAAGATCAAATCAATTAAGATAATTACCATCAATCATATTAAATGCGTATCTTTGACTGATGACCAGCTGTGCATACGGCATATTGGTTGTAGTGGATACGCCGGATCGGGAATTAATCATTACGCGTTTCTTGTGCTGAGCTGTTGCTGATACGCCGTATCTTCATTGTTGGATACGGCGTATAGGTGCAAAAAATAGTATTCTTTAAATGTCTTCGTTTAAGCTCTAGAATTGCGCCTTTTTGCTTCTTCTTCACAAGTGACTCCATAATTACTGCAATAATAAACTTTAAGCAATTAAGTACCAATATCTTGCAATAATTATATAAAAGTGGGTAAAATACGTGGGATAAATGATAGTAAAGTATGACGTTATTTGATGATATCAAATATCCCCCCACTTGAATCCTACTTGTCCTCAAGTAGACTTTAGAAAGATTTTGAAAATGTATCCCAACCGAGGTTAAGGATTTTTCCGTTAAGCATTTCTTTCATGTTTAGATCACCTGTACAAAACCAAGCTCCTCACGAAATATGGAAATGAAATCACTCAGATCACTCAACTAATCTAGGGTGTATCATTTTAGTGGTACGCTCATTTGCTCAGTCGTGATTAGCTTCGTATCATAGGCTTGGCAAGGATACACATCTCCACCTCTAAAGCTAAGGAGTAACAAGTCAAAAGGTAAATTAGGTATTTATTAGAAGGCTCGGGTTTTTAATCATTCTTATAAAGATGAAGAATGATATAGGGTGTAGAGCTTTTGACTTTCACCAAAGGTCGTCGTCAAACAAGGCAGCTGAGACATGAATACATGGTCATATCATTGGAATATACATCCATGCACGTACACATCCTCATTCGAGTAGATCCTAAGGTTAGTTATCAGGAAAGGGAAGTAAAATTGTTGTTAAATAAAATAAACAAACAAATAGATTAAAGCCAACAAATAAGGTGCATGATAAGTGTAAAATACACATATCTGTTTATACCAAAAATGACCCTAAATGACTAAAAACATACTTAAAAAATGCAAAAATATACTTGTTTTTGTGTTTTGTGTGTGCAGGTACGGATATATCAAGAATCACAAGAAAACCATCAAAAATAGGCAAACACGGACACAAGAACAGAAGAGTGTGTAAAAGCCGGAAGCCAAAGTCAGAAAAGTCAACCGTCAGTCAACTATGGTCAAGCTTCAGTCAAAGAAAGTCAAACCTTGGTCAAACAGAAGTCAATCACAAAAGGATAAAATCCAAAATCACAAAATCAATCCCTTAAGTTTCAAAAATTCCACAAATGGTCCCTAAGGCCAAATGGGCCCTTATTTGCCCTTAAAACCCTACCCGGATCATAAGCCCAAAACAAAAGCCCAATATCCTAAGCCCATCTCTTTTTTTAAAACTCCAGGGACCATTCCTGCCTAAACTAAAATATGTAATACACTTGTTTGTGTATTACATTTACACTCACACACAGGATCATCTTCTTTTTTCTTTTTACACCTAGTTTAGCTTTTAGATTTTTAATAGCTTATGGTAATTTTCTTTTAAAATCAGTTGTAATTTTCCTTTCAAGTTATGTAATCAAGTTTTATATTAATGAAATTAAGTTTTTATCTATTAAAAAATCTGTCATTAGCTTTTGTTTACTAATCTTCCATTTTCAATTGATAAGTTTCTGTCTCATAAGCTCATAATAAGCTCAATGGCTCTCATAAGTCTTTAAGCTTATGATTGAGTTTAAACATTCCTTAATTACACCTTAAATCTAAAATCAGGAATAAACCTTAACTATTTGGACTTATAAGCTTTTGGAAGAGAAGCCTATCATGGAAGGGCTTCTATGGACTTTACTAGCTTATCCTTATGGATAAGCTAGAGCTTGTAGCTGCTTAATTGAACTTAGCTTCTGTTTAGCTGAGGCTTAAAGTAAGTTTTCATTTATTTCTTATGTTCTTTAATATTTAGTTCAATTAGTGCTTATTGGTATAGATTTGCTTAATTGCTTAAACTAGTTGCTTATTTGTGCTTTTTATCATCTCTATGTGCTTATTAGTTAATGTTCTTAATCTGTTTTTAGCTCATTAGTTATAGATCTTAGATTCTCAAAATTTGTTTTAAAAAATTATAAAAAACCAAAAATAAGTAGTTTAGCTTTTAGGTTCTTAAATCTAGCTTATTTAGTTGATGATTTGTGTTTACTAAGGTTGTAATAAGCTTCTGAATATCTGGTAATCAAGTTTTAATAAGTAGAATTTAATCTCATAAGCTCTTTTAAATCTGTCAAAATTTTAAAGGAGTGTTTGGTATAACTCACTTTGACCTCTTAAAGTCAAAGTGAGCTTTGATTATTGTTTAAATCAGTTTTTAAATTACTAAAGATCAGTTGAAAAAGGGTTTTCAGAAGTTAGATTTCAAAAGTTAAAAAGTTAGGGCTTATTTGGAGTGATCCTGCACCAGGGGAATTCTCTCCTTTTCTTTGCTTAGTGAAAATTCAGATTCAAGCTCTTTGAGCTTTGTTTTAATTTGTATTGAGTTCATGCACACTCAAGTAGAGTGTGTTGTGCAGGAAAACTACTAAAGTATCCTGCACTTTAGTTTGCCTACTAGTCAATTACATCAGCAGTAGTAACATCAGTTACTACTGCTGACTTTTCTAGTTTCATTTAAGCTAGTTAATGTAGAATTTAGGATCTAAATTTCAAGTAGCTTATAGCTTATATATAGTTTAGCATAGATCAAGTCTTATTTTTCATTTTCTAGCTTAATCACTTAAGTAAATTCAGCTTAAAAAGTCATAAAGATCCAAAAATACCAAAAACAGTAGTAACTTAGATTAGCTTTTAATTTTATGAACTTAGCTTATTAGACCTGTTTTTATTACTTGAATTTATAGCTTATAGTTAGATTAATTAGTTTCCATAAGCTCAGCTTATGTCTTGGCTTATTAAGCTTTTGAGCTTTTCTTAGATTTAAGCTTTTTGAGTTTGTTCATAAGTTAGCTGTTTTAATCCTCAAATTTAGTTAACTTTTAGTGTTTCTTAGTTAAGTAGCTTATTAAAAATAGCTTATAGACATCATAAGCTTCATAGGTCAGCTTTTACTTTTGAATTTGAGCTTATAATGAAGTCTATGCAAGTATTTTAGTGTAAATAAGTTTTTAAGCCTTTTAAAAAGCTACTTTCTGTAGCAGCATCTTCATAAGCTCTTTTAGAGCTTATTTTTGAGTTTGAGCTTATGCTCCTTTTATTAAAAGTGCTTATAATTGTGTCCTTTACAAGTTCCAGCTTTTAGATTTTGTAAAAAGTGAAAAATATAAAAAATGGCAAAAAGGTGTTAGACACCCTTCGAACCCAGGACCTCAAGCACACAACACACACTACTTAACACTTGTGCTACAATAGCTCATCCGTTGAGTTATTGATGCACATTTGTTTTGTACACTTTTTCTTTTCTTTTTCTTAAATATAAGCCGTAGCTAAATAAGCTGTTTTCACAGCTTATTTAATAAGTTGTGCTTCTCCTTTTATTTTTCTAGTGATCTTTATTGCATCTTAGATTTTTCCTAAATTTTTCACAATTTTTCATTAATTAGTTTAATTTCTAGGATTTTTCGAAAGTTTAAATTTTAGAAAATTCATAAAAAATAGAAATAGTTTCAGAAAATTATAAAAAAATAGTTTTTAGTATTAGAATAAATACTTTTAGGTTTACATTCAGAAAAATCATTTTCACCACTTTTAGATTTTAATTTTCATTTTTGAGCTTTTAATTTTAATTTTAAAAATAGGATTTTAATTTTAAAAATAGTTAAAAATAGTTTTCTGAGTTCTTATGTTATTTTAGACTTTTCTAAGTTTAAAAATCATTTTTCTTAATTTTTAGGATTTAATTTGCTATTTTTTAGGATTTAATTAGATTAAAATAGTTTTTAATTCATAATTAATTCAAAAGTTATCAAAAAAATATTTTTCTTTTTCCTAAAATTTTCTTTTGTCCTATTTTAGGTTTAGAAATTTAGTTTGCATTTTTAGGGGTTAATTTTAGTGTTCTTGCTTATTCGTCGCGTTTTATTTGTTTCCCGTTAATTGTTTAAGTGTTTAATTGCTTTCAATTGTTCATTTAGTTTTGTCTTTTATTTAGTAGTTATATGATACTCAAAAATATCTTTTCACTATCATAATCAAAATCCAAGCTAAAAGCAAGGTTTCAATTTCACAAGTCCCCGTTGGGGAAACGACCCGGGTGATCATTCTTCCCGGTTAAATATACGTAATAAAATATTTATTATAAAAAATAGATATATATATAAATATATATATACTATATAATATATATATATATATATATATATATAGATCTATATGAAATCTATATATATATATATAATATATTATATATATATAAACAAATATATATACTCTTTTTAAGAGTGAGCTATTTCTAAGGATACTTTAGAAAAAGTTCTTAATTGCTCTTTTGGAATATTATATTATATATTTTATTGTGTATAAAAACCTACTATCAGTTTTTGGCGCCGCTGCCGGGGACTTGTGTTAAAGATTCCGTCGTTTACGTTTGTTGATTTTGGTTTGAAGATCCTTTCGTCCTCAAAAGTTTCATTTTTGTTAAATATTTCAAAAATCAAAAAAAATAAAAAGTTAAAAAGTTAAAAAATATATATTTTTCTTTTCTTTTTAGTATAAATAGAAGATATAAAAAAATTAAAAATATATATAATAAATTGTCTTTAAAAAGAAATAAAATACACAAAGTTGGTAAACGAACACCAACATATAATACTCTCAATCGAGGTATTATCATAAATAAGTTCCGGTGAACTTGAAAAGTTCCCAAATCGAACCAAAGATTTTAAAACTTGTCATTTGTGTCATTTACGAGGTACGGCTCATCTTAAGAAGCAATTTTTAAGAGTTACCGTGAAGTAATTCGATTATTTGGTTTAAGTTGTCTTCCGTGTATCCGTTTAAAATAGATTCAAAAATCAAAAAAAAATTAGTGTAATTTTTGTTTTCTTTTTAATTTCTTTTCTCTATTTTTTAGTGCATGCGCACTCGTTCTCAAGCTCGTAATCGAAATCGTCGACAACAACAAATAACACCGGTTATTGTTGAGGAACCCGAGATTCCAATGGCCGACAATCGTACCATGGCTCAGATGCTACAAGCTCCCATCGAGGGATACGAAGATGCAATTGTTGTTCCACCGATAAATGCAAACAATTTTGAACTTAAACAAACTTTGATTAATCTTGTTCAAAGTAATCAATTTACGGGTAGACAAGACCCTCATAATCATCTTTGATTTTTCAACAAAGTCACTTCTATGTTTAGACATCCGGAAGTTCCAAATACGACGATTAAGCTTTTGCTTTTTTCTTTTTCTCTCGAAGGTGAAGCCCGGACTTGGCTAGATAAAGAACCACCTCGATCGATTCTAACGTGGGATGATCTTGTCTCGAAATTCATAAACCAATTCTTTCCACCTTCGAAAACAACTTACCTTCGAAATGAAATCACTACTTTCTTGCAAAAACCAAATGAAACTTTCAACGAAGCATGGGAACGTTTCAAAGGACTTCTTCGTCAATGTCCTCATCATGGTTTCTCGGAATTACATCAACTTGATACGTTTTACAATTCTTTGAATACCAATGATCAAGATGCTTTAGATTCCGCCGCGGGTGGAAATTTTCTAGATAAGATGCCTCGTGATGGTTTAGCCATTATTGAGAGTAAATCCAAGGTTCGTTATTCAAGAAGTCGTGCAATTGAACCAAGAGTGAGTACGAATGCTCCTCTTTCTACTTCTACACCTTCTAATTCTTTTGAATTTCAACAACTCGCCGCTTCTCTTGAAGATAAAATGGATATTCGAATGAGCCGATTAGAAAAGATGATTAGTGAAAAGAATGTTACGACTCCTGCTACCGTCAAAGCAGTCGAGGAAGTTTGTGTTACATGTGGTTCAAACCATAATTTCAACAATTGTCCGTTAACAAGGAATGAATTTCCCGTTTTTCATGATAACATTCATCAATTCCAACAAACCGCCGCCGTTGGCAACTTTGTTCAAAGAAATCCTCCTAATTTGGCAAATCAAATGAGACCACCCGGTTTTAATCAACCAAATGTTCAAAACAACCAAGGAAACCAAAGCCGATATCAAGGAAACAATTTCAATTCGAATCAAAACCGTGGAAACAATTTCAATCAAAACCATCAAAACAATCAAGGTCAAGTTTTTCAACCACCAACCAATCAACCACCGGTTTACCAAGTTCCACCATATCAAGCTCCTACGCCCCAAATTCAAGGTGTTTCGAAAACGGATTTTGAAAACTACGTCAAGGCAAACGATGCGGTGTTGAAGAATGTTCAAAATCAAGGTCAAAATTTGCAGAATCAAATGGCTAATGTTACGAGTTTGTTGACAAGTCTTTGTAATAATTTCAAAAATTCCGCCTCTACTTCGAATTCGGGTACTCTTCCAAGTCAAACCGTAACTAACCCTCGTCAGCAAATTAATGCTATCACCACAAGGAGCGGTAAAACTTTGGAAGGACCTTCAACTCCTTTTGTTCCTACACCCGTTGTTTCTATTCCTTCTAAGGAACCCAAACAAAACCCAGAGACGTTAACATTAAAAGTGCAAAATCTAAATTTGGAAAATACCGCACATGTCCCACCTCCGGAGGAAGAAGATTCCATTTTCATTGAAATCCCAAAACCAAAAGCAAAGAAAACCGTTAATGTTGAAATTCAAGATCTTAATTCTCCAAGACCTAATTCGTATCAATCTAAACTTCCATACCCTGCAGAGGATAAAGTGATATAGAACGATAAACCAAGTGCTCAACATAGCTAGTTTTTGAAGATGTTCAAACAACTCCGTTTAGAGATTAGATTAAAAGATGCTCTCGTCGAAATGCCAAAGTTTAACAAATGGTTAAGCTCGTTGCTAAGGAACAAAGAGAAACTCGAGGAAGATCGCCATTACACTTAATGCTGATTTCTGCTACATCAAGAACAAACTCCCGTACAAAGCTTGAGGATCCAGGAAAATTTCTTATCCCATGTGCTTTACAAGAACTCAATAGGATTAGTGCTTTAGCCGATTCCGGAGCAGGGGGGCATAAATCTTTTACCTCATTTTATCTACAAGAAACTTGGGCTTGAAGCTTTGACTCCTACTAGAATGACACTCGAGCTTGCCAATTGTTCAATTACTTACCCAATGGGTATAGCCGAGGATGTTGTAGTTAGAGTTGATGGTTTTACTTTTCTTACTGATTTTGTAGTAGTTAATTTTGAACCCGACCCGAGAGTGCCTATTATTTTAGGAAGACCCTTCCTTCGCACTGCAAAATCTCTCATTGATTTGTATGCGGAAAACTGTTAAATTTAAGAGCTATGAAAAGAAGAACTTGTTTTATTATGCCAATAAACTTCCCCCCCCCCCCTGAGAAAATAACAAGGATAAGAATTTTGTTTTTCACGCCATTTCGCATCGATTTTTTAAAAGCCCGATCCATTTAGTCAGATACCACTAATACTCTTCCTCCTAGTTCTTCTCTGATGAAGACTAGTGATAATTTTGAGAAGTTTCGCCTATGTTACATGCTCCCTCTTGGAATCGTTACCCAGACCGGGTAGAATGATGTATACGACCTTAAGGCCGGACTTGCATAAATGGAAAATATTCAAGTTTACCTCAAATCCTCTTTACGAATCGATGATAATTTTCAAATCTTGCAACTTGAATCCTCTTTTTGAAGAGAGAGGGAAAACCTAGGATAAGGAGTCAAGATTAAGTCTTCTTCTCCTTCACACTTACATCACCGGAATGAAAGTGATTTTAAAAGCTTATCTGAAAGAAATTCCCCCCCTAATCCGTCGGAATTGATCTTACCCACCCTCCCCCCCTTGAAGATCAAGGTAGCAATCCTACTTCCCCTACTCTCACCGGAGAGAAGATTTGTTCATGGAAAATGTTAATGTTTTTCTTGTTGGTTAGATTTGTATGGAAAATGATGAATCGAATTTCAATTAGGAAAAATATAATTTGTCTCTTGGCAACTTACTTACATCAAAAACCAAAACCTCTTTCTCGTCCTCAAGAAGTTGAAGAAATCAAGGAAAAAGAAGACAAAGTTTCAAGTGATGTTCCAATCAATACCATTGTCATGCCAATTAGAATCACTTTTCATAATCCAATTGATTTTAATGATCATTTTTCCAAACCAAAGGATTTTAAAAAGGACTTAACCATTGCACTTGATTCTACCAAATCAAGTATTTTTCCACCTCCTTCGTTAGATTCCGACTCGCCTTTCACTACGGAGTTGTCGGCTAATATTACCTTGAATTCTCTCAGAAACGAGGACAAAGTATTCAAACCAGGTATACTAGTTTATCATGCCATTCAGTCGCCGTTCAAAAAAAAAGTTTATCATGCCATTCATGATAAAAATCTTGTAACATTGGTGGAGAATTTAAAAGAGAACATTTCCTTCGGGACTCTTTTAGTTTTCAAAGAACCGTCATTTCTTCTGCCTCCGCCAGACAAGCCCCAGATGGACTGTTTGAATTTTGAGCCCATTTTGGTTATGAAGAATGTTGTGCTTAATGAAGATTTCTACCAAAGCAAGAAGACGTTACCTCTAAATTTTGAAGATGTCGATTCCTTTACTTTTATCATTTGGACTTTTCTTCCACACTTCACTTACACAGAGGAATCACCTTTGATTTTCCCCTTTAGGAGTGAGAATTTTGTTTTTGACCCCGACATTGTCACGTTTCATAAGCCGGTGGCATGTTCAATGAAAATTTTCCATTTGCTCTCCCTAAGGACGAATTAAGTCAGGGATCGAGTCGAGCTTGTGACTCAGTAAACAAAAACAAGCCGCTTCATGGTGAACAAAAACAAGCCGCTTCGTGAGAGTTCACCCCATGCTTATCCATTTTCTATTGTTCTAAATAATGTGTTGTGATGTGTTGAGGCTAGCCTCTACCGTTTTTCGTTGTTTGTTGTTTGTTGTGATTTTTGTAGGATTGAACCAACAATTTCTGAAGCCTCTCGTGTTCGGTGTTGTGTCCCGTTTCACTCGAGCTTCCTATCCTTTGTTTGAAATTAGTTTGGGGAGATCCGATATCCTTTCATCTTATCGATTCACGTTTATCTTTGCATAATTCATAAACGGCTTAGATTTTCGTAGAACCCGACCTTAAACATTGAGGACAATGTTTCGTTTTAGTTTGGGGAGGGAATCTATCGATTTGATGTTACCTGCTTATTGTTTTGTTCTCACGTACCCGTTTTCCCACAAAAATAGCAAAAATTTAAAATTTTTAAGATCTTATTTGTAGGAAAAAATGAAAAAAATAAAAAAATATTAGTAGTTAATTAATAATAATAAGTGTTAAAGATACGAATGTAGGTTTTCCGTTGGTGAGAATAAGAAGTAATTTTTGACCCGATCGAACGTGTTGAGTTCTAGCTTTCTCCCTTAACAATTAATGATGATAGTTTATGCTAGTCTCATGTAGACTTTAAACATGCTAGACTTGAAATCATTAGTAAATGAAGACTTGTGCTAATCTCAAGTAGATTTTAAATATGCCGAGTTGGATTTTATATAGGCTAAGTATTTGCGAATCTCTTTATTAGGGATTTTAAATTGCAAAGAATAAGAAATGATAGTGTTGATTACGAATTAGGATGCTAAACAAAGTTTATTTGGAAAACTTAAAGGCTTATAAGAATAACTTGTGGTTTTTCTTCCTCGAAGTTCTTAAAATGATTAATTCTACATGTTCTCTTTAATTTTTACAAATTAGAGTTTTACTCTTGAAACTCTAATCAACATATATAGAGAAAAAGCTTTATCAATGATGAAGTCAACATCATTTATAAATAAGAATTTTAGTTCAAGTTTATACTTTGGTTTTCTAAAACGAAATTTTTCTATTTGCAAAAAATAATGTGTTGAATTTATATATAATTAAAAAAAATGATGAAAAAAAAATGTAGTTGGTGAATAAAAGGATGCAAGTTATAAATCTTTAGTGTTAATAATTAATATACAAACTCCATCGCAATAAAGTACATGGGCATTTGTCGGTTCGCTCCCGATGTGACATCGAAAGAAAGGATGGAGGATGTATATTTAGGGTCGGTATCATAATAAGTACACGGGCTCTTGTCGAAGGTGTGGCCGATGTGTCGTCGAAAGAAAAGTGATACCGGTTCCTAGCCTAATAATGTAAATAGTAATAATAATGTTGCAAGTTAGAAAATAAATAGTAAAAGTTTCCTTTTCTAAAACCAAGGTATTCTTTTGATCCAAAATTTGCAAAAGTCTACAAGGCTTTTTCATCGGAAGTTCATGCTTCTCGATTATTATTCTCCGGATAGGGTGTCAAAAACCTTAGCACTTACCCGATGACGGTGGGATGCTAGAGAAGAAAGTCATTTATGGGGCAAGTGAACCAATGATGTCTTAGCTAAGGAGGTTTTTGTTTGCTTTAAGTTGTGACCTTACTAAGTGATTAACATATTAGCCCAAAAGGCCCATGTGTAAATCTTAGTCGGATTTCAACTATCTAAATATGTGTTTAAATGGTTTAAAATTATTTGACAAACACACTAGTAATTATATTGATTTATGTCGGGAAGAGAAATTCACAAGTTGTAATTATAAGTAGTCTTAGCATCTTGGCTTGTACTTAACGGTGATCTTATTTTTAAGCTTAGTATGGGAAAAGTGAAAAATCGGGAATGACGAAGTTATCTTTTAGACACTTAATTGTGCTTTTTGTTCTATGATCCTTAAAGTTACCACTAAGGTAATGAAAACAATACATTATGTCAACACAAGAATAAGTTGTAGTTAGGTAGTTAATTATTAAGAAAAATCAAAAAAAGAGAAAAAAAGTTTAGAAAATGAGAATTCGGGTGTTTTATTACTTGTGATCTCTTAGCTCTCTCAACAAAAATCTTTGCTACTTTTCAAAGGTTTAGTTTGGGGAAGTTTTGAGATATTTGGTTATAAGGCATGTAATATTGCGTGAGGACACGCAATCGTTTAGTTTGGGGAATTTTGATAAGTGTAAAATACACATATCTGTTTATACCAAAAATGACCCTAAATGACCCAAAACAGACTAAAAATGGCAAAGATATGCTTGTTTTTGTGTTTTGTGTATGCATGTATGGATAAGACAAAAATCACAAGAAAACCGTCAAAAAAAGGGCAAACACGGACACGAGAACGGAAGAGAGTGCAAGAGCCAGAAGCCAAAGTCAGAAAAGTCAACCCTCAGTCAACTCTGGTCAAAAAGTCAAAGTCAACACTAGAAGACAAAGACCCCAAAGTTACAATACAAGTCCCTCAAGATTTGTAAAATTCCACAAATGGTCCCTAAGGCCTAATGGGCCCTTATTTTCCCTTAAAACCCTACCCGGATTATAAGCCCAAAACAAAAGCCCAATGTCCTAAGCCCATCTCCCTTTTACTAAACCACAAGGACCATTTCTGCCATTATTAAAAACCATTTTACACTACACTTTTTCTATACACAAACATAAGGACCAAAATTGTCAATAGCCAAAAGTTTAAAATGATTTTTACCCGTTTCAGTTAGAAAAAGGGCGCCAAAAAGGGTTACTGTTCATTCATCGTCCTAAAATTTACCGTCCAGTCAAATCATAGGGCTTTTCCAAATTGAAGGTTAAAATGGGTAATTCAAGCACTCAATAACAAGATGGCAGGGTCAAATCAGTCATATCAAGGCTCCTCATTGGTCAAGCCAAGCAATTAAGCCACGTAGATGTGAGGAAGCACATGAAAATGATTGGGTTTACTCTAGAATCACTCACACAACAAGCACAAATGTCTCTATCACGGATTGCCACGCTGGCAATCCGTGTGAGTTCATTTGTGATCCAAGGGTTCAAATTCATCCTCCAATGATTGATGGGATGTACGGTTATGATTAAATGGAGCGTGGGCAGCAAGGAAAGGCTAGAAGGTTCAGCTTGTGGTTATAAATAGCACACACTCACACACACATGATCATCTTCTTTTTCCTTTTTACACCTAGAGTAGCTTAGTAGATTTTAGCTTAAATTTAGCTTATTGCAATTTCCTTTTAAAATTCAGTTGTAATTTTCTTTTAAATCATGTAATCAAGTTCTATTTTAATGAAATCTAGTTTTACTCTTAAATTCTTTATCATAAGCTCTTTTAAATTTCACCTATAAGCTCTTATTTCTTCTCAATTGTTAAGCTATTGTTCTAATAAGCTCTTACTAGTCTATAAGCTAGTAATTGAGCTAAATCAGACCTTAATCTACTTAAGTCTTATAAACTAGCTTAAAACCTTAACTAATTTTGACCTAAAAGCTTTGGAAGGGGATTCAATTATGGAAGGAATCCCAAGGACTTTTACTAGCTTATCCATAAGGATAAGCTAGAGCTGTAGATAAGCTTAAAGAGCCTAAAAGCTTCTGTTGAGCTGAAGCATTCTGTAAGTTTTCTATTTACTTTTTTGTCATTTAAGTTTTAGCTTAAATAATTGCTTATTAGTATAAACTGCTTATTTTCTTAATCTGCCTGCTAATTAGTGCTTATTTGTTCTTATTTTAGCTATTTAAGTGAGTTTGCTTTCCTGTTTTCAGATTTTATAGTTTAAAACTTATGCTAGCTTAATCTGTTTTAAAAAATCATAAAAAACCAAAAATAAGTAGTTTAGCTTTTAGGATTCTTAAATCTAGCTTATTTAGTTGATGATTTGTGTTTACTAAGGTTGTAATAAGCTTCTGAATATCTGGTAATCAAGTTTTAATAAGTAGAATTTAATCTCATAAGCTCTTTTAAATCTGTCAAAATTTTAAAGGAGTGTTTGGTATAACTCACTTTGACCTCTTTAAGTCAAAGTGAGCTTTGATTATTGTTTAAATCAGCTTTCAAATTACTAAAGATCAGTTGAAAAGGGGTTTTCATAAGTTAGATTTCAAAAGTTACAAAGTTAGGGCTCATTTGGAGTGATCCTGCACCAGGGGAATTCTCTCCTTTTCTTTACTTAGTGAAAATTCAGATTCAAGCTCTTTGAGCTTTGTTTTAATTTGTATTGAGTTCATGCACACTCAAGTAGAGTGTGTTGTGCAGGAAAACTACTAAGGTATCTTGCACTTTTGTTTGCTTACTTGTCATTACTTCAGCCAGTGTAACGCATTTACTAATGCTGGACTTTTCTAGTTTTCATTGTAAGCTAGTTAATATAGGATTTAGGATGCTAATTGTCAAGTAGCTTATAGCTATAGTGTTAGTTTAGCATAGATCAAGTCTTTTTTTCATTTTCTAAAGCTTAAATCGCTTAGGTCATTTTCAGATTAAAATGTCATTTAAAATCCAAAAACGCTCCAAAGACAGTAGTAACTTAGTTTAAGTTTTAAATTGGGTACTTAGTCTTTATCAGTAGTTTTTTAAATTAATTTGGATTCCATCGCTTGGTAGGTAATTGTTAAGTTTCTCATAAGCAGCCTCTGTCTAGCTTATTGTGCTATGGCTTATTTAGATTTTGAGTTCTAAGTTTATAGTTCTGAGTTAGCTGTTTTGATCTTTGGTTTTAGTAAGCCTTAAGTGTTTTTAGTCATAGTAGCTTATCGTTTTTAGCTTATGCATATCATTAGGATTCTAGAACAGCTTTTGGTTTGAAAAATGAGCTTAAAATAAGAGTCTGGTTTTTGTCTTTCTCTCGTGCAAGTTTTTTAGTTTAATTAAGCTTTTGAGCCTTCAAAAGGCTTCTTACTGAGACAGCAGTTTTTATAAGCTCTTAGAGAGCTTATTTTTCATTTTTAGCTTATACCTCTTTTATTAAAAGTGCTTATAATTGTGTCCTTTACAAGTTTCAGCTTTTAGATTTTGTAAAAAGTGAAAAATATAAAAAAATGGCAAAAAGGTGTTAGACACCCTTCGAACCCCAGGGACCTCAAGACATCAAAACACACTACTTTCTCTTGTGTTTCTATAGCTCATCCGTTGAGTTATTGATGCACATTTGTTTTGTATACTTTTTCTTTTCTTTTTCTTAAATATAAGTCGTAGCTAAATAAGCTGTTTTCACAGCTTATTTAATAAGCTGTGCTTCTCCTTTTATTTTTCTAGTGATCTTTATTGCATCTTAGATTTTTCCTAAATTTTTCACAATTTTTCAATAATTAGTTTAATTTCTAGGATTTTTTCGGAAAGTTTAAAATTTTAGATAATTCATAAAAAATAGAAATATGTTTCAGAAAATTAAATAAAAAACATAGTTTTTTAGTATTAGAATAAATTACTTTTAGGTTTACATTCTGAAAAAATCCATTTTCACCATTTTAGATTTTAATTTTCAATTTTGAGCTTTTGAATTTTATTTTTTTCAAAAAATAGGATTTTAATTTTAAAAATAGTTAAAAATAGTTTTCTGAGTTTTTATGTTATTTTAGACTTTTCTAAGTTTAAAAATCATTTTTCTTAATTTTTAGGACTTAATTTGCTATTTTTTAGGATTTAATTAGATTAAAATAGTTTTTAATTCATAATAAATTCAAAAATTATCAAAAAAATATTTTTCTTTTTCCTAAAATTTTCTTTTGTCCTATTTTAGGTTTAGAAATTTAGTTTGCATTTTTAGGGGTTAATTTTAGTATACTTGCTTATTCGTCGCGTTTTATTTGTTTCCCGTTAATTGTTTAAGTGTTTAATTGCTTTTAATTGTTCATTTTAATTGTTGCTTTTATTTAGTAGTTATAGATACTCAAAAATATCTTTTCTCTTATTCAAATCATAATCCAAGCTAAAGCAAGGTTTCAATTTCACAAGTCGTTAGGGAAACGACCCGGGTGATCATTCTTCCCGGTTAAATATACGTATTATATATTATATATATCTTTTAGAGTGAGCTTTTCTTAAGGGAGACTTTAGGAAAGTTCTTAATTGCTCTTTTGGAATATTATATTATATATTTTATTGTGTATAAAAACCTACTATCAAACGACAAACCACATTGCTCAACCAAACACAACAAATGCATAAGGAGATGCGCGGAGGGTTCAAGTCATTTGGAAAGGCTCTGAAAGAAGTGTTTAGCAAGAAGAAGAAGTGAAGACATAGGAGTGAAGTGAGCTAGATGTCTAAATGTAGTTTAAGACAACTTTTAACTTGATTATGTGTATGTTCTTAACAACTTGTGTAGTGATTATCCGATGTATTCGGAAAGACTTATGTGTTGGTTATCTTTAGGTACTTGTTTGCTATGATGGTTTAAACCTTTAGTTGTTTTATTTAATCAACTAGTTATGCTACTTTGGTTTCATGACTTGATATGTTTATTAAATGATTAAATGTGCTCATACAACTCAATAGGGCTTGCTGCAAATAAACCACCAAAATAGAAATACTCTCACATAAATTCTAAGAAAAATCGTTTTTCTGTGAAAAATAGAAGCCAACAGAGGGCGGCCCCCTTATCTTTAAGGAGACCGCCCCCTAATTAAGGGGACCGCCCTAGTGAATCACGGGTAAAACAGTATTTTCTTGCTTTTTGACCCTCTTTTACCTAGTCTCAACTATCTTTACCTAGAATGCTCGAACACAATTTGGAACAGCCTAAACTAGTTCAAATTCATTCCTTTTTCAATCCATTCTGTAACAACCGTGACTTGAGCAGGTTAGTCAAACCTTTAGTGTTGACTTATACGTCTGTTGCAATGTACGGCTTATGTGAATTATGTGCTATGTGTGTGAATATGTGTTTATGAGTTAGTGGAAATCCATCGTTAGAATGTGAGCATTCAAAAAGATTGGATTAATGGTGAAAAATGGCGATTTTCCTTTCGTTCACTTTTAAGTGACAAGGAAAATAATAATTGGAAATTTAGTGATTTGTCTTTAATGTGTAAGTATATATACGTATACGTATTTTGTGTTAGTTATTTAAGATAGGTTTAGCGTTTAGAGTGTTAGATTAAGAAATGTAAAACTTCTATTTTTAGAGAGTTAGGTTGGAAATGAATAATTATTTTTAGAAAGTTAGTAAACTGCGTTAATACAAAAAGGAAGAGTTAAATTAATTAAAGTTTTTATAAAAACTTAAGGTTTTAATTTGTAAATAAAAAAAAATAATAAAAAAAATTAAAAAAAAATATTTTTTTTATTAGATGAATAGTGTTCCGAAAATTAGAAGAAAAGATAAAGGAAAAAAAGAAAAATAAAATTTAATTAGAATTATAGTTTATATCTAATAACTAATTAGAAGTAGATTAGGACTTCCTTAGGTGCCTATAAATAATAAACCTAGAACCCCTAATCCCCCTTTAATACTTGGCCGGCCATAAGGAGAGAAAAAAGAGGAGACGAAAATTTTTTTGGGTTTCGCTTAAGGTACGATCCGATCTTTTAATCCTAGTTCGTTTATTTTTCTAGTAACTTAATTATGGTGGATTTAGGTTTAAAATAGGGTTTATAAATTAGGGTATTTAATTTCCAGAAATCTTATGGATTATATTAAGTTAGTTTATTCATTTGATTAATTAGATTAGGCGATTATGTCATGCGTTAGGGCTTAGATCACTCAAATTAGATGAGTAATTCACTGCAGAAGAAAGTTAGGCGTTTTGTAACGGGCATAACGCGGTCATAATAAGATCAAATAAATATTTTTACAACATATGAAGACATAACCTCAGAGAGTCTACTTCTAGAAAATCCAGCTCATAAGTTTTTATGGTTCTGGAAGGGGGTCAAATGTGTCATTACAAAATTAGTGTGTAAACAGTGCGAATTTCAGTTTTGGTTTTGATTTTTCTGAAAATACTTAGACACTGAGTTAGAGGCTCTAAGTCGCGTGGAAGTTAGTTTATATATTGTGTGTGACCTCTGAATTTTGGCTAAGGTCATAGTGGGGTATAAGTTGGGTAATTAATGTCATACTTTTAGAAGGTCAGATTCTGGACAAATTTTAAACACTTTGGATTAATGAATTTCTAAGCGGTATTTTTAAAAGGGTAGTGATTTGCGGAGAACTATGGAAGAGGTTCATAGGAAATATATGTAGCATGGAGAATTTTGTCACCCCCCCCCCCCCCACTCCGTTTGAATTTATGAGAGTGTTTAAGTAGTGCGTTTAGGGCACGGCAAGTGAGAGTAATAATTCTGCTAAAACCAGAAAAGTTTTAAAGTATAGCATTTAAGTAATAAATGAATATGTAAGAACCATGGGTAAAGGTTTTAAATGTTTAGAAGACTATGATAGATTAGCCTAGGTATCCATATTGTTGAAGTTACATCATATTGGGTTGAATACCTAATTGATGGTAGCTAATAATGTGTTTAAATTGTTTAGATTGTTCGTGAGATTTTGTGAAGTTTTGATTGGATCTTTTTGGAAGCTAAGCTTCAGGTGAGTTTCATAGTCCCATTTTAAATGTCTTTACAATTTGGGATGAAAATGATGCTTATGATCTAAAGATGTTTTGAATGCTGTGATTATGTGGTTAATTGTGTGTGGACAATGTGTTACTGATTATGACTTATTGTTGCATGTTAAATGTGATATTGGTGTTATCGTCTACTTATGTAGGCAAGATCCTTGGAGCTGATCAACTCCTTGTGATATTGTGTTATCGGTACCAAGAGTCTGGAATTGGGTATTGTATCCTTTCCATGACTATTAATGGAGCGGGGGTAACGTTCCTACCCAGTTGTTGTAATGGATCGGGGGTAACGTTCCTACCCAGTATGTGGATTGCATGTTAGCATAAGTTCATATTTTGCATAATTGTCCTTTATTGTTTTGATAATCACAGTAATTCGGTTTTAAAGTTTTATTGTTGTCCTAAACCTATGTCTCTCACCAACCATTGTGTTGACGTTGGGGGGTTTTTTTTGTTTTTGGGGGGGGGGGGGGGGGGGGGGGGGGGGGGGGGGGTGCGGGGGGGGTCGTTATAAGCATCTTTTCAGGTGAGCATTAATGGTGCTAAGATGACCGAAGGGCTTGATGAGACCGAAGGATTAGGATGCTTGGAGTTATTTATGCTTTCTGTTTAAATTGTTTGGTTTATGTTTTTGCATGTCATTTATTGACGAGACCTCTTTCTCATTAATAAAGACACCATTAGGAATTGGGTATTGTTATGACACTTTGTGTCTTCGCTTTACTTTAGTTTTCATTTTAGTATTCTCTATATAGACACCATGTGTTGTGATGATATCCATTCTTGTTTACGCCTCGCGTTTCCGCCTTGGCGGGGTGTTACAGATGGTATCAGAGCCTATGGTTATAGAGAACTAGGTGGTTGAGCCTAGCTATAAGCTGAGGGTCCTATATAGTTGTATTATAGGGCAATAAGTGTTTGTTGGTACGGATATATCGTAATGTTCCCGCTTCCTAAAAGCTTTGCATACTTCTAATTCTTCCTATTTTTGAATTACTACTATATAATATGAAATATATATACTTTTTCATTATGGGGATCTAATAGTATATACCCCTTTGTTATTATTTTAGTTATGTCTTCCCCTACCCCTAGGAGATGTCCTTGGGAGATTGTTTACCTCACTGGACCTGCGGAGTTGGGTGACTTTTGAGAGAGAAAAGTCAAACCCAAGCGAGGCCCAACGTAAGTTTATTTTATTTTCTACCTCGATGCGTTGCTATAACCGAGGATTGTTTTTATATTTTGGGTCACAATGTGACTTCTATTTTTGTTTGGTCATTTGGGATTTTATGGTTCGTTAGATGGATTATTATGTTTGAGTTATATTTGGATTATTATTAAGTGCTATGTGGTAAATGTGTGTTATCATTGAGATGTGCGGTCTTGGAAGTAAGTACACGTGTGCAAAAGGTGCAATTATAATTATGGTCGCGAACATAATTATAACGGCAACACACACGTGGACTTGTAACTTTGATTGCATTGATCATTGTTGCTTGTATGTATTATGTAAGGATGTAAGTCTGGATAGCTATGTGGATAGTAGTGTAGATGTGATGTGAGATCCTGTTGAGGATGGTTGTATGGTTAGAGAATTCTTCTCTTAACCCTTTGAGCGATTATAAAGGATCGAGTTGAGTAGATGGTGAGGTTTCCTTTCATCTATCGGTTGCGGATACATCGGATACCTGTTGGTATTGTCGTCGCGATTCTTAAGTTGGTTCGTTAGCTCGTGGTTCGTTGAGATATCCAACGTTCGTGTTGGTATTCTAGGGTGTTATCATAGAACTGGTGTTCTATGTTCTCCGTTTGGCGTTTTGATTGTTTTCCTTTGTCTAAAGGTGACGATACTTTTTGGTTTGGTTCTAAGACCGTTGGTATGGATGAGTCCTTATGGTTTGTTTGGTTTAAAAGAGTTCCTGTCGTGTTCGTTTTCAAGTAAATTAACATTTTGGTATTGGAATCCTTAAGGTATTTTGGGAGTCTATTTTGCTATCATGATGTCTTTTGTTGCGAGTCATAAATTCCTTTTCAAAGTAATTTTGTTGTAGTCAATATCATATCGTTTAGGTGTTAAAAACTTCTTTTAAAAATAAATTATATAAATAAAATGCAACACATTTGTTTTAACCATCTTTTGAAATCATAATTAAAATAAGTTTATGAAAATTTTATTTAAATTTATTCTTACACTTAAAAATTATTTGCATTATTAACCAAGGTGATTCTATTGTTTTAAAATGATTGATATAAGGTTATGAGGGAAAGTTTCCTTGGGTAAAAATCGGTTTTGGTACAAAGGTTCTTAATCTTTTAATTAATGGGTCGTGGTACGTGGTATTATTCATTGTGTGTTTCTAGCATCGTTGATGCGTCTGTTAGGTCAGAGGTTCGTTTTTCTTGTTGACGTTTATATTTGGTCGATTTTTTTTCTTTTTGGAATCGTGTGATTTTTGGGTCCATACCAATTGGTGCATGTGAAGTTTGAAATTTCCTCATGGCGTGGTGCTAGAATTGGTGTTCGGACGTATCTTCTGGATGGTGCGATTGATGGTGGCGAAGCGAATGGGATTATTCGCGATCCCAAGTTGGAATTAGAGAGTTCTCGTTTTACTTTTGAAACCCCTTAGTTATGAGAATGTTGATGTAGTCGTAGAATGGAATTTCGCATGAAATTAGTACAAGGAGCAATGCCGATTTGCGAAGGCTCGTATCGTTTGACGTCTTTGGAAAGGCAAGAATTGTTGGAAGGATTGCAGAAGCAGCAAGGCAAAGGTTCATTCGACTAGTAACTCATGGTGGGAAGCGTCTATATTGTCTGATGAGAAGAAAGGTGGGCAGTTTAGGATGTATATAGAGTAGTTGAGAGGAGTGAAATGGAAATTTTCGTTTGGGTTGTCACCAAAGGAGGGTGCACGAGGATGACGTTCTAGAGATGATGGTAGGACATATCTTCTGAGTGGTGCGATTGATGGTAGCAAAGCGAATGGAATTATTTGCGATTCCAAGATGGAATTAGAGAAGTTCTTGTTTTACTTTTGATTTAGTACCTCTTAGTTGTGGGAAGCGTCTGTATTGCTTGGTAGGAAGAAAGGTGAGTAGTTTGAAATGTGCATAGATTATCTCGAGTAGAGTGAGATAGAAAATTCGTATGTAATGTCACCAAAGGAGGGTGCACGAGGATGACGTAGCTAAGACTGTTTTTAGGACGCGCAATGGACACGTTGAAGTTTACGGCTATGCCTTTTGGGTTAACCAATGCACCAGCGGCTTCCATGGAGTTAATGAGCCGGGTGTGCATGGCCGTATATAGACAAGCTAGTTAACGTATATATTCGGACGATATTTTAAACCGACCCGAAGTCTAGGGAGGAGTACGAGTCGCACGTGAAGATGATCGTGGAGTCACTGAAGGAAGAGAAGATGTACGTGAAGTATTCCAACAACGTAGAAGCGGAGCAAAGAGGAAGCTATCTAGATGTGGAAGGAATCAATTGGGTAATGAGCCAATCTTGGCATTACCGGAAGGAGCAGACGATTTCATAGTATATTATGACGCGCAAAGTAAGGATTTAGAAGCATGCTTGGAAAAAAAAGGAGAAGGTGATTGCTTGTACGTCGCGACAACTGAAGGTTCTTATAAAGGATTGCATGGCTAACGTGGTAGGTTTTGCCTTATAATGCTAGAGGCATTAAGTGAACGAGACATGGAGAGTAATCTATACGGATCATGAATGTCTCCAACACACTTTCAATCGGAAGGATTGAACATGAGGCAAAGATGATGGATGGATGTTATTTAGTGAGTTTGATTTCGAGGCCAAGTACCATCTGGGAAAGGCAAATGTAGATGTTGTACCGTGGAGTAGGAAGAAGGAGTGAAGCCAAGAATGAGTTCGAGATAGATGTACGATGATCCGATCTAGGTTTGAGAAAAGGATGTTGG
>BQNB010000077.1:0-130494 GCA_026074375.1 Tanacetum coccineum
TGCACGTTTATGTAACCGTGTGTGAGCCATTCTTCCATCTTCGCATCTCATACATATTCGGTTCCTAAGTTCAAGACCCCCTTGTAGAAACTCTTAAGCTTTTGGTATGGATGCGAGATTCCATTTAGTTTATCGTGCAAACTCTCCTTTATTAACGGCTTCATCTTATTGCATTGGGCATTGGATAGATGTTTAAACCTTGGATGTGATCGCGCCATTTGGTAAGTCACATTTTCTCTACCATTGTGGATAGTGATTAATCTATCAAACCTTCTTGCGTCCACACATGAAGCTTTGCAAAATGGTTCTCCAAGAATAATATATCCCATGTCTTGATCTCGGTAGCCATCCATATTTTCCATCACTACAAAATGAGTTACAACAAAAAAAATTCCAACAAAATAGGTACATTCATAAAAGCTCCGACTATATTCTTTCCTTTGAGTTCAACTTTGTCCCTTATTATAGAAATGTAGAACTCCCTAAACATCATATTATTGAGAAAAATTGGAAAAAAATTAGCATTTACATGCTCGAAACCTATCATGCACAAAAATCTTAAGTTGTAGGCATAATCGATATGGATGTTCCGGTCAAAGTCACAAAAACTAGGTACTCGTCAAAACATTCTTTATTCCTAGTCTTGATTATGTCAATCATAGGCTCATCAATTACCTCACCTTCCTTAATGGTGGGCATCAAATCATCAACTTGATCTCTCCTAAGCTCTAATGGTATATTAAGATCATTCAATTCAATGTAATCTCCATATGAAGAGTCTAATGATCTATTTAACACCAAAGTCTCTCCCATTAGCCTAGCTTCTAAATCAAGTTCCATTATTTCTTTTAAGCTTAACATGTAGACCCTCTTAATCAAACTACTAGCAGATTTAATACTTTTGAAAAAAAAAATTAAAGCAATCTTCCTTTTGAATACATCAATCTTAGCGTGGGCGGTAGACAAGAACGGTCTTCTAAGGATCAAGGGCACTTTGACATCCTCAGGCATATTAAGAATTATAAAGTCTACGAGGAAAACAAATTTACCAATACCTACTAGCACGTCTTCAGCATTCCTTTTACAATATTTCACAGTCCTATCTGCTAATTCAACTATCAACTTAGTGTGAGCTAATTCGCCTAAACATATGTTAAGGTAGGTCAAGAGAGGCATAACACTTACGCTAGCTCCTAAGTTAGCAAGGGCATTATCAAAGCAAACATTATTAATATAGCAAGGTAAAGTAAAACTCCCTGGGTCTTTCTCTTTTTAGGGTATGGATTTATCGATATATAAAGCTTCATATGAGTAAGCTTCCGAGAATTATGGTCCATACGATCCCTTCTTTTCCTTGCAATAGTAATCATTCAAACGACTTAGAAATGGGATTGTTGTTTGTCTTGACTCGAACATGAATCTTCTGTTCTGTGGAGTGGATACGGCATATTGGGGTGATCCAATACGGCGTATCGGGTTTGAATTAGCTTCAGCAGTGGTCAAAATTGACTTAACATGATCTCTCGGGTTGGATTCAGTAGAGCTAGGTAGGCTTCCAAATCCCCTTTCCTGTAGTATCTTGCTTATTTGCCCGATTTGAATCTCTAGAGTTTTAATCAAAGCTCCTTGGTTTCGTACGGCAGCATCAGTCGAAGCTCAGATTTCTTTTATCATGTTGGAGTTTTCTTCATGTCTCTTTGCTGATTCACTCATAAACTTGCTCAGGGTTTCTTCTATAGATTGCCTTTATTCTTGGTACAAAGGGTTTACATTGTTCCTCTGGTAAAATCCTGGAGCTGCTGCTCTATATCCTCCTCCTTCGAAAGGTCCACCAAATTGAGTGTAATAAGCTTCTTTGAGGGTTTTACCTTCTTCTTTGAGTGGGTAATCTTTGGTGTAGTGGGGCCCTTTACATTGTTCACATCCTACTTGAGCAGCATAAACCTTCTCATTCACCTTCTTGATTTCTCTTCCAAGATTATTAAGTTGTGCTTGTATGGCTGCCAATCCATTAGAAGTTTCAGTACTTCTTGTCCTAGATGTTCCATTGTGCCATTTTTAAGAGTATTCAGTTATTTCTTAGATGGCTACTTTTGCATCAGCAGCAATATTAGACGGTATTGCACCTTTTGAATCAAGAATTTGTCTAGTTTAGACATCTAATCTGTTATAAAACAAGATTGCCTCCTGTATCTCTGAAGACTAATCAAATAACATACTAGATGAGAGGGAAAGGGATTGTTTTAGTGAGATAGAGGGTTGGATAAACACTTAGAGGGAGAAAGTAAACATATATTAATGTGTGTAAAAATGAGCAACCAACCACCTCTCTAAGGCATGGAGAGGTGTTAATATCCTTACAATGGATGGTGGGCTTGGGCTTGCATGGGTTTATCTATGGACCTTGAGCTAACTAATTATGTAAGTTTCCAAAAATTACTTATTGAGCTAACAACAGTTATCTATGGAAGCGATCGACACTTTCCTAGGAATTTTGTATTCCTAACAATCTCCCCCTAAGGGAGGTTGCTCCATTTTACAAAAACTTAAACTTATCTTACTATGCTTTAACTTTAGACTTGAGCTCGTTTAACTTTAATTATTAATCTTGTAGTTTGATGTAGTGATCATAGACTTTAGGTCTTGAGCTTGTTTCTTAGCTTGTCTTGAATGTGATCTTGAACACCTTGAAATCATCAACCAAGCATAATCTTGTTTCGCCATCTTGTAAATTTTGCCACCATGTGATCTTGTGACTTCTGGACCGACATGCTCATACCTTTCTTGATTTTGTGACATCCATCAATTTTTGAGGTCAGTAACCGAAAGCAAACAAAGTTTAATTGACTCTTCTAATTATTTATGGAGTCACTTTTATATGGTCATACTATTTTTAGCGTTTAACATTTATTTTCCTAGGAACCCTAGTTATACGAACGCACCTTTGACCTAACGATCCTAGTTAACGGTCCTAACGACCAACGATATGCTCAAGTAACATTATAACAATGTCAAAACACACGGAAAAACATAATTTAACAAAATCATAAGCTATCCTAAAAGTTATATTTTTACAACATTCTACGTATTTATCGATTGTATCCAACTTATACAAATTCACTAATATTCATCAAATGATACTTGCATTATATAAAATAAAAAAAACATAGAAACACTCCCCACCCCTTAATGTGGCTGGCCAAACCCTCCTCACTACCCAATAAGATTTCATGCAACCTCAAAAATCATTAACTAATGTTCCCTATATAATCTAGAAAACCACTAGTTGTGTTGGATCGATTTACTGAATAGATCTTAACCTTCAGCTTGCAAATAGTTTGCTCCTTTAGATAATTCTAAAGCAACAATAATGAAACACTGAGTAAACACTATTGATTATGCAGAATCTAATCAATAATGCTAAGAAGAACAATATTGAATATCACAAAAGAACTTTTATATTAAACTTTGAATATGCCTAGGTTACAAATTACAAACTATGATTACTATTTGATCTCTATGATCTTGTGTAGAACTATATATACTAACTATGCCTAGGGTTCCTTTTATAGACTAAGGAAACCCTAATGGGCTTTATAACACCCTGTGTTTTCAAGTCATTAACGACGTCGATAAACCGACTATTTATTTTTAGTGTCGTACGCGTTTGCTTGTAATTTCATGAATTAAGTAAAGATCGCGTAGGCTAAAAATTAGCGTTCAATATAAACGGGCATCAAACAATTAAATGTTTACATCAACCAAGGGTTATATAATTATTTTGAGGATAATTATTAAATTTGTTCATTTTATTTTTATCGGATACGTAAAGTGTATACGTTTCGCGATAAATTGCGTTTAGGCACTCCCGGAACCACAAAAACTTTTCTACGCTTCAACAAATACCCACATTTATACCCAATACACAAAAATTACATAAATATATCATGTATATCATTCTTTGGCCGAAATTCTTGCAATATATACAAAGATATACATGAAAAATGAAATTAAACTTACAACTTGGTCAAATGAACAACATACCTCATTTATACCACACCATACTTTGTTTCTTTGACCTAAAGACCAAGACCATGACTATGACCCATCCCTAAAGACCTTACCATGTTCCCTTGACTAGACCTACACCTTATATACATGTATACATAAGAGAAATAACACATATGCTTTACACTTAACTAGAAAACCAAAACAAACTCTCCTTTTTCCTCTCTATATGCTACGGCACCAAGCACACACCCACACAAACCCATATCAATTTTTATACAACCCATACACTTCTATACACATCCATTCTAAGGTATTCTAAGGTGATCCCAAGCATTGGCTAACCTTTTTCAAGTATTAATCAAGTAAAAGGAAGTTAGGGTTTCTATTAAGGAAAGCTAGGGTTTCTTTGTGTAAGCTTGGATTTTGTGGCTAAACAAGGGTTTAGCACTTGTTTATCATCATCATCATACCTCATAAGGTCTACTTGAACTCTTTATGTTCTTATAATTTTCATTTTTATGCATATGGTTATTCTATTTAGCTTAAATCACCATTTAGGTTTTATTCATGAAAATGAAGTTTATACTTGAAATGATCATTTTACACACTCATATACATGTGGTGTTATTACTTACATCATGTTAAAAAGAATGAGAAAATATTGTATCAAGTTATTTTGGTGTAAAAATGATTATGGGTAAATTAGGGTTTATAATAATTCTTAATATGTTTCAAGTGAAAGAAATACAAATGACATGTTAAGGTTAATTATGGACTTATATTGATGTTATATGATCATTAAAATGAGGTTATATCAAAATGAGAAAACTTGTACACTTATGATTTATATGAAAAATGGCTATACATGAACTTATGGTAAAATGGATAAATTATAAAAGTTATGCCTTATCATGTATTATGAAGGACTTATAAACTTTGGACAAAATGACTTTGATGGGATTATGGACATAATATACATATGATATATGATATATATAAAGTATAAGACTTGTAGTAAAAAGTATAAAGTGGTAAAATATAAAAACAAGGCCAAAAATGAACTTAAGAATGTCATGCAAACATTCTGTCCCAAAGTGCTATAAAAATATACTTATTTTATATTTTTATAAACCTCATAAATATATAGAACTTTCAAATACGAGAACGTCCTCGAAAGAATCGTTAAAAACGGAGCTATAACGAATAAAATACGACGTTTACGGGTTTTACGACAACAAATACAAATTTTATAAAAACTCATATCTGTTATGAACAGTAAACAGAAAGTTGATGATATTTCATAAATAAAACACATTTTTTAGGAATTCCAAAATGATAAGAATCGTAATTTTTCAATTAATAACGAACGAGTTATGAATTTCGCGAGTTTACGACAATTAATACTTTTATAAAACTATTTTTATAAAAGTTACTATTCATGACAGAAAGTTATATTTTTGTAAACCTCATAAATATATAGAACTTTCAATTACGAGAACGTCCTCGAAAGAATCATTAAAAACGGAGCTATAACGAATAAAATACGACATTTACGGGTTTTACGACAACAAATACGAATTATATAAAACTCATGTCTGTTATGAACAGTAAAAGTTACTGTTCATCAGGGGACAAAATTTTATGAAAATGTCGAAATAACGCTAACCGTCTTAATACTAAAGATGGCATAAGAAACGCAGAATCGTTCTTAAAACGCAAAAGTATATGCTAGTTTACTAAAACTGTAATTAATAAACTTTATATAACTTATTGAACCTCAATTTTACCAAACCAATAGTTGTGATTGGAAACTAGATAGAATATTATGTGGTTATCAAAGTACTATATTACTAGGGAGTTTCATAATGAGGCCTCTTCGGATGGCGTATCGACGAGTTGTTGGATTTACGATTTAAAGTGTCCTAACTCCTCGCACGTCATGTCATGACCCTCTTAATATATGATATCCCGGAAAGATATTACTGAGGTTAACAACTATAAATTATATACAATACATGGTGGACTTTCTAACACCGAATGATAATTTATGTTTCCCATTTGATCCTTTACGTGACGCTTTATCACCGATATTTGGATTATCCGAGAAACCATGTTAGTTCATAGCCCATATTTTTACTATTTCAATGAATTATAACTTAGTGGTTGAAACATTCCTTGTTTCATAAATTGGACGTCAAGTATATTTATATTGATTACATGTTTGTGGCCTAGTAGCGATAACCCATTAAGTCCCCAGACATGAAAGACAATTGCATAGATGTAAATTGGGAATTACATTATGAGACTTAATGTTATTTAAAATAGATCATGTCGGAAACGACCTCCCCGAGTCGGGTGACTAGCTATCCACCGTAACGAACTTATAGCATGACTGAGAATAGGATTGTTTAGGGTTAAACATCCGGATGGACATAAATTGCAATATATATTATAATTGCAAGAAAGATTGTCGAGCTTCAGTGTCATGAGCTTATGTAAAATGTAATATGGTTATGGAGATCTGCATGTTTGCATTTAACACTAAAAAATTCTTGCGGACCTGCAAAATAATAATTTAGTTTTAAACCTATGAAATTCCCCAACAATTTTGTTGACGATTTTAAAGCAAATGTTTTTTCCAGGAGATCAATAAGCATGAGGGATGCAGGGATCCATTTGGTTACATTTATGGATCGACGCTTAAAGATTAGGTGCAACCTATTTTGGGTATGTATTGGTCAACTTTTGTAATAAGTAAACAATGAACAAGTAAAGCTATAATTCTTAATGTATAAGACTTTCAATTAATCCATGTATCCATTTTAAAAACGCTTAGTTGTTGTCGGTTCTTAAATATCTAGTGATATTGATCTTGAAGTAACACGCCCGGAACCCTGTATTCCGCTGCGACTCAATTTGGTGGTGTTACAATTGTGTTTGTGTGTGCAGGTACGGAACATCAAAATCACATAAGAAAACAGTCTAAAAACAGCAAGCTCGACACAATTACTCATAAGAGTTCAAAAAGAATCCAAATATCGAAAGACTGAAGCCAGAAAAGTCAAGCCTCAGTCAAATCCAGTCAAAGAAAAGTCAATCATTGGTCAACAAAAGTCAACAAGTCCCACAATATTCCATTTTAGCCCTCAAAGTTTCACAAAATACAAAAATAGCCCATCACCTCTAATTGGGCCTTACCCGGATCCTAAAGCCCAAAACAAAGCCCATTTCTCTTTTTATAACAACTACAAGGGCTAAACTTGCAATTTTTGTAAGTTATTTATAACTAGGAAAAAGGGAAAGGAAAGAGAGGGGCTTGAATTGCAATTTCCCCAAAGAAATAACACTTTTAACTGTCAAAAATGGGCGCGAAGGGCGTTTTACTATTCACCCGTCTTCCCCATGTTTACCTAAGGTCAAAATAATAGGGCTTTTCCAAATTGAGGGTCAAGGACGTCTATTCAAGAGCTCATAAGTACAAATGAAGGGTCAAATCAGTCTTATCAAGGCATTCATTGGCTCACTCTCAATTAAAGGCCACATCAAAAATGGTAAAAGCACAAAAGGTGTGGGTTTTTGTGCTAAACTCTCTCACAGAACTAACAACCCTGTCACAAACACTGAATGATAGTTTTTATTGCATGGACGATACCACAGATAGTGGCGGCACAATTTGAATCAACGACCATATTGAAGCTCAAATGTTTGAAGAAATGCTTGGCCCCAGGATTAAAAGGATTAGAGATCAATGTCGAAAGGCCTAGAAGATCCAAGCAGGCCAATAAATAGGCCCACCTCGTCACACAGCATATCGACATCTAGTTTTACACGTCGCTTAATTTAGTTAAAGCTTAAAATTTAATTCATAGCTTAATGTTGTTTTAATCTTGTAATTTTCCTTTTAAGTATTGTAAGAAAGCTTTTTATTAATGGAATTTAGTTTTTCTTAATCTCTCTAAATTTCTTTTTCATAAGCTCTCTCATTAAGCAAACTAAATAAGCAAAAGCTCTTAATAACATTCTCAGATCATAAAGCTAATAGAGCTTAATCAATTCAGAATTAAGCATTACTATACCTTAACCAGTCTAAATTACATTTACTATTGAAGTATTGGGGAAATTGACTTTTGGAAGAAAAGTAGAACCAAACATGGAAGGGTTCTCAAGGACTTTACTCCTAGCTTATTCATAAGCTAGGAGAGCTTGTAGCTGCCATTATTGGTCCTTTTGTTTAGCTAAAGGTTCAAGTAAGTTTATCTTAACTTTCATTGCACTTTCATCATTTAGCTTAATTAGTCTTAATTTAGTTTCTTCTTAATTGCTTATTAGCTTATTGTATCTGCTTATTTGTGCTTTTAGTCAACTTATTGTGTTAGATAGTTATTAGTTTTCATCTGTTTTAAGATTCATAGCCATTAGATCTATAGTTTAAATTTCTGTCATTAAAATCTATAAAAACCAAAAATATTTAGCATTAATAGTAGATCTTGGATTATTGCTTATCTAGTTGATTAATCATGATCATTAAGCTAGTTTTAAGTAGTTAATTATCTGAAATTAAGGTCTTATTAGTTAACTTTACATTTTAGATTCTTAATCAAATGCTGTCAAGTCATAAAGGGGTGTTTGGATTAAGTGTTCTTGACCTCAAAAAGTCAAATTAGGGAATGCAATTTGTTTTAGTAAGTTAAGTTTTCATTTAAAATCAGTAGTTTAAGAGTTTTTAAAGGTTAGATTGTTAATTTTCAAAAGATATGGTTTATTATCTTTGTTCCTGCACCAGGGTAAGTTTTCTCTAAATTTCACTTGTGCAATTTATGATCTAAGCCCTCAAAGGCTTAGATCTTGCTTGCATTGTGTTTATACACTCTATTTGAGTGTGTTTAAGGTAGTAGTAGTCACTAGGATACCTGCACTATAGTGTTGCACTTGTGCAAAGTGCACCAGTACTAACAATAAGTTAGTATTGCTGTCACTTTTGGCTTAAGATTAAGCCAAGTAATCTTAGGACTTAGCTTTTCAAATTAAGGTAGTTTATAGTTTAGAGGTAGCTTAATATAGATTAGGTAATATATTTAGATTTATTGCTTAATAGTTTAGTTTAATTTGCTGCCAAAATTCACCAAAGTGCAGCAGTACTAACTAAAAAGTTAGTACTGCTGTCACAAGTTAGTACTGCCACTTTTGGTTTAATTTTTAGTTAAGTAAGAATAGGAATTAGGATCTTAGATTCAAGTAATATTAAGTCTAGTTATAGCTTAATATAGAATAAGTCTTAGATTACATTTTCTAGCTTATTTCCTTAGCTTTATTTTGCTGTCAAAAGTAACTGTAGAGAAATTCTTGAGCAATGTTGGTGTACGTCCGTAGTCTTGTCTGTTTCTTCTCCAAATGAGCCCAAGGCACATGTATTTCCTCCAAATGCCTTCCAAATGCAAAATACCTGAAAAGAAATGATTAAGTACCTATTTTGGGCATAAACACACAATTTATGGGGTTAAACGACCCCGAAAAAGTGTATAAAATGATACCTTATTAGTACGTGACCAGATATAATATGTGAATATTCTGGAAGATATTAAACGTGGTCCCTACTCTAAGAAACCCCCAATACGCCATATCCAATCCCTTGGATAAGCCGTATCGAACTGACTTCTAGACTCTATAAATACAATACTCAAAAATGAGTTTTGAGTGTGCTAAATCATATTCTCGATACCTAAACCATAAAAGTCAATTTTCAAAGGAGAAAAAGAACAAAAGTGGTCGAGCAACGCTATCAATTCCATAGGAGACAACGTGTAATTTCATATACTTTAGTAATCGTTCAATTTTTGGTATCATTCATTGGCTCAGTTAGTTTACCTTGGCTAAATAATTGCTTTTGTTTTTATTATGACGTTTGAAGGCTAATACCTTCGGGTATTAGCCATTATTATGAAGATCTAAATGTTTGGTATTTGTTTATCTTGATTTCTTGATTTATCATTGAATGCTTGTTTATGCTTATCAATTTATACTTGTTTACGCGCTTTTGTTTGCTGGGGGGGGGGGGGGGGGGGGGGGGGGGGGGAACCTATCATTTATCTGGATCCAGTGATACAGACCAGGTAAATCTAGGGTCTGGGGATAGCTCTCCAATATAGTGATTTATACATCTAGAACCATAGGATCACAAATATTGTCTTGCTAAATCTATGTCTAGGATACGCTTCGGGCTTAACTAGTTAATTGGATATTGCCAATGGTTTATTGATCGTGTTAACTAGAAGGTGAACCTAGATAATTTAACAAATAACGTTCTGATTCCATTGGATAGTTGGACAAGTGGACTATTAGTGTATAAATCACCATTAAGTGGTAAGTGGGTAAAGTCTCTATGAGCTTGGGTTTAACAAGATCACCATTGCTTTAATCCCTAAGATAGATTATAATCAGCAAATAAGGATGCTTTATGCAGATGCTTTAATTGTGACAGAATTAATGTGTCTAGGTCTTAGGATGATGTAATGCCTAAGTCTTAAGAATGATATACCGCCTCGAGAGAAGAAATCATTGCACTGAATAAACAAACCAACTTTCTAATCGGATTAATAATGGTTAATACAGTTTTCTTATATTTGGCTCGACCGCTCTTTTATCTTTTGTTTATTTGCTTGCGTGGTTTAAAGTGCCTTGAAATGATTATAGTCACCAACAAAACCGTGCAAGTCTCTCAGGCTGAAAACCCCCTTTTTCCCGTTAGAACTAGGATTAGGACTGACATAGGTTTAGAATAGAATAGAATTAACATAGATTAGATAACCAAAATATTAATTAAATTGATAGATTTAACCTCGCTTCAAGTGTTCAACACCATACTTACCACAAAACTACTACCGATCGGGTACACTGCCCGTTAAAGTGTTGTTTTTAGTTTAGTTGGAAAAATATAAATTTAAAACTTGAATCATAAAAATATACACCACACAACGACACATCATAGAACTTGGATGGCTTTTGGAGGAAATACACATGACTTGGGGTCATTTGGAGAAGAAACAGACAAGATTATAGACCTACACCAAATCTCTTGAAGATTTATGCAAACAGTGGTTGGAGACGATGTCGCAAGCATAAAGCGACACCGTCGTGATCTATATAGTGATGGCGTCAGGAATATCGCGATGATGTCAGGACGTGGCCGACCTAAAGAGGATCTAGAATCATCTACGTGGCGACGGCGTCAGGATTACAAAGCAACGCCGTCGCGTCAACATCTCTATAAATATAAATCCATTTGTAGGGTTTTAGTGTGTAACTTTGGGATAACTTTGTATAAACCTAGGGAGACGAACCCTAGTCGTTTTAGGGCCTCAAAACCCTATTGTACTACCTTGAATCCATGTTTTAATCAAGTAAGGTTATTTATCATTAATCATTCAATATGTCTATGTATTGTTTGATTAATTTATCTTCTTGCTTTCTTTATAACATGCGAGGCTAAACCCTCCTTTGTATTTATCTATGATTTCATGAAACTTAGGTTGTAGATCCTTTTGATGTTGCTTCTTGTTGATGAATGTGCGCGTTAGGCTTTAGAAAACCAGCTTTTGTCTGTATCGCTGTTGATATGTCTAGGGAAACGCGAGTAGTGTAGAAAGGATACCATCGGTAACAGTCTTCATACTACCTTACCCATTATATGGTTGATCCCTCTTAAGTTATTTCACATGCATTTAATATACTCTTAGGGGCCTTGTAATAGTCTTCATACTACCTTACTTGTGCGTTGCCTTAACGGAATATTAAATAGACGGCGGGTTTGTGTAATCCGTTCATGACCTAGGAAATACTTACACAGATCATCACAAGTGTGACAAAGCAACAAATATAGGAGAAACATTCTGAGGAGTAGTGCTTGATTAGTTAAATACATTTGCTTATCATAAAGTTATCATCAGTAGTCTAGATATTAATTAGTTTAGCTATTAGTTAAACAAACCAACCTCTCAAAACCATAGATTTACCTGCTTTCATAGAATATAAAAACACAAAAATAATCTTCTCTCAACCTCTAGAATTCTGTTAGACCGTGATCAAGCCTTCCCAACCTATTCCCCTAGAGAACGATAACAACCCCTGAGTCTTGCCTATACTACACTGCAACGATTAGGTACACTGCCTAAGGGATTGTAAAATTTCCTGTGAAGTCTTTACAACCCTCACATCACCATCCATATTAAAACGTGATTTCGTCCCTTGTTGTGTATTTATACATGTTTGTATTTGTTTACATAATTAAGGGGTGAGTTCGCGCTTGACCAGTGCAATAATGGGCTACTAGCTCCATTCTTCATAATTACTTAACTTGCACCATCTTTATATTCTCGAGCACATGGGTGGTTTTTAGCCGCACCCTTTTTTACTTCATTTAAAACATGAAAATGCTATAGGAGTTTATATATTTTAATTATTGGCCCTGCAGCATTTGATATTATAAGCACATCTCCTCACTTGAGATAAACAATGTCAAAAGTGATGATACAGGGGGGTCTTTGTAGATCATAATTGATTGGTCTTCCATAAATGCATAAATTTTTTGTTCCCATTCCCCCGAACCATAGACTTAAGTAGCCAGATATTTCAACACAAAGAGAACTATAGACTACAGGGTAGGTTAAGGCGAAATGGTTTAACGATACATATAACATTGGGTGAAAACATAGATTGGTTTAGCAAGGGTGATCTAGGGGTATCTTGCACTAATAATGAGTGCAATAAAAGGGTTTATCACGGGAGGTCGACAAGTCAGTGTAACAAGTCGATAAACACACACATGTAGGCTATTTGGGTGATTTCCTAAGTGTTGCCTTCTTGAACTATCTATTCCTGCTAATCAATTAGGTCTCGAAATGATGTACATGCCAAGTTCTAAAGTCTACAATACTACTGGCACATTCAATATTTTGGGGAATTTTTGAATAATATGACGGAAACAGAATATTATGCTTAAATCTCACCAAGTAATGATAAAGGGTAATGTGCATTCCATTAGGATTGATTCTAGTCATTTAATAAAAATTTGTCAAAAATTTTAAAATTGACATAATTTTCAAAGAAAACTAGAAAATCAAAGGCAAAACATACGTCTAGTATTAATTCTACTCCCATCCCCCCACTTGATTTGTACAATGTCCCTATTGTACCTTAAGGAAATGAAATAAAAAAAGAGTAGAATTAAGACAAGAAACTCCCTAAGAATTGCTTCGAGATTTGAAATTTGGCAGAAATCTTTTAGATTATCTCCGTCTTCCCGCAAGCTCTTTAACCCCCGTGATCACAAAAACAAACCAAAGCATAAAATTGTTCTACAAGAATTATGAAGTGTACAGGATATACAAACCTAACTCACTTTCGTAGGAATCACGGTTGTATTTAGCATATGCAACAAGCCTTTTGAACCACTTGGTGGCCCAAGTGGACGAGTTTAGTCTCGTGAGAGCTTCTAGAAAACATACCCACAAAGTCCATTTATGTATACAAGGTTTAGACATGTTTAAAACTTAAATTTTTATGGTTTCAGAAGGAGGTTATGGTGTAACTCCGGTGGTTACTTCGTAATCAAGTGGTAAAAATTTTAAGTTTTAAGGCGTTACGGCGTAACCATGAAATGGATTACGTCGTAACTACAGTGGTTACGGCGTAAACTAAAGTTGTTACGCCGTAACTACTGCAGATTCGGCAAAGTTACCACATGATTATAAGTCGAGCCAGTCTTGATAAATGCCTCCTAGCTATTTGATCCTGCAAAACAAAGTTGAAAACATACAAACCAACTAATATGCAAAAAAGAAAGTCATGGGGTGCCTCCCACAAAGCACTTGTTTTTGTTTGAGTCACGAGCTTGACTCCACCCTTATTTTCCAAGTAATAAGGTGTTCCTTCCCTCACTTGAGATTAAGTGCGAGTGAGAGTAGCAATGAACACCATGATTTGTTACTAGGTAGGGGAATGACAAATTAGAACCATACTACTGTTGAAATTTCATTTTCCTTGATGATTGGCTTACTTGGTGTAATAATTTCTGAATGAAGGTCTCATAATCATATGTTTTTATAACAGGGTTATCATATTCTTTTTCGGAAACCTCTGTAATATGAGAAAATTCCTCCTCGAATTTGTTTAATTGCTTGTTAGACATAGGATTTGTAGCCGGTGCTACATAATCATCGTCAGGTGGTATGATGTGAACCGTCTAAGGGGTCAAAGGTTGCATTACACTATCATATAGAGGAATATCATAATCCTGTTCCTTTTCCCTTATAATTTTATCCTTATCATGGACTGGTCCCAGTGGTATATACGGTTGCACTACTGGTTCAAGGTTAGGTAAAGTGTGTATGGTGGGTGTTAGAAATTGCCTCAGCCTTTCTACATCCTTGCTTGTAATGTCCTAACTGACATCCATGTCCCCTTCCTCTCCCTGAGCTTTCGCGTTATGAATTTCCTCAGGATTTCCAATTATGTGAACGGTTTCGCGAGTTCTGTAAGGGCTACCCATTTGTTCCTTCAAATGTCCTAGAAACGGCGTAGGTGATAAGTCACGAGGAACCGACTCCTTCATGTTTTCCTTACCCATTGTCGTTATTGCCTTGACTTTTTCTCTTGAATTAGTGAGGACTTTATGGGTTAATTGATAAGATTTTTCCTGTAGGTTCTTTATTGTAGTTTTAAGTGCCCTTATGTTCGATTCTGTGTTTTCAAGGATTTTCCTCATCCTTTCATCATCCGCGGTCTATTTTTTAATTGTGTCTTTGTAAAATTTGATGATGGTTTCTTCCAAGGATTCCATATATCTGCTATGCTAGATTTCCTCGTCCTCTTTTTTGAGAGGGTACTCCTTGGTTAAATGTTCCCCTTTGAAACTTTCGTAAATGGCATCAAAGTTGTCTAGGAAATCGTTGATTCTTTCCCTAGTGGTTGTTTCATTATACCAGTCATGCGAATGGTCTGCCATGACTTGTATTGATTCTAGGGCTTGTGTTGGTGTCATCAGAGGAATGAACTCGTTAGAGTTGAGAATTTTGCGGGTGGAGATGTCTAATCCAGTGTAGAAGATATGAACCTTCTGTTGACAATTCATATCGTGTAGCGGAAATTGGTAAAGAAGATCATTGTATCTTTCCCAAGCATGATACAATGTCTCGTCCCTCTCTTGCTTGAAATTGCGGATTTCTTCTAATTTCTTGGTAGTTATGAAAGGGTGACAATATCTCCAAATAAATTCTCTTTTAAGGAGATCCCATGTAGTGATTGTCCTTGTTGGAAGCCTGTTTTTTCATCTCAAGGCTCGTCCCTTGAGTGTAATTGGAAATACCCTAAGCATAATTGCATCGTGAGTGACGTTAGGGAAGTGGAAGAGATCCAAAATCTCTAATACGGTACACACATGTTCGTAAGCATCTTCATCATCGGTGCCTGCGAAAAGTTTTCATCGTAATTCCCTCATAAAGTTTGCATTTATCTCAAGTTCGACGACATCACCAATCTTGGGGTTCACTATGCCTGGTTTAATGTCATCTAGAATCAAAGCTATGTACTGCTCCATGGTGAGCGCGCTGATGTCTACATCATCTTCCATAGCTGAAAACATACAAGATAAACTAGCAGAATATATTTACAAAAGGAATATATACAGAAATTTAAATTATTACTAATTTGTAGCTCCTCGGCAGCGGAGCGAAAAACTTGATGCATATTTTATTTTAAAATACATATTTACCAAGTTTTAAATTTATAAAACTTCATCTACCTGACAACGCACTAACGGGCAGAGAACCCGATCATGGGTAGTATAGAATGGTAAATCCAAGGTCGTCCTAAGAGCTAAGTTGTAATTAGTTTTAATTTGAAATGTCACGTTTAGAAATTGGTTTTTGATTTGATTTGAAATGAATTTAAAATAACAATAAAATTAAATACTGAAAATAAAAAGGGTTTAGAGATATCGGGAGTGAAAACATGCTAACTTAGTTACTTCATTACTACTATTATGAAAACATTTTCCTGTGCAATGATAAACAATGGTTTCATTAGTGGTTTCTAAGGTCGATAGAATTAAATAGGCATATATAGTCTATCCTATACTTCTCGCGATTCCGACTCAGTACAAATTGTAAAGGAGGTAGGATATCCAGGTTGCAATGATTAATCCTAACTATTCCTAAAACTTATCTAATAACCTATACAGATTATTAACTCCCTCTGAAAGAGTTCCTGTGCTTTTTTAAGTATATTGAGTGATAAGTGCCTAGACCGGTTAGTTCCTACACTAGGGGTCGGAGTCATAGATCCTCCCTAGTACCCGATGGATCCCATATTGAGTAGATAATCTAATAATGGGGCAAGCAAGGTCTAAACCACCCGTACTACCAAAACTCAGGGTTACACAATAGTCAAGGAATATCTAACGAAACCATAATCTAACAGGAAACAAATATCATAACAATAGTAATTACATAACTAGGCCAGCACTTTAAGTGCTTAGCCGCTCATGGTAACGGAAACACAACAAGTAATAGAAGTAATCATAGATTGAAAGCTCATAATTCTTACAAGATTCGTATTTGAACAATTAAATACAAAAAGTAAGTAAAGTGTGATCTCCCTTGGACTCCAGGTGGAATTCTTTGAAGGTTAGAAGCCTAAGTCGCCTCTCCAATTGGCTATGGAGAAAGTGATGTTGGAATAGCTTGAATGAGGCCTCTATTAATAAGTATCAAACCTGTTACGGCGTAACTAATAAGAGAGTTACGCTGTAACCTTCTTACACGACATTCCATAAATAAGCAATTGTTGCGGCGTAACCAGATATTGTATTACGCCGCAACCTTCAAATAATTTCCATATGTACGTGATCTTCATTCCATATTTGTGGATCTTCATGGTTACGGCGTAACCATAAGGGGTGTTACGCCGTAACTCTATCTTAGGTAAGATTTCCTTCTAAATACATGGTTACGGCGTAACTAGATATGGTGTTACGCCATAAAGTTGTCCTTGATCTTCGTACTTGCTTAATATATGTTACGGTGTAACCATTTTTGGTGTTATGCCATAACATTCTTTAGAAAATTACACTTTAAGCCCTTTTCCCTTGTTTCTTGCCATTTTCCTGCATTTCACCTAAAAACTATAAAATGATAGAGAATATCTCCTTTTTGAGTATTAGTGAAACATTTGCAGGTAATATAAGGGGTATTTTGCCACTAAAAAGTATTAAATATTTGATGTTATCAATTACGAGTAACTTGTACACATTTGTCATCAACAAAACAAACGAGACTGTGTAGATTGAATATCATAATATTTGCACTAACAAAAATTGTTGTTTCTTGATATGTGTAATCCCCGATTTTTTTTGCTACTTTTGTTTTTTGTAGTGCAACTTTAGTTAGTGTAGTAATTTTTACTAGTACACCTTTTATTTAGCCCAATTTATATTAAAAGCCTAATAAACCTAAATAATTAAATTTAATACTACACAGGACAATTAAATCGAAAACAAAAGTATCTATCCTTGTTGTACCTCCCAATCTATCCTATATGTGTAGAAAAGAAATTGTGCATCCCAAATCCCAATCTACACACGTCAATATAAGTATCTTCAAGATAAAAGGTAGCTATTAATTAAAAAATTATATTTATTAATTATTATTAATTGAAAAGGAGTTAATTTTATGTATAAAAATATAGGTCTTTGTTTAGGGTATAGTTTTTGCGAACTTTGATCATATGTCTAAAACGTTATTTCTTGGATTAATGACGTTGTATCTTGAGCCACTTGTAATTGTACTTTGTACTTTGGTTCTTTATAGATTTCAATTTAGTTTAATAATCTAGTGTTTTCTTTTATTTTAGGGTTTTGAATACTACAAGCATGTTAAGAGCCTTTTTCTTACAATTTTGTGAATGCTAGTGTATATCATAATCATTTAAACGGATTAAAGGATTAATTGTATTATTATTTGCTTATTTTTGTTTAAAACATTTCTTATAGGAACTATGGAAAGATATAGAAAGCTTTGGGAACATGTTCCAAGTTGTAGCGGAGGTGGAGATCCAGTTCTACAACCTACTCCACAGCCTATTTCACAACCTACCCCAAGACCTTTCACACCAATTAATATAAAATTAGATGATCTTTTATGAGATCCATCAGATAGGCCACTCATCTATAGTTATGTCCCTAATATAGTAGAGGAAATAAGGCGAATATATTGGGATAGAGATCCTTGTCGACCAAAGGGCCATAAGTTTCTAACAAAAATGGTCGGGTCTAAGAAACGAAGTTTTGTTGTCACTTGGTTCAATGAGTTTCGTTGGTTAGAATATAGCATAAAAAAGACAAATCATATTGTTTGTGTTGTTATTGGTTTAGAGATCTTAGTGCGGGTGATGCTTTTACTAAACAGGGGTTTGATAGTTGGAGTAAAAAGACAAGTTTAAAAGACCATGTGGGTGAACTTAATAGTTTCCACAATAAAACACTTTAAAAATGTGAAAATCTAATGAAGAAAAAACAATCTATTTATCTTGCCTTTAATAAGCAAACTGAACAAGAGATGAGTAATTATTAAATTCTATTGTATCTACTGATTATGACTTGTAGATTCTTGTTGAAGGGTGGATGTCCCGTTCATGGCCATGATGAAACTATAAGTTCTTTGAATAGAGGTCTTTTTTAGAATTGTATCACTTGCTTGCAAATGAAAACGAGGAAACTCAAATGGCTGTAGAACGAGCTCCATTGAATTGTACCTTAACATCTCCAAAAATTCAGAAACAAATATGTGAATGTTTTGCCAAAGAGGTACTTGATTCCATTCTTGAAGATATTGGTGATGATGTGTTTTCCTTATTAGTTGATGAGTCTAGCGACATATCTAAAAAGGAACAAATGGCAACGGTTTTTCGATATCTTGATAGACATAGAGTTGTTTAAGAGCGGTTTGTAAGGGTTGTTGAAGTGAAGGAGACTTCTCCTGTCACTCTTAAATCTGCCATTGATGGTTTCTTCACCAAACATAATTTGAGTTTGAAACAGGTAACACTCTAAGTTTACAATTTATAACTGAATCTTTAAAATTATAATTTCTAAATTACAATCCTTAGTTACTTTATCTCTTTAAAATTATTATTGAAGGAAACAGTTAATAGGTCAAGGTTATGATGGAGCAAGCAATATGCGTAGTGAGTTCAATGGTTTAAAAGCTTTAGTATTAAAAGATAATAGCTCAGCACACTATGTGCATTGCTTTGCACACTAACTTTAGTTAGTGGTTGTGGCGGTTGCAAAAAACCATGACGATGTTATGAAATTCTTTGAAAAGCTAATGTGTGTGGTCAATGTGGTTTCATCCTTATGTAAGAGAAAAGATATGGTTCGAGATAATTACAAGCAAAGAATAGAATTAGAACTTAATGAAGGTGTAATTGAAAGTGAAAAAGGAAAAAATCAAGAGCTCTCGCTTATCCGACCTGGTGACACACGGTGGGGTTCGCATTACAAAACAATTGTGAGATTGTTTTCTTTATTTCCTAAGGTTATTAAGGTGTTGAAATATGTGGAAAAATAAGCTCTTGATAGACGGAACTGAAATCAAGCAACTGGTATTTTATCATATTTTAAAAAGTTTGAGTTTGCGTTTTATTCCTACTTTATGAAGCACATTTTAGGATTCACGGATTTATTGTCGAAATCTCTTCAAAAACGAGATCAAAATATTATAGAAGCGGTTTCAATGATAAAAAGGAACAAAACAAGCATAGGTAAGACTTAGAACAAGTTGGTTTGATGCATGTCTGAAGATAGTGAATTCTTTTTGTGAAAAACATGATATTATAGTGTTGAAGATGGATTCAGGATATCAAACATACAATCACGGATGACTAAATGAGAAGGAAATTCTAGAGAGAGAAAGAGTGAGTTGGAACACTTAGAGAGAGAAAGAAACTTGTATAATGAAAATGAACCAACCACCCTCTCTAAGATATGGAGAGGGTATTTATACCCTTACATTGGCCGGTCAACATAAGGGGCATTCTTATGTTGACCTGGTTAGCTTAGCTAGTTTCCAAATATTATACTATGAGCTACTTATCGATATATTGGTCACTCCAAATTCTTTTTTGTGAAAAACATGATATTATAGTTTCTAAATATGTTAACCACTAAGGGAGGTCACTCCAATTTACAAAAACTTAAGCTTAGCATTCTATGAATGTTGATCCCAATCCTTGATCGATTCCTTAGCTTGTCTAAGGTTAAATTACCTTGGATAAATCCAAAATAACTTGCTGTAGAAACTTTGTATGTATACTAAAGTGTATGCGGAATCTACACCTTAATATCTAGAAGTATAATGAATAGAATAGTCATTGTAAATGAACAAACATATAACCAAATGATCCAATATTATTAGATTAATAATACGAGTACTCTTCATTAGTACTAGGGTTTACAACCTTGAAGCTTTTATAAATCGACTTGACAACTATGAAAACTTGTATCTCAACTAATGCCCTAGAGCCTCCTTTTATAGACTAAGGAGTCCTAGTCGGCTTACAACATATACAAAAGATAAACATAAACTTATAGAATATTCTGATACAATCTATTCTATAATTATCTTCTAATCTTCATCTCCAAGTAATCCTTATCTCTTTACTCGTCTTTATCTTTTGACAGTAGCAATTCTTCTAACAGTTGTAATCAAGTAGCATAAACTTTTTGTACCAGTAGCACTAATAAACATAAGCAGTAGTAACATTAGTACTAGCAGTACTAATATATACTAACAGTAGTAACTGTGTACTAGCAGTCTTAACTTTACCACTAGCAGCACTAACTACTTAGCATATATTTCAATCTTCAACTCTGAGCAGTCTTAACTTCAACAAGCAGCAGTAACTTAATACTAACAGTACTAACTTATACTAACAGTAGTAACTAGCAGTAGTAACTTTATACTACCAGTACTAACTACTTAGCATAATTTTCATTAGTATCACCAACAGTACTAAGTTATGCTTGACAGCACTAATGTATACCTGAGCAGCAGTAACTCTAAGAATCATCTTGAAGTCTTTAAGTCCCAACAATCCTCCCCTAAACTTGTTGTTCATCATATGAATCTTCAAGTTTCTTTGTTAAAAGCCCTCATCACTATCAGGAAGATGCATTCAAACCTTTTATTGACCCTTTTGCTGCTTTACCATTAGCTTAAGTAATTGATAGCACATCTCATTCCAATAGTCAGCTTGAAGTTTCTTGTTTAGCATATTTGTGATTGTTATTGGTGTGAGGGGATATCTCTTTTCAACTAACATAAAGATGTGCACATTTCCAAACCTTACAAAGTGCACTCCACATGAATCATACAACTTCCAAATAGTCACTTTGTATCCTTGTAGATTTCTCCATACATCACTCTTTATGTCTGGTTCAAACATGACTTTTAAATCACCCCACAACACTCTTTCATGTTCATCTTCAGGCCTTGTATCACCATGTTTTGTTTTAACCAATTTCCAAAGAGTCTCCAAGTCTTCTCTGTCAATACCATGAAGCATCCTAATCATAGAATAATATCTCTTGGAACTTCCATCAGCTCTTATAAATTAATAATGTCCTATTATTCCTTCTTTAATAATCTTGTATTCAACAATCACTGGTGGTTTGGTAGCAAGTGGAATAGCATCAACTGCTATATCATCATCTTTGACTATCACCATATGCATTTTCAGCTTAGCTTCATTATCTTCTTCAACTTCTTCATTCTCATCAATCTTTTGCTTCTTAGACTCATTAGATTCCAGTTTATCTCATGCTCACTTTGCACTACTATCTTGTGCAATTTTTGTCTTCTTAGAACTGCTTTCATCCTCCTCTCTACTAATTTCTTAAGCTTTTGAATTCATAGCCACAAAAGAATTTACTCTCTTCATCTCCTTGTTAAACATCTTTTGGATTTCATCATAGCTTCTGCCCATTAGTTGATTGTGTTTATATCCACCCATATGCTTAAGATAGACAGACATTTGATTTCTCTTTTGTGCCTTGGTAGGAGGTCTATTTCTCTTTTCTTGTGCTCTTAATGCAGCAAAATGTTTTCTCCTCCTCTCCATGAATTCCATAAATAGTTTTGCATTCTCCTCATCTGTCAACTCCTCTTGCTCTCTTTTTTGGAGTCTCTCAGCTAGCAATCTATCAGCTCCTTCATTGCTGGTCGTATTTTCCATGATTTAATCAAAGCTGTGTTGGGGGGGATTATTCTTCCCTTTTTCCTTGCCATCTTCTCTTCTTCTATAAGTTCAGCTTGCAGCTGGTCTTCAAGATTTCTTGCCATTTCTTCATCAAGAGCAACTTGATCTTTCTTTTTCAAAGGTACTTCAGGCTCAATCATTATTGCTTTTGTGAAAACCAAAACGATTCCTTAGATCGTTTAAGCTCAGGTTGTTTAGACCTAATCTAGGATAATAACAATGTTCATAAGTAATTAAACAAAGCGGAATAAGAACAAAATTATCAACAAGGTTTTACCAAACATTCTCCACAGCCCCAATATTATTTGATCGAGATAATTCTCGGTTACATCATGAACTGTAACAGGGATCAAGGAAAAACCTTGTTTACATTGAGGCTACACCATCTGACACTAGACATCTAACATCTTTTACATCTTGTTGTACACACACTTTTATGGATGGATACCTAAACTGACTCCCTGCCTCCTCTTTATAAATCTAGGAGGCTAGGGTTTTCAATAAAAATCCTAGCTTACATTTAAGCTAACCTATATAATTTAATTCTTAAATCGTCCTTGTTGTTTCTTCTTTCTTCATTGTTGCATATAATTTTTTGTAATCAATCAAATTCATATTTTCCTAACAATCTTCCTATTTGTTATTTCAAAAACAATCTTCATAAATGAAAACAATGCTTCCCCTTGACTTAAGATCTCCTTGACATGCCACCATAATAATAAGCTGCAATCATGAATCTTCTTCCCCTTTTTGTAATCATCCAATAGGGGTCTTGTGTAGATAAGCAACCTGTGAACACTTCCCCTCAAGTGATGCATGTAGATGGTTAAATATGTGACCAATAAGCTTCCCCTGAAAAGTTTATTAACCATCTCTTGAATCTTGAATTCTGTTGGCTCTTTGTAATGATATTTGAAAGAAAACTAAGTATCTCGTACTTGATGCTGAAGTAGAATTATCCCAAATTGTGTCTTTTGTGCTTGCACTATAATATGATAAAGAATTCTTATCTTCATTCTTCTTTTTTTGTGTTGACTCGATCTTCTTGACTAAATCCGATGCCTATACTTGAGTCACTGACCTCGTGATAGTTATTTACCTGTGAGTATACAATGTTTCCTTCCATCAGGTAAAAACTAGTTTTATCAAGTCTTCATCATAAACCGTATATAACCAAACAAGTTATCTCCAAGACCAAAAGATATAATAAGAACACAAACCCGTGAAAATCCACTTCATCTTCAAATAAATGATAAGTAATACTCTTCATAACCAATTAAACAATAATTCCAAAAATGAGCCATTAAACATTTAAACCAAAATCAATCTGTGTGTGGTATCCAATAAAAATCGAACAATGCTAGCGTATTAATTCCATTAAGCTCCAAGCAAGTACTAACTAACTGTCTCTTTATTCTAGCTGTACAAACTTAATAACCACGACCAATATGAATAGTAGTTTTGGTTTTAAACTTAGCAGTACGAAAAATCAAGCTGCAGTATTGAGTGTACAGTTCGAAAACCCTAGCAGTTAACACTTGTAATTACTATGGCAGTATTAACTTATGTTGCTGGCAGTATTAACTTTTAAGTGGCAGTATTAACTTTCAAGATTAGCAGCATTACAGCATAGATGCGGCAAATAATAATATTCTGGCAGACTAAAGTAAATTTCAACGAGCAGTATTAATTTACTTGGCAAAGCACTAACAATAGATTTGCAACATTAATAATATACGAGCTGCATAAACTTTCCTTTGCTTGTTGCATACGATACCTTGTAACAGTAAAAGTTACACTTCGAGTCCCAAACTGTTGTTAATCCTACTCAAACTATGCGAATTAACCCTTGAGCCAGTAAGCAAACAATAAACCTACTCCCTTAACTTCAAAGCTAACGTAATAACAAGCAGTACATTAATTTTATTGAGGACTAACCAATATGTACCAGTATAAACCATCATAATACCTGCTGTTTCTTTTTCTTGCGTTTTTGTTGCGGATGCTTCCTGTTAAGAATCGATACATCAACCTTTCTCTGGCGTTGCCTAACCAATTGTTTCAATCTAATCACATGATTAGGATACCCTTTTTTTTTTTTTTTTTTTTTAACGTTTCCTGACGTCGCCCCTTTTCAGTGACAGCTTTGCCTTTTTCCTTAGTCTTTGAAGGTTGTGATGCTTGTGGTGATGATGTTATTGTTTCCTACAATTCACTTGGCTCTTGAACTACATTCCCTCTTAGCTTGGGTCACTTGTACGTTGTAGTTGTAGCTTTAGTAGTAAAGTTTTGGTTGAGCGGGAGGCTTTGATTTCAAGATAGTGTTTGAGCAAAGTTAGTTCATCATTAAATTGTTGTTGGAGCAACCTAGGTAGGAATAATTTCATCAATTCTTGGCAGCAGTAACTCCTTAATCAGCAGTAGGAACTTGGGATTGTAGAGGCTACACTTTCTTCAACACCGTACTATACCGCTCTTTCATCAATTTTTGCACTGTTTCATCTTGTTTGATCACCAAGTGCCATATCCACCAATCACATCATCATCTTGAAGATCATCTATATCATCCTTTTTGATCATCTAAACTCCTCTGGGTTTTATCAACATTTTTTTTCTCCCCTTTTTGGTTGCATCTTTGAGCACCAAAACTCTTCGTATCCTCAGACGTTCAACCCCCCCCCCCCCCCCCCCCCACACCCCCCCCCCTACTAGATTCACCAACTTTCCTTAATCTTTGTAACCCTGTAGTTCTTGATTTCTTTTTCCTTTCCAACTTTTGGACCCTCTTCTTTAAAACCAGGCAAATCTTCCTTTGTTGTAGCATTCTTTGCCTTTTTCCAAATCAAGATTACCGGTTTTGTAAGTTGGTTACTATAATCTCATCAATTCTGTTTTTGTTGTTGTCTATCCTCACCACTAAGAAGTGGATCATTGGAAGGTACAGGAACACTGTCATCATGATGTATCTCATCTTGAGGAACTTCAGTTTCCTTCCTCTATTTCCTCCTAGACTGCTTCTTCTGAGGTCTAGAGGATGATTGTTGAGTAGTAATTGGTGTCTGTTGAGAATCAGTATGAATGCCTGAATATACACCCTCATCTTGAGTAGCTTGAACCATCATTGTTGCAAACAGGGGTGTTACTCTTCCAGAAAAATCCTTTCCTTCTCTCTTCATATTGGCAAAGATTTTCTTTGTGTGTGAGGAGTTAACATAAATCTTTTTGTGATGTGACATATTGTAACACCCCCATTTTTGACATATAGCAGCGGAAGCTAATCTGGGGTATTACTTCATGGATTAACAGACATAATCATAGAAAACGACTCAAAAAGAGACGTTTTGGAAAATTTAGTTATCATTCAATATCATATCAGAGTTTTACAAAGGAGGTCTCAAAATCTAGAAACATAAAGTTTGAATGATAACAGTTTAGCCATCTTCAAGTCCGTGCCATAGGTTGCTCAATTACCTGAGATAAATGTCACAATCCGTAAATTTCAGGTCGTTATTTTATTCTCGAGTATTAATTATAATTCTCATTTTTATGTTGAGATATGAACTCACGACTAACCGGGAAGAAATTAGGGCTTACACTTGTAATTTAAGTAACGTTTACAAAGAACTGGCGAATCTTACGTTAAGCATCGACCGTGATATCTCTAAAAGTCAAGAAATATTTTATATACATTCGATTTATTTTTCGTGTCTCGTACTATTTTACTTTTTACGAAAACGACTACAAAACCGTACCTTTTTTAACATACGGAACTTTGAAAATACTCGTATTTAACAAAATTTGGGCTAGTAAATAAACTCACCCCACTTAACTAACACCCCATAGGGTGGAGCAACAAAGGGGGGGGTGTCCCCTTTGGTATTGGATCCCTTCCTTTGCTATAACACTTGCATTTTGGTTTTGAAACTCTTATAAGTCTCCCTTTGACCAATTTCACACCCATTCATCTGATACTAAAACTAAAAAATATGAAATTTCTCCTTCTAGCATCCCTTAGCGCCCACACAACACAACAAACACCCATTTTAAAAATTTTTTGAAGATCAAAATTAAGCACACTAGTGAACATGACTACATAGTGTAATCTTGCATTTTGAGAGATTTAAAAGGTTTAAAGAAAGTTTTAATACTAGATGGCTGAAGTTAAACAATTTTTATGCAATTATTTGGCAAGAAAATGGTGATCTAAAATCATTTGGTGAAGATCAGTGGCAGTAGAAGGGTTATATTGTTTTTTTTTTTTTAATAATTGATCATTATCATCATTATTTAAGATAAAACTCTACATGTTTTCATTATTACTTGTAATTTTTGATTTCCTTATTGTATATGAAAATGTATATATATATGAGCAAGAGGTGAAATTGCCATGGCGATCATAGAATCTATTAAAAAAAGCTTAATCAACTAACAAAACTAGCTAGAAATCACTAAAAATTAATGAGCTGATGTTAACATAAGTTCCGAATTTTGACGTAACTTTGAGAGTTGAATTGAATACTCTAGTTGTATACAAAATGTCTGAGATCCATGTAGAAAATTGATCCCAGTGGAATGTAAAAAATTGAGTATAAGTAATCGTCAAAATACTAAACTATGGATTCTGACCTTGCTATACAATGTGTACAAAAGGTCCATACTACTACTGACTGTTAAGAATGTTTTAAACTATGAACCTAGAATAAAATCATTGTAGGTTTCGAACCAGTTTGGATGATCAACCAATTTCAATATTTTGTAAATGGCTCAAAAATGTGAAGAGTGATATTTTTAGTCCGAATTTGAAACTTACATTTATGTAAAAAAGTAACCCTATGTATATGTATACTAAAATAAGTTTTAAATCTGTAAAGTGGACTTAAATAGAAGCCAAGCATATAAGAATATAAAATTACCATTATACTGTTTATATATTCGACTATGTTCGTAAACATAAAAGAATACAAAATTTACTACAACCCGAACACAATACTAAGTAAAGCGATTTTTGAACTAAAACCAGAGTGGTAGACCCACATCATGGGAGTTTGTAAAAGTTACTACTAATAAAAACAAGTCCCGACCTCGAGAACCCAAAAAATATAATAAGACACATTTACAACTTGAATGGCATAAGCCTAATTGGGCCACTAGGCCCCCAATGTATTAAAAGACATATTGGACTTGCTTTAGCCCAACCTACTTGGGCTAATTAAGGGCTAAGACCTGGGTCTTTATTAATAAATAATCAACCTAATACTTTAACGGTCTTACTTTTGGGCCTATTGGGCTTTTTTGGACCAATTGGATTATACTAATAAAATGCTAATAAAAACAATTTAAAAACCTAGAAAAACTTATAAGTGTCAAATTTAAATCATTGGGTCATGATCATCATATAAAACTACATGTATATACATGTATATATATACATACTTATTTATTTTACGAGTCATCGTTAATTTTATCGGCTAGAAACCTAAGACCCATTACAATTTGTATAGGTCTCGGTTGATCGACGCGCTTACGCCCGAAGTTCTTATCTATCGATATTCTCTTCCGACATCACCAAGTGAGTTCATAGCCTCGCATTTTAATACTTTAATTGTTTTATAAACCCGCGAGGGAGATAACATGCTTGTTTTTAAAAATAGAACACAAGGGACCCGATTGTATGCTAGTAGCTTTGATTATTATAAGTTAGCTTAACTCGCTAGATAAAAGACCCGCGGAAATCATGAATTGTTAATTGCCGGGAAATGGCATACGCTTATACATGAAATAGTACTATTTGGAGATTACCACCTCCGATCCGTGACGACTAGCTATCGTCTTGTGTCGGAAAATGACACCACGGATGCATTGTATAGAGAATAAGATACACTCATAGCGAGGGTGTATAGTGGGCATTATTTTGATTGTATGGTAAGGTTCGATGTCATGAGGCTTATAATAATCCCCCTATAACTTTGTCTGATCCACATCGTTATATCCTGATGAACTTTGAGAAATGATACTTGTGTTCGGAAATTTTTTATTGTTTATATAAATATAAACTCTATGGATTCACTCAACATTATTGTTGACGTTTTAGCATGTTTTATCGCAGGTCCTTCTTCAGCGATGGAGATTTTGGTTAATGCTTATGGAAAAACGAAATGTTTTGAAGGCCCATTAAATAAATGTCATTCGAGGAATATTTCAAAAATGTTGTATGAATTATGAAATGATTTGGGACCTATGATGTAAACTTTTATTCGAATGAATGTATTTTAAAACGTCTCTTTTCGAGTCGTTTTCTATGCTTGAGTTGCGGTATTAATACGTAGCGCCCCAATTGACCCTTCCGCTGATATATGAAAAATGGGGGTGTTACAGCGTTAAAGTCCTTACGGTATTTCAAAATCCCTGATGGTATTACGATGTCCTTTGTTTGAGTTACATATTTTATATTGAGGACGAGCCATAAAAAATCCTTTTGAATTATATCTTGATGAGGTTTAGGGAAAAATATTTTTTTAATTCATTTTATGAATACATTGTAATACTGCTTTTATGTGAATGTCTCTTTATATTTATGAAAACTATGTTTAAAATGATCCTTAAAAATAAGATATGAAACTATTTTTTGTGCTTGATAAATCTTATTTTTGAAAAGTAGGTTAAAATGATTCATAATGGTAAAATGTGATACACTTTTAAATAAATGTCCTTGGATTTTCTCTAACAACCATGTTTAAAATGAATTTTTATAAAAATTATATTCAAGACGATTTTAAGATTTAAAATAATATTTCTTTATTTTAGACGACTTTCTTTATAGTTTTAAAATGAATTTATTTAACAGTATTTAGTTGGTTCTTTCGAGTAAAGTCGATTATTGGTATATGAATTCTATATTCTCCTTTTGATACGTATTATTATTTCTTATGTGTTCCTTTTGTCATGGTAAGTTTGTTGATTTTTTCGTTTGCATTTTCTATCCATACATATATTATATCCTTTCTTTTAAAGGATTCTCAAAACATTCGATCTACATCTATTTGCGTCTGTGAAATCCCTTATATGTTTTCTAGCCTTTGATTCGATATTCGTTTGCTACCTTATTTGTTAGTTCGTAACCCTTAGAATTCGTTTAAAATACGTTTTATTCGGCTAAGTCACTCTCTGTGGGGAGCACCCGTGTTGTTCGTTAAGAAGAACGACAGTTCATTTTGTATGTGCATAGACTATCGAGAGTTGGACAAGCTGACCATCAAGAATCTCCCCAGGATCAATGACTTGTTTGATCAGTTGCAAGGTTCGTGTTACTTTTCTAAGATAGATCTTCGATCTGGTTATCATCAGTTGAGAGTGCACGAAGAAGATATTCTAAAGATGGCATTTAGGACGTGGTATGGACACTTTATGTTTACAGTTATGCCTTTTGGGTTAACCAATGCACCAGCGATTTTTATGGACTTAATGAACCGGGTGTGCAAGACATATCTAGATAAGTTTGTCATTGTGTTCATTGATTGCATTTTGATTTACTTGAAGTCTAAGGAGGATCACGAAGTTCATTTGAAGTTAGTTTGAGAGCTGTTGAAGAAAGAGACGTTGTTTGCAAAGTTTTCCAAGTGTAAGTTTTGGCTACAAGAAGTACATTTTCTCGAACATGTGGTGAATAGCAATGGTATTAATGTGGACCCAAGCAAGATTGAAGTAGTGAAGAATTGGAAAGCTCCAAAGACACCGTTAGAGATCCGATCATTTCTGGGATTGGCAGGTTACTATCGATGTTTTATCGCGAATTTTTCCAAGATTGCTAAACCCCTCACTGCACTGACGCATAAGAATAAAAAGTATGAGTGAGGCATGGAGTAAGAGAAAGCTTTTCAGTAAATCACTAACTAAACTGCGATGTCAGTTAGTAGACTAGTCCTTTTGGAGTTGAGATAGCATTAGATGGTGACATGAAAGTATGACAATGCTACTTGTAACTTATTGTGATTAATGAAATACCTTTTGGTTCTAATTCTATGTTGTGTTGTTGTTACCTTTCTTTTCTTGTTTCTTCTAAATTGTTCCTTTTGCTTAATACAATCATTGAATGAATACTCATTATGATTTGATTTGTGTTGTAACAGGATCATGCCGCCAAAAGCAATGTCTGAGGCACGTATGCGCGAGGTTATTAGGGAACAAGTTGCCACATCTATGGCTGAATTTATGGCAAATATGAACCGCGGAGCCGGTGGTGATGAAGCCGGTGGTGCTGGAGCCGGTGGTGGTGGAGCCGGTGGTGCTGGAGCCGGTGGTGGTGGAGCCGGTGGTGCTGGAGCCGGTGGTGCCGGACCAGCAGCGCCCAAAATTACTAGGTGTACTTACGTAACATTCATGAAGTGTGACCCACAACCTTTTAAAGGCACCGAAGGTGCCATGGGATTATGTCAGTGGTTTGAGAAACTAGAATCTGTGTTTTGAATCAGTGATTGCAAAGAAAGGGATAAGGTGAAATTTGCAACTGCTACTCTCCAAGGTCGTGCATTGACTTGGTGGAATGGAAGGATTGCTTCCATGGGTATTGATGCTGCTAATGGTACTCCATGGACTGAGGTGAGAAAGTGGATGACCGAGGAATTTTGTCCTCGAAGTGTGTTGCAAAGGCTGGAGCAAGAATTGTACAACTTGAAGTTAAAAGGGACTGATATTGATGGGTATACAAACCGATTCCATGAATTGGCCTTGTTGTGTCCTAGAATGGTGGAGCCTAAATAGGTGAAGGTGGAGCAGTATATTCATGGGTTGTCGAAGAATATACATCGTGATGTGACATTATCGAGGCCTACTAGTATTGATGAAGCTGTCCGTATGGCTTATCAGCTCATGGGACAATAATAACCAAGACATACTGCTGCTGGTTTCTGAAGTGAAAAAGGAAGGGTGAAGGAGATCATGGTGGTCGTGGTGACAATCGATGCGATTACAATTGTCGACAAAACCAAAGAAGGGCTAATGCTGGAGCTATGACCAATGCTGCACCAAATGACAACGAAGTTTGTCTACGGTGCAAGAATAAGAAGCATGCTAGGGATTGTTAGAAATGTGGTAAGTATGGTAAGTTGGGGCACAAGACTGCTGCTTGTTGGAGCCTCGACAGGAAGGATGTGACTTGTTTTTAAAATTAGAGGGGGAAAAAAAAAAAGGGGGGGGGGGGGGGGGAAAGGGGGGGGGGGTGTGAATGAAAAGGGTCACCGAAAGAGAGATTGCCCTAAGCTGAAAAAGAATGGACAAGGTGGAAATAACCATGGAGTTGTTTACAAGTTGGGAGTTGTGGATGCTCAGCAAGATCCGAAAGTCGGTTTACGGTACATTCTACTCAATAATCCGAATGCAACTGCTTTATTTGATTCGGTGCCGAAAAAGTTTTGTGTCTACAAATTTAGTAACCCTATTGATATTGAACCATTTGAGTAGATACTTGCTATGATGTTAATTGGCCGACAGAAAGAAGTAAAGTACCAATAATGTAATTAATATGATGTACAATTAAATCTTTTAAACCATTCTTTCCAATCGATTAAATGTAATAAAGTATGAAGTTTTTGATATCATTATTGGGATGGATTGGTTATCACGATATGATGCTGCTATTTTGTGTGGAGAGAAAAAGGTTAGGATTCCCCTGGAAGGCAAGATGTTGGTTATCGAAGGCGATAAAAATAATTCCCGATTAATGATCGTTTCTTGCATTAAGGCTCAAAAGTATATCGAGAAGGTGTTGTGAGCTATTCTTACTCGAGTAACTAAACAAAATCCGAAGGAGAAGCTATAGAAAGATTTACTGTTATCCGAGATTTTCTCAAGGTATTTCCCGATGAATTACCTAGACTTCTGCCACCTAGGCAAGTTGAATTCTGTATTGATCTTATTCCCGGTGTTGCACCTGTGGCGCGTGCGCCATATCGTTTAGCACCATCTGAAATGAAGGAGTTGTCCAAGCAACTGCAAGAGTTTCGAGACAGGTTTTATTCTACGAGCTCGTCGCCAAGGGAGCTCCGTATTGTTCGTAAGAAGACGAGGATCGTGTCCGAAATGTGCATTGATTACCGAGACCTGAACAAGTTAACGATCACAAATCGGATATCCATTACCGAGGATTTGATGCTTATTTGATTAGCAGCAAGGTTCTATTGTTAATCAAAGATGATTTACGGTCTGGACATCAACTTCGATCCGGCGAGGAAGACATTCCAATACAGCGTTTAGAACTTGTTATGGACATATAGTTTTTCAAGAATGTCTTTTGGACTGACTAAATCAACTGCATATTTCATGGATTTGATAATGTGTGTTGCAAGCCGTATCTTGATAAAGTCGTAATCGTATTCAATGATGACATTCTGATTTATTTCCAACATAAAGAAGAACATGGTTAAACATTTGAAGACTATCTTAAATTTGGTTAGAGCGAAACGTTGTACGCTAAGTTTCGAAGTGAGATTTTTTTTCTTATTCCGTGCATTCCTTGGCCTGTGTGATTGATAGTAGTGGAGTTCATTGACTGTGAAAATCAAAGCCATTTAATAATTGGCAGCACCGACTACACCAACGAATGCGACGAATTTTAGGTTTGGCAGTTATTATCGAAGGTTTATTAAGGAGTTTTCTCTAATATCCAAACCATTAACTAAACTCACTCAGAAAAATAAGCCGTATGTGTGGGGCGACGACGAAGAGGAGGCATTTCAAACATTGAAGCTGAAATTGTGTAGTGCGCCAATATTATCACTACCCGAAGGAAGCGAAGACTTTGTTGTGTATTGCGATGCGTCCCTTAAAGGATTTGGAGCTGTGTTGATGCAACGAGAAAAGGTGATTGCGTACGCCTCTAGGCAACTTAGAAAGAATGAAGAAAATTATACGACCCATGACTTGGAATTGGGAGCGGTGGTTTTTGCTCTTCGACTATGGAGACATTATTTGTACGGTACTAAATGTACGGTATACACCGATCACAAAAGCCTACAATATATTTTGGATCAGAAAGAGCTAAATATGAGGCAACGTAGATGGATTGAACTTCTGAGTGATTACGATTGTGTTATTCATTATCATCCGGGAAAGGCAAATGTTGTCGCTGATGCGTTGAGCAGGAAGGATAAGGAACCGATCCGAGTGCGTGCTTTAGTGGTGACGGTACATAACAGTTTACCGTAACAAATTCGAAATGCACAAGTTGAAGCGTGCAAGGAAGAAAATATTGGTGCTGAAGGATTTCGTAGTGAAGGGGAGCCATTTGAAGTTAGATCTGATGGTACAAAATGTCTAAAAGGACGAGTATGGTTACCGTTATTTGGAGGATTGAGAGGTCTAATCATGTTGGAATCTCATAAATCAAAATATTCCATTCATCCTGGATTGGATAAAATGTACCATGATTTGAGGAAGTTATACTGGTGGCCGAATATGAAAGCTGACATTGCTATGTATGTCAGTAAATGCTTGACATGTGCTAAAGTCAAGGTTGAACACCAAAAGCCGTCAGGATTACTTCAGCAGCCGGAAATCCCTGTTTGGAAATAGGAGAGAATTACAATGGATTTCATTACAAAGCTTCCAAGAACACCATCTGGATATGATTCAATTTGGGTCATTGTTGACCGATTGACTAAATCTGCTCACTTTATTCCGATGAATGAGAAGTATAAAATGGAGAAGCTTACTCGATTGTATTTGAAGGAGATTGTTTGTAGGCACGGGGTGCCTGTGTCGATTATTTCGGACCGAGACCCTCGTTTCGCATCAAGGTTTTGGAGATCTCTTCAAAAGTCATTGGGAACGAATTTGGATATGAGCACTGCTTACCATCCTGAAACTGATGGTCAGAGTGAAAGAACAATACAGACATTAGAAGACATGTTGCGTGCTTGCGTGATTGACTTTGGTAGTGGCTGGGATAAGCACTTACCTTTGGCTGAATTCTCATACAATAATAGTTATCACGCTAGTATTAAAGCCGCACCTTTCGAAGCTCTATACGGAAGGAAATGTAGATCGCCTGTATGTTAGAGTGAGGTTGGAGATGCCCAACTTACGGGACCAGAAATGATTTGTGAAACGACGGAGATGATTATGCAAATCAAGAATCGATTATTAGCTGCTCGTAGTAGACAGAAAAGTTATGCGGATGTGAGACGTAAACCTTTGGAGTTCGAAGTGGGTAACAAAGTTATGCCGAAAGTATCACCGGGTGGAAAGTGTTAGTTATTGATTTGGAAAAACGTAGCAAATTAATACCCTTTATATTGTGACCAGTTCAATATTATCAAGAGTAGGTCCGTTGGCATATAACAGGAATTAACCAAGAGCTTCAAGGAATACACAATACATTCCATGTGTCGAATTTAAAGAAATGTTTATCAGATGAAGAACTTATCATTCCACTCGACGAAGTAAGGATTGATGAGAAGTTGCATTTCATTGAAGAACCCATTAAAATCATGGATAGAGAAGTGAAACAACTTAAGAGCAAGTCGGATTCCTATAGTTAAAGTTCGATGGAACTAAAGTCTTGGGACCGAGTATACTTGGGAACGGGAGGACCAGATGTGGAAGAAATACCCACATCTCTTTGATTTTAATAAGAAGCGGGCGATAAGACGAATTGATCTTCAGGGACGAAGATCCCTTTTTAGAGGGAAATGCTATGAAAATCCGTAAATTTCAGGTCGTTATTTTATTCTCGAGTATTAATTATAATTTTCATTTTTATGTTGAGATATGAACTCACGGCTAACCGGGAAGAAATTAGGGCTTACACTTGTAATTTAAGTAACGTTTACAAAGAACCGGCGAATCCTACGTTAAGCATCGACGTTTATATCTCCAAAATGTCATAGAAATATTTTTATTACATTCGTTTTTATTTTTCGTGTCTCGTACTATTTTTACTTTTTACGAAAAACGACTACAAACCGTACCTTTTTAAATATCGGACTTTGAAAATACTCGTATTTACAAATTTTGGGGAAAGTAATAAACTCACCCCACTTAACTAGCACCCCATAGGAGCGGAGCAACCAAGGGGGGGGGGGGTGGTCCCCTTGGTATTGGACCCCTTCCTTTGGCTATAACACTTGGCATTTTGGTTTGAAACTCTTATAAGCTCTCTTTGACCAATTTTCACACATACATCTCATACTACAACTCAAAAATCTAAAATTTCTCTCTTCCTCTCACTCTCTTGACGCCACACACACACCACAAACACCCATTTTATAAATTTTTGAAGATCAAAGATTAAGCACACTAGTGAATATGACTACCTAGTGTAATCCTTGCATTTTGAGTGAGTTCCAAAGAGTTTTAAAAGAAGGTTTTTATACAAGTTGGGGCTGATTTTGTACAAGTTTTTATCAAGTTATTTTGGGTAAAAAAAATGGTGATCATAAACGCAGCAGCTTGAGGATTAAATCTCGCGAAGATGATAGAGAGGAGTAGAAGAGGTTATATTTTTTTTTATCAATTGGATAATCTCATCATTTAATTTCGGGTAAACCCTACTTGTGTTTATTATTATGTATATTTGATTTCCTTATTGTATATGTAAATGTATGATATATGATGATCAAGAGGTGAAATTGTCCATGCATGCATAGATCTATGTTAAAAATGGCTTAATCAACTATTCAAACTAGCTAGAAATCACTAAAAATTATGGGCTGATGTTAACAGTAAGTTCTGTAATTTTGAATAATTTGAGAGTTGATTTGAATACTATAGGTTGTAGAAAAATGTCTTGTGGTCATGTAGGAAATTGGATCCCCATTGGAATGTAAAAATTGAGTAAGTTATGCTCAAAATACTAAAACTAGTGGATTATGACCTTGCTATACAGATGGTACAAAAATTCATACTTATTTACTGACTTGGTTAAAAAGTTAAAACTATGAGACCTAGATAAAATCATGTAGGTTCCGAACCAGTTGGATGATCAACCAATTCATTATGGTTTGTAAATGGTATCAAAAATGGTGAAAGTGATATTTCAGTCCGAATTTGTAACTTGACCTTTATGTATAAAAGTAACCCTATGTATATGTATGACTAAAAGATGTACTAAAATGAGTTTAAATCTGTAAAGTGGACTTAAATATGAAGCCAAGCATATAAATATATAAATTATACCATTTACGGTTTATAAATTACGACTATTTTCGTAAACATAAAAGTATACAAAATTTACTACTACCCGAACACTATACTATGTAAAGCGATTTTTGTAACTAAAACCCGAGGTGGTAGGACCCACTTCTTGGGAGTTTTTAAAAGTTAACTTACTGATAATAAACATGTCCCGACCTCGAGAACCCAAAAATTATAATAAGACTCATTTACAAGCTTGAATGGGCCATAAGGCCTAATTGGGCCACTAGGCCCAATGTATTAAAATAGACATATTGGACTTGGCTTTAAGCCCAACCCACTTGGGCTTAATTAATGGGCTAAGACCTGGTCTTGGGTTAATAATATCAACCTAAACACTTAATGGACTTACTTATGGGCCTATTGGGCTTTTTGGACCAATTTGGACAATACTAGTAAAATGGCTAATAAAAACAAGTTAAAAACCTAGAAAAACTTTAAGTGTGAAATAATTAAATCATTGGGTCATGATCATCATATAAACTACATGTATACATATACTTATTTAATTTATGAGTTTTCATTAATTTTTATCGACTAGAAACCTAAGACCCGTTACAATTTGTATAGGTCTTGGTTGATTGACGCGCCTACTTCTGAAGTTTTTATTCATCGATATTCTCGTCCGACATCACTAAGTGAGTTCATAGCCTCGCATTTTTACACTTTAATTGTTTTATAAACCCGCGAGGGAGATAACATGCTTGTTTTTAAAATAGAACACAAGGGAGATTGTATGCTAGTTGCCTGGATTATTATTATAAGTTAGCTTAACTCGCTAGATAAAAGACCTGCGGAAATCATGAATTGTTAATTGCCGGGAAATGGCATACGCTTATACATGGAATAGTACTATTTGGAGGCTGCCACCTCCAATCCGTGACGACTGGCTATCGTCAAGTGTCGGGAATATGACACAACGGATGCGTTGTATAGAGAATAATATGCACTCATAGCGAGGGTGTATAGTAGGTATACCTTGTTGGGAACCCCAACATATTGATATGGTAACGTTTAATGTCATGAGGCTTATAAATAATCCCCCGATATAACTTTGTTTGGCCACATCGTTATATCCTGATGAATATTGAGAAATGATACTTGTGTTCAGAAATTTTATCGTTTATATATATATAAACTCTATGGATTCACTCAACATTATTGTTGACGTTTTAGCATGTTTTATCTCAGGTCCTTGAAGGTAATTCGGCGATGGAGATTTTTGGTTGTCGCTTATGGAAAAACCAAATGTTTTGAAGGCCCATTAAATAAATGTCATTCGAGGAATATTTCAAAAATGTTGTATGAATTATGAAATGATTTGGGACCTATGATGTAAACTTTTACTTCGAATGAATGCAATTAAAAACGTCTCTTTTCGAGTCGTTTTCTATGCTTGAGTTGTTGTATTAATACGTAGCACCCCAAAGGACCCTTCCGCTGAGATATATAAAAATGGGGGTGTTACATAAACATGCTAAAAGGGCCAACACAAAGGTTGAGTGAAATTCATAGGTTTTCAGTTATAATAGTTGAGTACAAATTCAATAGTGGGTTACATTGTTGTACACCCATAAGTGTAATAATTGCAATGAGTACAATTATTATGGAAAACAGTATTATTGCCCTAAGCTCATGAATCACATATTTAAACTTAATAGAACCGGGAGCCTCTATCCGAAGACATACTGGGAGCTACTACCCAAAGAGATACTGGGAGCTACTACCCAAAGAGATACTGGGAGCTACTACCCAAAGAGATACTGGGAGCTACTACCCAAAGAGATACTGGGAGCTATTACCCAAAGAGATACCGGAATGACTTATGGGAAAAATGGAGGTAACTTAGGCAATAATATATCAGGATAGCATATAGTTAGAAAAACACTTGTATTCATAGTTTATAGCATGAATCCCCCACGGAATTTAGAAAACATATAATGTGGGACTTAGATTCACAGTGATGAAACCATATCATATATCAACATCACTTGTGTTTAATTTGTATAAAACAAGCATGTATCCCCTCGCGGGTTTATAAAACATGTAAATAAGTAAAGGCGAGGCTATGAACTTTACAATATCGGTTTTAAGTACTTGTGTATATTAAAAACAATTGAGCATGTATCCCCCTCGCGGGTTTATGAAACATTAGAAGATTTAAAAGCGAGGCTATGAACTCACTAAGTCTTTGAAAAGTATCACATTGTTATAAAATAAACGAGTATGTAAAAGAGTTTGTAAACAAGCATGTATCCCCCTCCTGGGTTTATAAAGCATTCAAAAGATTTAAAAGCGAGGCTACGAACTCACCTTAACAGTACATGGAAATCTGATTGATGGCAAAAGTATATCAAGTCAAAGTAACGGCTTTGTCACACAACCTGAAGTAATATGTCAAGTCTTAGTGTGATAGTTTATGTTTCAAAACTTCATAAAGTTTAACATATATCTTTGATTTATTAAACTATGAAAATATTGTATCGCTGTTCGGGCTATCATAATCCAGAGGCCATGTAGTATCGTTTGAGGAGCCAGGGCACTTTAAATCATAAACCCAGCAAACTCGTCAAAACGAAAAATCAAAAGAAACCCTTCATATGAAATTCCCTAGTAACGTGATACGATAAGATTTTAAGTTTCTTCAAAAGTTAGTTGATGATAAATTACGTTAAATATATAACAAAATAATGCGTCGATTTATGATTAATAACGATAAATGTGTCGGGTTTTAATAAAATCGAGTTTTATAATATTAATATATATTTTTATAATTTATATAAAAATATTATATTCTATGTTTTTAAGTTTGCAAAATTGGCAATATATACCCTTGGTTTATAACCTTTTACAACTTTAGTCCTTTATATAAAAAGTATATATAATTTAAACCTTTAACTTTGAAACTTGGCAAAATAGGTCCTTATAGTTATAACTTTAGAATAGTGACATTTTCAGCCCCTTTAGTTATAAATTTCAGAAAGTTATGATATATACCCCTTGCATGGAATACTTTTGCAAAACACTCAAAATGCCATGCAAGCTTATTTTAGGATTCCAAATGATATTTGCAGGTTATAGCTTATTAGAATAAGCAAAAATAATATGTTCTAACGTAACAAAAGTTTAGAAAAAGGATTCGTTAGCTAGAAAATCAAAACGGGTCATTTTTAGGGTTTTAATAAAAAACACATGGGTTTGAGGATTCAAGGCTTCAAACTGGAGTTTATATATGATCTTAAGAGTATTATGAACATTCTAATACAGATTATAAGCTTATTGAATAAGATTTTGAGCTTACTTGAGCTAAAATGAGTCGAAATGGGGTTTTCGGGTTCGTACGCCTAATAACGACTTCAAGGCTTTGTTTTTCTTGCTTCTTGGCTTCTATTCTGAGTTTAGGGACTTCACTTGATCCTTATTGGTCTGATTTAAGACTCCATTGTTGTATTTGATGAATTGTTGAGTAGGATTTGAATGTTGATTGTTCGCTTTTATAGGGTTCAAGGAGCCTTAGTGCCTAAGTTTTATTGAATGATTAGTGTCATAGCTAGTTAAGGTGATTTATGGAAGCTAACATGATGAGTAATGAGAGCTAGAGGTATAGATTTGAATGGTGGAGGGGTTTTGGGGGTGATGGCTATAAATGGGTGACAAGGTGGTGATGTAGCAAGCTTAGTGGCTAAGAGTTGAAAGGGAGGTGCTTGTAACCAGCTTGGAGACATAAGGGTGAGGTCATGGATGTGCTAGGATGGGTGCTTGGTTTAAAAATGGGTCCACTAAAAGAAAAAGGGTCACGGGTCTGTTTTTGTCGCGGTTTAGGTTTGGGTTAGGGTTTAGGGTTTTAATTTCAAGTTCGGGTTAGGGTTTAAGATAGTTTAGGGTTTAGTATTAGTGTTAGGATTAAGGTTTAGGGTTTAGGATTAAGGTTTAGGGTTTAGTTTTAGGTTTAAATTAAAATTAGGGTTTTAGGGTTTCGTTTACGGTTTAGGGTTTTAGATTAGAGTTTAGAAAGGATTTAGGGATTAGGTTTAAGGTTTAGGAGTTATGTATGAAGTGTTTGTACCTTGTACTAAAGAGGTGGTACGAAATCTAAAATGAAAACGGTGAAAAATGAGCTTATTTGAATTCATGCATTGTTGATTTGTACTTTGAGCTTTAATGTGTTGTACATTGACTTGGAGGGAAAATATGATTCAAATATTGTGCATTGTACACTTGTACACATGCTTTGAAGGCTTGCACATCCATTTTATATGTATACATTACATATAATTAGGGTTTTGATATAAACGTTAACGTTTAATGCTTGTTTTGTAGTAACGTTGTAAATGGTACGTTAAATTGATAATGTACTTGGTAAAAATGATATTAAGATATTGACTTGACATATTAGGATGTTTACATGATATAAACATAGATATAGATGGCGTTGGTAGAGGTTGCGTGAGCTCGTTTACTTTAGAGATGCAATTTACGTTGCATAATGAGATAAAGCAAAAAATTTCCCTGTAAAAAGGTGGTATATATATATAAGATGGATATTACAGTGCATCTAATTTAATAGATGGATAATTACATTGATGAAAATTACGGGTTGTTATAGCATCCAAAGTTCCCATGCTCAAACAGGGTGAGTTTGAGTTATGGAGGATGGGGATTGAACAATACATCCAGATGATAGACTTTGCACTTTGGGAAGTCATAGAGAATGGAAACACTGCATCAAAAACAACAGTTGTGGAGGGTGTTGGGAAAGTAATGCCTCCTACAACTGCTGAAGAGAAGGCTCAAAAAAGATTAGAGATGAAAGCTAGAAGTACTTTAATGATGCGCATTCCTAATGAACATCAGTTAAAGTTTAACTCAATTAAGGATGCTAAGCTATTGATGGAAGCTATAGAAAAGAAATTTGGTGGGAATGCAGCTACAAAGAAGACCCAAATGAATCTTTTAAAGCAGCAATATGAAAACTTTACTGCTCCAAGCTCAGAGATGCTTGATTAAACCTTTGATAGGCTTCAAAAGCTTGTAAGTCAGTTGGAGCTTTTGGGAGAAATGATTTCACAAGAAGATGTGAACCAGAAGCTATTAAGAAGTTTGTCACCTGAGTGGAACACACATGCTGTTGTGTGGAGGAATAAAACTAATTTGGATACAATGAGCATGGATGATCTCTACAACAACCTTAAGGTGTAGGAACCAGAATTCAAAGGGATGTCTGTTGAGCAGTTTTATATACTATAAAATATTTATAAAATATAATACTTTAAAAGAGCAATTAAGAAGATTACCAAGTTACCCTTGATAAAATTCACTCTCAAAAATATATATAATATAATATATAATACGTATATTAAACTGGGTAAATATGATCACCCGGGTCGTTATCCGTGGCATAAACCGTATCTTGTTTAAGTTCGTAATCGTATCATTGATGACATTTTGAATTTATTCCAAAGAATAAAGAAGATCATTTGACATTTGGAAGACTATCTTGAATTTGCTAAGGTAGCGAAAAAGTTGTACGTTAAATTTTCAAAGTCGTGATTTTTGGGCGTGAATTCCGTGCAATTCCTTGGCATGTGACTTGATAGTAGTGGAGTTTATGTTGATCCTGCGAAGATCGAAACCATTAAAAATTGGGCTGCACCGACTACACCAACAGAAGTGCGACAATTTTTGGGTTTGGCAGGTTATTATCCAAGGTTTTTTAGGATTTTTTTCTCAATATCCAAACTCATTAACTATAACTCAACTCAGGAAAATAAGCTGTATGTGATGGGGCGGATGAGAAGAAGAGCATTTCAAACCTTAAATCTGTAATGGTGTAGTGCACCCAAATTATCACTACACGAAGGAAAGCGAAGACTTTGTTGAGTATTGCGATGCATCCTTAAAGTATATGGACTGTGTTGATGCAATGCGAAAATGTAATGAGTACGCACTCTAGGTAATATAGAAAAATGAAGAAAAAGATTATAGACCCATGACTTGGAATTAGGACGGATTTTTTTTTTTTTTAGGGGTTTTTTTCTCTTCAACTTGGAGACATTATTTGTTCGGTAATAATGTAGGGTATACACCGATCACAAAAGCCTACAATATATTTTGGATCAGAAAGAGCTAAATATGAGGCAGCGTAGATGGATTGAACTTCTGAGTGATTACGATTGTATTATTCATTATCACCCGGGAAAGGAGAATGTTGTCGCTAATGCGTTGAGCAGGAAGGATAAGGAACCGATCTGAGTGCGTGATTTAGTGGTGACGGTACATAACAATTTACCCAAACAAATTCGAAATGCACAAGTTAAAGCGTGCAAGGAAGAAAATATTGGTGTCGAAGGATTTCGTGGCGAAGGGGAGCCATTTAAAGTTAGATCTGATGGTACGAAATGTCTAAAAGGACGAGTATGGTTACTGTTATTTGGAGGATTGAGAGGTCTAATCATGTTGGAATCTCATAAATCAAAATATTCATTCATCCTGGATCGGATAAAATGTACCATGATTTGAGGAAGTTATACTGGTGGCCGAATATGAAAGCGGACATTGTGACATATGTCAGTAAATGCTTGACATGTGTTAAAGTCAAGGCTGAACACCAAAAGCCGTCAGGATTACTTCAGCAACTAGAAATTCCTATTTGGAAATAGGAGAGAATTACAATGGATTTCATTACAAAGCTTCCAAGAACACCATCTGGATATGATTCAATTTGGGTCATTGTTGACCGATTGACTAAATCTGCTCACTTTATTCCGATGAATGAGAAGTATAAAATGGAGAAACTTACTCGATTGTATTTGAAGGAGATAGTTTATTGGCACGGGGTGCCTGTGTCAATTATTTCGGATCGAGACCCTCGTCCTCGCATCAAGGTTTTGGTGATCTCTTTTCAAAAGTCATTGGGAACGAATTTGGATATGAGCACTGCTTACCATCCTAAAACTGATGGTCAGAGTGAAAGAACAATACAGAAATTGAAGACATGTTGCGTGCTTACGTGATTGACTTTAGTAGTGGCTGGGATAAGCACTTACCTTTGGCTGAATTCTCATACATTAATAGTTATCACACTAGTATTAAGACCGCACTTTCAGAGCTCTATACGGAAGGTAAAAGTAGTCGCTTGTTTGTTGGGTGAGGTTGGAGATGCCCAACTCACGAGGACCAGAAATGATTCACGAAACGACAAAGATGATTGTGCAAATCAAGTATGATTTTAGCTGGCGCGTAGAGACATAAAAGTTATTGCGGATGTGAGACGTAAACTTGGCGTTCAAAGTTAAGGTGACAAATGTTATGCTGAAAGTATCAACGTGGAAAAGGTGTTGTTCGATTTGGAAAACAGGGGGAAATTAAGTCCCCGTGATTTGGACCATTAAAGATTTTATAAGAGTAGGTCCTGGTGGCATATAAACTGGAATTACCCCGAGAACTTCAAGGAATACACAATACATTCCATGTGTCAAATTTAAAGAAATGTTTATCAGATGAAGAACATATCATTCCACTCGATGAAGTAAGGATCGACGAGAAGTTACATTTCATCGAAGAACCCATTAAAATCATGGATAGAGAAGTGAAACAACTTAAGCAAAGTCGGATTCCTATAGTTAAAGTTCGATGGAACTCGATTCGTGGAATCTGGAGTATACTTGGAACGGGATGACAGATGTGGAAGAATACCCAGAACATCTCTTTGATTTTTATAGAAGGGGCGACAAGATGAAATTGATGCTGTCAGGGACGAAGATCCTTATCTAGGGGGAAAAATGGTTGTAACAATCCGTCAATTTCAGGTCATTATTGTATCCTCGAGTATTAATTTACATTTTCATTTTTATGTTTGAGATTGAACTCACGACTAACCGGGAGAATTAGGGCTTACATTTGTAAATTACGCGACGTTTACAAAAAACCGATGAATCCTATGTTAAACATCGACGTTTATATTTTCAAAATGTCATAGAAATATTTTTATTACATTCGTTTTTATTTTTCGTGTCTCATACTATTTTTACATTTTACAAAAAACGACTACAAATCGTACCTTTTTAAATATCGAACTTTGATAATACCCGTATTTACAAAATTGTGGGTTAAGTTTTTATATTAAAAAAATCAACCCACTTATAACCCCTCACATTAGGGCAGATTCACCAAGGGGGGAGGTGTCCCCTTGGCATTGATTCATGCCATGACTCTTTACACTTAGCAATTCCCTTCTAAGCACATATAAGGCTCATCTTTGACCATCTCACACACACACAAGTCATACTTTGAACAAAAATTCTGCATTTTCTCTCTTCCTCTTACCCCTTTGACGCCACCAACACTCACACAAACACTCATTTCACAAATTTTAAAGATCAAACAAAATAACCACACTAGTGAAGATGACTACCTAGTATAATCCTTGCATTTTGGAAGTGTTAAAAAGGGTTTTCAAGAAGGATTTTGTACACTTTAGGGGCTGAAGTTAATTGGGTTTTATAAAATTTATTTGGGTAGAGAAAATGATGGTCAAAGTGTTTTTGGAGTAAAGACTAAGCTTGGATTTGAAGTCTACATCAAGTCTTGTTGTTTATTGTTGATCATTTGATCATCATCATCATTTTTCTTGTGGTAAAACTTTATAAGTTTTGTTATCATTTCATTTTGATTTCGAAATGTATATGTATATGTATGATGTATGATGATCAAGTAATAAAATAGTTCATGCATGCATAGATCTAGGTTAAAAATAGCTTAATCAACTATTGAAGCTAGCTAGAAATCACTAAAACAATTATAGGATGATGTTAACAGTATGTTCTAGAATTTTGAGTAACTTTGAGAGTTGATTTGATTACTATAAGTTGTAGACAAATGTCTTGTGATCATGTAGCAAATTGGATCCCCATTGGAATGTAAAAATTGAGTAAGTTATGGCAAAACACTATAACTAGTTGATTGGACCTTTACTATATAAGGATGGCACAATCTCGTCTATTATTGTACTGAGTTGGTTAAAAGGTTAAAACTATGAGACATAGATAAAATCATGTAGGTTCTGAACTAGTTAGATGGTCCACCAATTCATTATGGTTTGTAAATGGCATCAAAAATGGTGAAAGTAAGCTTTGAGTCCGAATTTGTAACTTAACCTTTATGTATAAAAGTAACCCTATGTATATGTATGACTAAAAGATGTACTAAAATGAGTTTAAATCTGTAAAGTGGACTTAAATATGAAGCAAAGCATATAAATATATAAATTTATACAATTACGTTTATAAATTACGACTATTTTCGTAAACATAAAAGTATACAAAATTTACTACTACCCTAACACTATACTATGTAAAGCAATTTTTGTAACTAAAACCCGAGGTGGTAGGACCCACTTCTTGTTAGTCTTTGAAAGTTAAATTACTGATAATAAACATGTCCTGACCTCGAGAACCCGAAAATCTATAATAAGACTCATTTACAAGCTTGAATGGGCCATAACGCTAATTGGGCACTAGGACCAAACTGGTATTTAAAATAGACATATTGGACTTGGCTTTAAGCCCAACCCACTTGGGCTTAATTAATGAGCTAAGACCTGGTCTTGGGTTAATAATATCAAACTAATAACTTAATGGGCATATTGGGCTTTTTGAGCTAATTTAGACAATACTAGTAAAAATGGGCTAATAATAAAACAAGTTAAAAACCTAAAACTTAAGTGTTGAAATTAAAATGTTGCAAAGTATGATCATTCTTTTAATAATACATGTATTACACATATACTTATTTATTTATGAGTTTTCATTAAATTTTATCGGCTAGAAACCTAAGACCCATTACAATTTGTATAGGTCTCGGTTGATCGACGCGCTTACGCCCGAAGTTCTTATCTATTGATATTCTCTTCCGACATCACCAAGTGAGTTCATAGCCTCGCATTTTTACACTTTAATTGTTTTATAAACCCGCGAGGGTGATAACATGCTTGTTTTTAAAATAGAACACAAGGGAGATTGTATGCTAGTTGCCTGGATTATTATTATAAGTTAGCTTAACTCGCTAGATAAAAGACCCGCGGAAATCATGAATTGTTAATTGCCGGGAAATGGCATACGCTTATACATGGAATAGTACTATTTGGAGGCTACCACCTCCAATCCGTGACGACTAGCTATCGTCAAGTGTTGGGAATATGACACAACGGATGCATTGTATAGAGAATAATATGCACTCATAGCGAGGGTGTATAGTGGGCATACCTTGTTGGGAACCCCAACATAAATAGATGGTAACGTTCAATGTCATGAGACTTATAAATAATCCCCCGATATAACTTTGTTTGGCCACGACGTTATATCCTGATGAATATTGAGAAATGATACTTCTGTTCGGAAATTTTATTGTTTATATATATAAACTCTATGGATTCACTCAAACATTATTGTTGATGTTTTAGCATGTTTTATCTCAGGTCCTTGAAGGTAATTCGGCGATGGAGATTTTGGATAACGCTTATGGAAAAACCAAATGTTTTGAAGGCCCATCGAATAAATGTCATTCGAAGAATATTTCAAAAATGTTGTATGAATTATGAAACGATTTGGGACCTATGATGTAAACTTTTACTTCGAATGAATGCAATTAAAACGTCTCTTTTTGAGTCGTTTTCTATGCTTGAGTTTTTGTATTAATACGTAGCACCCCAAAGGACCCTTCCGCTGAGATATACGAAAATTAGGGTGTTACAATAACATTTACAGTGTTGACCTAAAGAGTGTTGTTCCCACTAAAGGTTTAACTTGCCTCCTTGCTAAGGCCTTTTTAAAAACATGGGGGTGATGAATCTAATTTATGGCATAGGAGGCTTGGTCACATAAACTTTAAAAATATGAATAAACTTGTGAGGGGAAACCTTGTTAGAGGTTTGCCTTCAAAGATTTTTGAAAATGACCATTCTTGTGTTGCTTGTCAGAAAGGAAAGCAACACAAAGCCTCCTATAAGGCCAAACTTGTAAATCAATTAGCAAACCCTTACATATACTTCATATGGACCTATTTGGTCCTACAAATGTTAAGAGTTTAATGAAAAAGTCTTATTGCCTAGTTGTCACTGATGACTTTAGTAGATTTTCTTGGGTATTCTTTTTGGCCACTAAGGATGAAACTAGTGGGATATTAAAGACCTTCATAACTGAAATAGAAAATCAACTAGACTACAAAGTAAAAGTTATCAGAAGTGACAATGGAACTAAGTTCAAAAATAGTGTAATGAATCAGTTTTGTAAAATGAAGGGTATTAAGAGGGAATTCAGTGTTACTAAGACTCCTCAGCAGAATAGTGTCGCTGAGAGGAGGAATAGAACATTGATAAAGCTGCAAGAACTATGTTAGTTGACTATAAGTTTCCAACCACCTTTTGGGCTGAAGCAGTTAATACTGCCTGCTATGTGCCAAATAGGGTCTTAGTCATTAAGCCTCATACCAAGACACCTTATGAACTTATTTATGGAAGAACCTCATTGATAGACTTCATGAAACCTTTTGGGTGTCTTGTTACCATCTTAAATACCAGGGATCATCTATGTAAGTTTGATGGAAAAGCTGATGAGGGATTTTTTGTTGGGTACTCTATGGTTAGCAAGGCTATGAAAGTATTTAACAAGAGGACCAGGATAGTTGAAGAGACCTTAAACATTAGATTTCTTGAAAATACACCTAATGTGATAGGAAATGGACCAGACTGGGTTTTTGTTGTTGATTCTTTAGGACAATATCTATGAACTATGTGCCAGTTGTTGCAGGAAATCAAACTAATGGTATTGCAGAAACTAGGGATAACATTATTACAAGTCAAGCTAAAAAGAAGAAAGAACTTGAACTAGAATACATCCTAATACCTTTCTGCACAACTGATCCATTAATCTCTCAAGGTCCTAAGGATAGTAAAGAAGATTCTAGAATGAAGCCTACAGAAGTGGATGTAAGTGGAGCTTTAGATAAAGATGGGGAGGATGATCAAGCCACAAGAAGTGAGTTTGAAAGGCTGCTTCAACGAGAAAAGCAGACTGTACATCCAAAGGAATGAGTTTGAAAGTGTGTCTGGACAAGACAACGATGCTAATGGCAACAGTATCTACATGATGTTCACTCCTGTTAATGCTGCTAGATCCTCTTGTGATAATCTTAGTGGATCAATCCTTGTTAATGATGCTACTCTTCCCGATGCTGATCTTCCTACTAATCCTCTCATGCCTGGTTTGAAGGATACTGGTATCTTTAGTGATGCATATGATGATGAAGATGTGGGTGCAGAGGCTGACCTCAACAACTTGGAAACCACCATGAATGTAAGTCCTATTCCCACAACTAGAATTCACATGGATCATCCTAAAAACCAGATCATTGGAGACATAAATTCAGCTACTCAAACAAGAAGGATGACCAAGATTTCTAAAGAACATGCTATGGTCAGTTACATCAAAAAGCAGAAAAGAACAAATCACAAAGATTATCAAAACTGCTTATTTGCCTGTTTTCTCTCTCAAAAGGAACCCAAGAAGGTGATTCAAGCTTTGGATGATCCAAGCTGGATAGAAGCAATGCAAGAGGAGTTGCTACAGTTTAAATTGTAGAAGGTTTAGACATTGGTTGATCTACCTAATGGCAAGAGGGCCATTGGAACCAAATGGGTCTTTAGAAACAAGAAAGATGAGAGAGGAATTATAGTTAGAAACAAGGCAAGACTGGTGGCACAAGGTTACACCCAAGAAGAAGGAATTGATTATGATGAGGTTTTTGCTCCTGTTGCTAGGATAGAAGCAATCAGGTTATTTTTGGCCTATGCATCATTTATGGGGTTTATTGTGTACCAGATGGATGTGAAGAGTGCCTTTTTATATGGTACTATTGAAGAGGAGGTGTATGTGTGCCAACCTCCTGGTTTTGAAGATCCACAGTTCCCTGATAAAGTTTATAAGGTAGAAAAAGCTTTATATGGTCTACATCAAGCTCATAGAGCCTGGTATGAGACCTTGTCTACCTACTTATTAGAAAATGGATTTAGAAAAGGCATTATAGATAAGACTCTATTCATCAAGAAGGACAAATGTGATATCCTATTAGTGCAGGTATATGTTGATGACATTATCTTTGGGTCTACAAAGAAGTCTTTATGTGTTGAGTTTGAGTAGATGATGCACAAGAGATTCCAGATGAGTTCTATAAGGGAGCTCACTTTCTTCTTAGGGTTGCAGGTAAAACAGAAAGATGATGGAATCTTCATCAGCCAAGACAAGTATGTGGCTGATATATTGAAGAAGTTTGATTTTGTCACAGTAAAGACAGCAAGCACTCTAATAGAGACTAACAAGGCATTGCTTAAGGATGAAGAAGCTGAGGATGTGGATGTTCACTTATATAGATCAATGATTGGATCATTGATGTACTTAACAGCTTCTAGGCCTGACATAATGTTTGTTGTTTGTGCTTGTGCTAGGTTCCAAGTTACACCTAAAGTCTCACATCTTCATGTTGTGAAGAGGATCTTTAGATACTTGAAAGGTCAACCCAAATTGGGCTTTAGTATCCTGGGGATTCCATTTAATTGGAAGCTTTTTCTGTAGTGATTAGTGACCTCGCATTGATAGGAACTCAACAGGAGGTTGTCAATTTCTTGGCAAAAGGTTGATTTCATGGCAATGTAAGAAGCAAACAGTAGTTGCCAACTCCACTACTAAAGCAGAGTATGTTGCTACTGCTAATTGTTATGGACAGGTGTTGTGGATCTAAAATCAAATGCTTGATTATGGGTTCAATTTCATGAACACCAAGATTCACATTGATAATGAAAGCACCATTTTTATTGTGAAGAATCTAGCATTTCATTCTAAAACCAAGCACATTGAAATAAAACACTATTTCATCAGAGATTCTTATGAGAAGAGGCTCATTCAAGTAATTAAGATACATACAGATCACAATGTTGCTGATCTACTCACAAAGGCATTTGATGTTAGCAGGTTTAACTTTCTGATTGCTAGCATTGGATTACTTAATCTCTAAAGATGTGTTTGTTAGATTTATGATTGGTGTGGTTTGAAGATGGTATTAGTGATGAATTTGGAGTTAAAACTGGTAGTTGTAAGGTTAATGCTGCTAGGCAGGATTTGGTGCTGCTGGGCGAAAGTTAGTACTGCTAGGCAAAAGTTAGTACTGCTGAGCCAAAGTTAGTACTGCTGGGTTACCGTTGGAGTTACAACTGCTGAGCAAAATTCTTGGTCAATAAATAGTTTCCTACTATTATAGGTTTCCTTTTTACCTATATAAGCGTATTCGACTACATCAAGATCATTCTAATACTCTCGAACACTAAAACGCTCTCAAAATTCACAAACCCACTTCAATTTATCACCGACTCCATAAATTAATCATCTATGGCGGATTTGAAGTTTGTTGATCAACACAATATGGTTGCTTGTTTGGAAAGAACAGAGGGGAATGCTGATTTTCATCAGATAGTGGACTTCTTGAATGCTAGCACTATCAGGTATTCTTTAACACAAGTCCTTACTTCTATGCTTCCTATATTGAATAGTTTGGTCTACATCTAAGGACTAAAATAGTCAATCTGAGAACGCAAATATATGCCAAGGTTGGTGGCAATAGAAGGGACTATAGTAATATAGAATCATCTGTGAGGAGGTAATTCTTCCTTTAATCGCTGAGCGATCGCCCACCCCCCCAACGCTTGTCAGCATCGAACCTCTAACTATTCCTGACAATTTTGGACAACCTTGCATTGATGGATATAACAATTATTTCTCCCCCCCCTACACAACCACCTTACTTTTACACCTACCCCCCCCCCCCCTAACCTTCCTTTTTCTCCTCAATGGAAGTATCTTATACATACCATCTTACATTGTCTAAGTTCAAAATCTACTGCTTGGAATGAGTTTTCAACTAATATTGCTTCAGCAGTTATATGTTTGGCAAATAATCAAAAGTTTAATTTTTCTAAATTAATTTTTGATGGTATGTTAAGAAACTTGGATCCAAATTCTAAAAAGTTTTTGATGTATCCAAGGTTTTTACAACTGTTTTTGAATAACCAAGTTAAAAATCTTGCAGAACCTTTTAATGATACTTATGAAACACCTAAACATACTCAAAAAGTTTTTGCTAATATGAGAAGAAAAGGCAAAAGTTTTTCAGGGAGAGTTACTCCATTATTTGCATCTATGTTGGCAATACAAGCAGTGGAGGGTGAAGGTTCAGGACAACCCTCTGAACCCCAACCAACACCTTCCCCTGCTCCACCCTCTCATGAAGTACAAGTTACTACTGTTGCATCACATCCCCAAAAGACTCACACACCTAGGCGAGCCAAAAGAGGTCGGGACACTGAGATTCCTCAGTCTAGTGGTCCCCCTAAGAAGGTTGGTGATGAGGCTGTCTATACAGGAGAGGATGACAGAGTGGTTAGGGCTGCCACTACTGCTACTAGCTTAGAGGCAGAGCAGGAAAGTGGTAACATCCATAAGACCCGATCCACGGCAACACTTAATGAACCATCTCCTCAGGGAACTGGTTCAGGTAGTGGACCCAGGTGCCAAGATACCACATTGGGGGATGCAGATGCTCAGACTAGGTTTGAGACTGCATCTAAACAGTCCCATGACCCACCTCTCTTAGAAGTTAACACATCTGGAAGTGGGGAGGACAGTATGGAACATCAAGATGATTTGACAGATTTTGTACCACCAACACCCCATGATTCACCTCTCTCAGGAGGTCACACACCTGGAAGTGATGAGGGTAGACCTAACATAAATGAATTGATGGCTATTTGTACAAAATTGTCAAACAGGGTTCTTGCCTTGGAAACATCAAAGACTGCTCAAGATTTGGTGATCAAAAAGTTGAAAAAGAAAGTCAAAAGATTGGAAAAGAAGCAAAGGGCAAGAACTCCAGGGATGAAACTCTTCAAGATTGGTACCTCCAGGAGAAAGAGTTTGGATAAGGAGAATGTATCCAAACAGGGGAGGAATTTGAAGACAAGGCCAATGTTTGAAGAAGGTGATTTTGATGATGACTTTGATGATATTGATGATATGGTGAATGAAGCAATGGAGAATGTTGAAGGAGATACAGTTAATACTGCTACTACTGGAGTTAGTGCTGCTAGTGCATCAGTTACTACTGCTGGTGTATCTATTAGTACTGCTGAACCAAGAACACCTCCAACAACTACACACTGCATTTGAGTGAGATCTTACTATTGCCCAAACACTTGTAAACATGAGAAGTCAGAAGGATAAGGAAAAAGGAAAAGGAGTTGCTTTTAGAGCTGCACAAGAAGAATCTGCTAGACCAACAAGAATTCTTCCAATTATTAATCTAAAAGATAAAGGCAAAGGCATTATGCAAGAGCCTGAAAAGCCTCCAAAGAACCCTATAAAGGCTCAGATTCAAAGGGATGCAGAGATTGCTCAAAGATTATTTGAAGAAGAACAAGCACAGTTTGAGAGAGAGCAAATGATTGCTAGGGAAAGAGCTGTAGAACAAGAGGCCAAGGATGCTGCATTGATTGAACAAATGGAAGATATTCAAGCAAGGATGGATGCAGATGAATTACTAGCAGAAAGACTTCAACAAGAAGAAAGAGAACAATTCACCATTGAAGAAAAGTCTAGAATGTTGGTGGAAATGATTGCTAAAAGGAAAAGGTTCTTTAGTGCATAGAGAGCTGAACAAATTAGAAACAAGCCACCAACCAGAGCTCAACTTAGAAACAAGATGGTTACTTATCTAAAACACATGGGCAAGTACACTCACAATCAGATGAAGAGCAAGAGCTTTGAAGAAATTCAGAAGCTGTATGAAATGGAGCATAATTCGATCAATGACTTTGTTCCTATGGATTCTGAAGTGGTTAAAGACAGTAGAAAAGGTAAAGCTGAAGGCAGTAGAAAGAAAACAGTTGCTAGGAAAAGAACAGGTGAAAAACTTGATGATGAAAGTGTCAAGAGATAGAAGATAGAGGATGATGCTAAGAAGGAAGAGCTTAGAGCTTATTTGGATATAATTCCAAGAGATGATGAAGCTGTAAATGTTGAATCATTAGCTACAAAGTATCTAATAGTTGATTGGAAGACACATGTTCTATCAGAAGACAAGATGTATTATGAGATCATCAGGAGTGATAGAAGTACTAAATTTTACATGATATTTACATAAATGCTTGATGATTTTGATAGGCAAGATGTGTTAGATCTATATAGGTTGGTTAAAGAAAGATTTAAGACTGCAAGCCCAGAAGGATATGACAGATTACTTTGGGTAGATCTCATTACTGTATTTGAACCAAGTGAAGATGATGAAATCTAGAAAGCTTAACAGAACTACACAGTGATCAGCTGGAGATTATTTGATTCATGTGGAGTTCATGTATTACTGATAGATACTGGAATTACTATTTACATGCTGATACATAAGACATATCCTCTTACACAAGAGATGCTTTTAAGAATGCCGAGGAGAAGACTAGAAGTTGATCATGAGTGTGAAATGGCTTATGAGCTTCTCAAGTTTACAAGATCACAACTTTAGAAGTAGAAGAGTGTTTGGATACATCCTCCTAGTGATCAAGATGCAGGTAATGAAGAAACTTGATGATTAACAAGATGAATATCAAGTTTAGGGGAGGATTGTTGGGAATTAGAGGCTTCTACAACTTAATTATGTTGGTTCAAGTTTGTGCTGCTGCTGAAGATTAGAGAAAACAGTCTAAGTTATTAGTACTGTTAGTTTAATAGTTAGTGCTGCCAGTACAAAGTGTTAGTACTATCAGTTTATTAGTACTGTTAGTTATAATAGTTAGTACTGCTAAAGTGATATGCATGAGATATATTAGGAATAGATATGCATTGATTAGTATACGTGTTTTGTAAGCCCATTAGGGTTTCTTTGGTGTATAAAAGGAACCCTACGACATAGATCTAGATATTAGTTATCATAGTTTTCATAGCACTCATAGTTTATAGCTTCAAGGTTATTTTGTAACCCTATCACTATTCAGGGTGATCGTTTTATATTGAGGCTGAAAGTTTGGTTTACATTTGTGTGTTCATTTGTTAATCTTCTTATTGCTTAAAGTCTAGATTCCGCATAGACTTTAAGTTATCTCACAAAGTTTTTGTCTTAGTAGTTTTGGATTTATCCAAGGTTACTAACCTTTATACAAGCTAAAGGAGATCAAGATCTATTCAGAAGGGATCAACACAAACCCTTGTAACTCTTGAACCAAAATTCAACAAACCGATTAGGGTTTTACCAATTTCGATTGTACCGAAAATCAAGAAAACAAAACCCTTATTTGGTTTCTAAACATTGTCAACCTGGAGAACTTTGTAAACCAAATCCTTAATGATGCTAGAATCGTCCTTTAGCTTTGTGGGAATTCAAATCGCACCATAAAACCCTTTTAGGGGTTTACTGAAAATCTCAAGGAACGGAAAAGAAACTGAAAACCTTTTTAAGGTTTAAGTTAATCGGTTTTTAGGAAAGAGGAGAGCACCAAAAATCCTTTAGGTGATTTTAGGATTTTGAATTAATGAATAATGAGGCTAGGTGTAGGTGTTTATATAGCCACCTAACCCTAGTCCTTGGTGAACAAGGAAACCTCAATTCCTTCCCTTTTCCTTCCTTTCCTAAACCGGCCCAAACACCCCTTCGGAAACACATATGGGTCGGCTCACATTAGGCACCCATATGGTTTTGGTTTTTTCCAATTTAGTCCCTTTGGTTTACATTTAAATATCCGTTAAGTTAGTATAAAAAAATAAACGGAAACTAACGAACATTTAAATATATATTTCGTAAAGTATAATAATAATAAATGTACTCTTCGTGTCTTAACGTGTGTGCCCCCAATAGGCTCATGTACTTCTAGTTTCATAACATGCGATCCACTACCATATTCTAACAGCTTTCCTATTGGGGAGATGGAGTAGAGTAGTAGCATATTCCATTTATACTAACAATGGAAACGTCTAGCAACACTCTCATTTATTTTTAAAACTAGAAATACCTGAGATGAAGTTTCAAGAACACTCTCAGTATAATGGTTATGTATTACTTGCTATTATTATCCCTTTGTTACAGATACCGTTAAACCATAGATATGGATCCTAACTCATTCTCTATAGTTTAACAATTTAGTTTCTCGTTATAGAAGTTTAATTTCAGAGTTTTACAAATTGTAATCAAGATTTATCTTGAATTAACCCTTTGGGTATCGGCCTACGAATTATTGATTTAATTCTGGAGAGGAGCCCATGGTATCATTCTTCACATATCAAGTGGCTAGGAACAAATTCTTATTGACTACAAGTGTTGTGATGTGTGCTTCACATCATTCAGAATAGACTTTTTAACTTTCATTTTCAGCTTAGGCGTATTTGACTTATATCAAAAAGTGATTATATCCCTACACATGCATAAGATTGGGTGCGCTCCAATATGCTATCCTGTGAATAACATATGAGTTTGGTGGGAACCATCCATATATTCAAATAATACAACCAACACTCACATTTGTCTTAATGTAACAATATTCCCATATTGTTAACCGACAATGGACATATTTAGAATGATAAAATCATTCAAAGATTAAACATGCAAATATAGGACAACAATTATTATATGTATGAAAAAATCCACCGGTATCTTCATTCATCTAAAGTACAAATGTTCTTAAATTAAATTATCCAAAATACTATATAAATAGGTATGCCATATGGACTAATTTAGTAAGTTTTTTTTGGGTAAAGGGTTACCCCGGTAAAGTATATTAAAACCACAAAATGTTAAGAACAAATGGAATGTGGCTGAAGTACCACATTAACCTCAAGCTAAACAGCTTGATAACCCTGAAAATAAGTGCTTATGCATGCCATAAAACACTTACATTTAGAAATACAACTAATTGCAATAGAACAAATGACTCAAATTGAACAAGCTAACCAGCAGAGGCCGTGTGAAGGATAACTTCCATCGGATCAGATTTAATACAAATTAGCCGATTCATCATACACATTTTTTTTTTATAAAAAAACAAAACACTTCTTCATCATCGTCTTCTTCATCATTCAAATAAGAGAAAGAATTAGACATGGGGAAATTATATTTCTTTGGAGAAGTGTCAGTAGTCTTCAACATAGATGATAATTTAGACGGATTTATCACATTAGTAGCTCCCTTCTTTGGTTCGCTTGGAGTTGCCTTAGGCTCATATCTAATAGTTTGTTTTAACATTCTCAACTCTTTCTTTACAAGACAGCTAAATAGTCATCTGAGTAAACTTTTTAAATACTTGTTTCAAATTCACAAATTGTAAAGGATTTGAATGATATGATGAGTGTCTTATCTCACATGTGCATACTATTGCAAGTGTCATAGTATGGAAATGTCGCAATACCTTTTATAGGGAATTTAAAGTCAACGGCATACTGACAATCATCTTTTCAGTTTCTTAAAATGTAAAGTATTCTTATTCTTTAATGTGTAATGCAACAATCCTCTTAGCTGAGCATATCTAGTTAGCAGATTTATCATAAATAATGAAATACTACTTTAACTAGGGTTGGTTATCCTTTAGCATCAGTGTACATAAACATCACTATGCCTTATAATTCATAAACGTTTGTTTTAACGGTCCTCTAAACACTCTCGATTAGATACTGTTGTTGTTAGCTCATCTTGCTCTTGTGCAAAAGTAACAAATAGTCTCATACACAATATAATATATATACATGATGAATCCTTAGTTAAAAACACAAGGTTTCCATCCATGTAATAAATTATCTCAAGTGAAATATACCATTTAAGACTTGCTTCAACGATATATTGCATTGTGTTGGACTTAATCACCGCACATGTTTATTTTAATAAACATTTATTCCAAGGTTGTTTGTTTTATTCCCTAAATTCCCAAGTGAAGTTTCATTCCAATCTCAAGGATTAACATCTAGCTTTGATGGAATGATGCTTTCAATATGTTACACAACATATGAATTTTAAGGAAAAACATAGTGCTCCCACTTGATGTCAGGTGTTATCAGAGTTAGCTAATTTATCAAAATCATATTGTAATTAAACTTAAGATCTCAACTCCTAGATGCATGATCTAATCCACACTTGGATTCTTTTATCTTGTATACTTTATAAAGATTATTTTGAACTCATAGCCCCTTTTGATTACACATCTTCCTCGTAAAGGTAATCATTGAGAAAGGAGTTATGAAACCTAGTTGTCATATTTCATATTCATGAAAACATGTATGACTAGTAATTATCTTTATATAATTAATGCGTGTAGAAAAGAAAATTTAATCATAGTCGATTGCTTGAGTATGATTAAAAATTCTTATCATCGGTCAGACAATATGTATACAATTTTGCCCTTATGAGTCTTTTATCAAAAGATACTCATTCTAATCTCACAGTTTAACTGTTTGGTAAAAGATCAATCGAGCTCAAAACATTGATTGTCATTTAAGGATTGCATCTTGTCATTCATAGTTCTAAGACATTTATCATATTAAAGATGTGATAATTCATCTTATTAGTTAGCAGGTTTGCTATGACCCTCTAACTTATATTCCTCAGCATTGATATTAATATATCACTCTATTGATAAGGCATTCTTGCGTATTTATGAATGAGAGTTACATTATACTTTGGTTTAACATTTACATGTTTAGCCTTAGTATGGTATCAGTAAGTGAATTCAGAAGGTCATGTATTTTGTTCTTGAATATCTTCAAGATTTATAGATGCTCCCACTTACTATTATAAGTAGAGATAATTCTTTAAATACTAAGTATTTAAGTAACGATAAATTGTTCTTAACTGGGAAATTCAAAACACATTTTATAGTTCTCATCTCTAGCTTGTTAACAATATGCTTCATAAGATATTAACAAACTTCGGAACTTTAATCAAGACATAATGAGATTTCACCCAATTTATAAAATAGATAATGTGTTGAATACCTTCTAGGTTAGAACTATATTGAGTGTATCCATGACACACGCAAATTTTTAACCTTGATAGATTTTGGAGGTAGAGCAATTAAAGTTATCATAAATCAAACAATGTGATTATAGTTTGTTTCAACACATTAGTCATACCATAATGATGTGGTGTTCTATGAGTATTGGAATTGTGAGACTACATCAGAATTCCTTAGATAACCTAATTCTCTTTGGATCAAATACTTGTCAATTGGGTTGAGCCAAATTGAATCCTTAGTATTTTAAAACCAAGTGCATGCTATAACTCTTTGTTCATGTGTTCACAAGAAGACAGAACAATTCAAGAATTCCATGTTCTTGTATTTACAAGAAAACAGAACATGTCAATTGAATAATTCAAGAACTTCATATTATATGTTAACAAGAAGACATAACAATTGTACTACATACTTTATGTTATGAGTCATTGAGTAATTCAAGAACTTTATAATTATGTCTTAGCAAGCAAACATAATTATACTAACTAAAGTAATCATGAACGCAAACTCTTGAGTTCAATAGTAATTTCAAGTTAATTTCATACTTCAAAATCATGATTATTATCATTAACCATGATTATATTGACTAAATCATGTAGTCAATTAGATGAAGTAGTTTTATATTTTATCTTTGACTTTTAATGTAATAGGGCAACAAATATATTTCGTGTTTAAGTCCTAGTAGATTGATTAGCTTCCTTACCTTGCGGTCAAGAGAAACCAATAATCATATTGTTATATGTTGTTCCTTGCACACATTTAAGATTTCTCCCACTTGTGTACGGGACAACATTATCTAATGTAAACAAACAATATGACAAGTGCTCAATTGTATAAGCAATATGATAGTGTCATAGATATTACAAGCAGATTTCAAACTATAATGTTTAATACGGAATTATGGATTATTATTCTATAGATAACATTTCGGAAAACAACTTCAGATATGGAACTTGTTATCATATAGAATAAAATGCAATCTTACATAAACATGTGTTTGTTCATATTCGGAAAGTAACTAATTATTTTAAAGCAAGCTAGAAATAATATGGGCAACTAACAAGGAAATAAAGCTTGTAGCTCCCACTGAATTTGACACCATTACAAGAATGTCATTTCAGTAATAAAAATGCAAAACTCCCACTGAATTTGTCAACATTGTCAGTGTTACATCGCCAGTAGAAATCAAATAACAATTTATTTACTTTCCTATTTTCTTAGAATGCCTACAAGTAGCAACGTACTTAGGTATTGTGTAGAAAATATGAAACTCTACTTGTGTAGATGAGGGACTAGCCATTTATGCTCTATTTTAACTTGAATATAAGCATGCAATTCCTCCTTTATTGTCTTTATAGCCACAAGGGTATTTAGCACATTAAGGAATAATATGAGTCTAAGAAAAATACCCAGCGGATATGCTAGTAATTTCTTTACTCATTGCGGTTTAAACTCATACATCGTGACAAATGCAAGATGTAATTTATTTTGGTAGCTATAGACAAAATGTTCTCTAGTTACTCAAAATATTTTATCTTTCAATTACTTCAAAGCCGAAAAGAAGGGTAATGAAAAACAGTAAATGAGTTTAATAGTAATTGAAAATTTTCAATTATAATCCTATCTTATTCTTGTCAACCAATGAGTATAGATAGAAGTAAGTCTCACATTTTCTTACTAGGAAAAGAGACTATGTTTGTCTTTTAAAGAAAAACAAACTTTTGTTTACGAATTATGTTGCAAAACACAATTAATCAGAACATAGAAAGTTCAATTTAGTATTTTCGATAATTAAATTCTTAATAGAATTAACTATCTAATTAATTTACTAATTAAGACTAAGATCCATCTTGACCTCCCACTTATTACCAAAGGTCTGACCATGGTGTAAACAAGTGGGGCAAGAGGTAAGCGTCGAGCGTTAATAGCATTTTAATGCAACTCTTAGGTTTATGATACTTGTTAAAACATTAGTAATTAGGTAATAATGTTAAGAGAATGTTTAGTATCATCTTATGCCTCGGGTCCAAGGTCTGACCAAGCCTACTCGAATTAAGTCGACCAAGCAAGAACTTTCAAAAATCGTCAAAGGTCTGACTAGTGCACGAAATTCACCATGGGTTGGTAGGGCCTTAAGGTTTGACCAAAGCGGTCAAACCAATTGCACGTGTTCTTGATTGGCTGGTATAGACTTAAAATTTTCTAAGGGGTATGCACATAAATGTGTAAAAAACGTGTACAAAGAAGCATGCAAAACAACTTTGTGATACTAATTTTTAAAAACCTTTAATAATGTCACTGTAGTGACATGCCATGGTTCATGGTAACTCCAATCGAACTCACAAAGAAGCGGAGAAACAGGTCAACGCGAAGCATATTAAAAACCTTATTTCTTTAGGAAATTACATAAAAACGACCCGCCTTAAACTTCTCTTATAGTTTGTTCTAGTGGATGAGCCGTACTTCCCATGAGTCCATAGCGTCTAGTTTTTAATTCAAGAAAAAAAGTTTCATAGTTTAACGTCTTATTAATTACCTTACAAAAACAATTTTCCACGAAACAAAAAGGCCGGTCACATAGGGAATGTTTTTAGGCGTGTGGCATTAATAGACTACATCAACATTATCTTTTGGACATATGGCATATTTATTTAGGCGTGTAGACAAGTAGGCAATAAATAAACATGCATACATAGATTCATAATACAGAAGATGACATTAAGCATACAAGTAAACATGTAAAATCTGAGTTCTTTTGCGAGTGTTCCCCAAATGGAGAACCATAAGACCTTCACTAGGTTTTTCTGCTAAGTACCTAGATCTCCCATTCATCACATATTATGATTGAGTGGGTCTTATAGCCGGAATAGATAACAATCAAAAAGGAAGCAAACAAGCTAAATTAACAATTTTAATTTTCCTTTTTAACCTATATTAACTTTTAATAGATTTCAAGATCAAGATCTATGTATTTTATTCATCTTATGGCAAGGATTTGATTATCATTGACATATTTTTCGAGTAAAACATAAATAAAATATCAAACGCAGCAAATCATGGCATATGTTTCAATAATAGGCATGTAAACTAGGCGTATAATTAAAACATAAATGTGTAACCCATAAAGCTAAAACAACCTGGCTTTGATACCACTGTTGGGATTTAACAATCTAGGTAACCATTTAGCTTACGAATACGCTACAGATGGATCTAGTAATAACATATAGGTTAACTCATAATAAGAAGTAAATAAAAAGCGTACCTCTTAGCCAATTGATCAAGAAAACGAATAAGTGATTAAAACAATCACCTTTACGGTTGCTCACACAGTTACGTCAAGCGAATATTTTAAGCTTGTCTAGACTTAACTTCACAAACGAACAACCTTTGTATAAAATCGATTACCTAACAACCCTTGAACTTGTAACCGAAAAACAAAACCACCAAATAAGGGTTTGAAAACCCTAATATAACCGAAAACCTCTTGGACCGAATTACAGCAAACCCGAAACCCTTTTAGGGGTTTTTCCTTTGAACCAAAATAACCACGAACACCTTGTGTTTAGAACTTGTAACGTCAAGAAGGGAAGACAAGTGAGATCGATTAAACCTTAAAGCTTTAACCGAATTAGGTGATGAGTTAATCCGAAAATCAAACAAACCCTTGTTGGGGTTTTACAGGAGTCGGCTGGAAAAAGAGAACAAGGAAACCGAAAACTTTGAGGGTTTTAGAGTTGTATGTCGTGTAGAATAAATTAGGGGTGAGGTATATTTATACCCATGCAACCCTAGTTGGGATAAATATAGGAAACAAGTCCTATCCTTATCAAAACACATCTTTTCCTTTTCTCCTTATCTAAACCGAACCTGGAACCCTTAAGGAATATCTTATTTGTTTCCAACTTTAAGACAACAACAAGTTTATGTCTTAATTTAGTTTAGTCCTTGTGGTTTGTATTAATAACGTTTGTGAAGTATAAAACATATTCTCCATGTATTAACGTGTGTGCCCCCAATAGGCTCACATATTCGTAACGTATATGTGCTATCCGACTACCATAGTCCAACAGCTGATTTCAGAAGAAGAGAGACACAAGAGGTTAGATGAACATTTCCTTGAGTTAACAACTTCTACAAGTTTCAAGGATGTACATCAGCGTGAAAACAATGGTGGGAAAGGAAACGATTTGTTAATATTTAGCTTTGCCTCTATCATGGATGCTACAGAAGAATTTTCAGCACTAAATAAACTCGGACAGGGTGGATTTGGACCTGTTTTCAAGGTGATGTAGCATTGTTAAATCTATGTGATTAAGTTGTTTAGTTCTTGTATTTTGCCCCTTTAATTTTACAAAAGACATATACTGATATTTCAAAAACAGGAAAGACTAAAGGATGGACAAGAAATTTCAATCAAAAGGCTTTCAACAACATCAAAGCTAGGGCTTGTGGAATTCACAAATGAACTAATACTAATAGCAAAACTTTAACATACAAATCTTGTTAGGGTTCTTGGTTGTTGCATTCATGGGGTCGAAAAAATGTTAATTTACGAGTATATGCCGAACAAAAGCTTAGATTCCTTTCTCTTTGGCATGAAAACATAGTAATATAAGTATAATAGCCGTTACGTTGGTTAATTTTTATTTTAAAGACATTATTTTATTCTTTTGTAGATGAAAAGAAAAAGGCAGAGTTGGATTGGCCTACACGTGTTAAGATCATCGAGGGAATTGCGTAGGGGTTATTATACCTGCATAAGTACTCAAGAATGCGAGTTATTCATAGAGATCTAAAAGCCAGTAATATCCTTCTAGATGAATGTATGAACCCAAAGATTTCTGATTTTGGTATGGCAAGAATATTCAAGCAGAATGAGGCCGAAGCAATGACTAGCAGGGTGGTTGGAACATTGTAAGTTCTATTCATTTTCAATATATAAAAACCATCTTCGTGAGTTATATTACTCATTTCTTATAAAAAAGTTCAACTTGATTTGTGTCACATACAGTAGTTATATGTCACCAGAGTACGTAATGGGTAGGAATTTTTCTGTGAAATCTGATATCTTTAGCTTTGGCGTCTTGATCATGGAAATCGTTACCGAAAGAAGAAATAGTAGCTTCGCTAGTCTCGACCGCACATTCAATCTTATTGGACATGTAAGTATAGTTCAAATCACTTTTTAGTATCTTCTACGCATAAAAGCATCCTGTTTCATTTGTTTAAAATATTATCGATATAACTTGACCTCCTTAACTAGATAGTTGTGACCATATAGAAAAAAAACTAATGCTTCAGTGAAGCATAAAAGATTTTACTTCTTAATTGAATAGCAAACACAAAGTATTCTGCTATACTTCTTAGTTCTTACAAACATGGAGAGCATTACATACAAATTAAAAATTAGCTTCAATGATTTAGGCATGGGAACTATGGCAACAAGGGAAGATTCTGGAGTTGAAGGATCCAATATTCGAAAGTACTTGTGTTGTACAACAGTTCTCGAGGACAATTCATGTTGCACTTCTTTGTGTCCAAGATAGTGCAATAGAAAGACCAACAACATCAGATATGATCCCCATGCTTCTAAACGACACTATATCATTACCCACTCCGAACAAACCACCATACGCCATGGTCAGAGGACTATCAATGTCAACTTTTAATGAAAGGAATCCAAAACAAGAAGATTTCACTGTAAACAATATGAGCATTACTGTTATGGATGGTCGATAGGGTATTCGTATTAAGGCCTGTGTGTGCACATGGATTATAATTCTTATCTAGAATCATGATACTTATATATTGTGTTTTTCACGTTCCTGCTATAATAAATGATGTAAGAGGATGACTCACTCTTCTATTTGCAAGCAATGCTCTTCTCTGCAATTTAACTGGTATGTGCTTAATTACACATACCTTTTACCTTTAAAAACGAGCTTAAATAACCAAAACGGACTTAAAATGCCAAATATACGCTTGTTTTGCTAATTGTGTTGTGCAGGAACGGATAACTAAGAAAAGATAACTAAGAAAAGGACGAAAACAAAGCATAAACACAAAACCAGACTCGGAAGAATGGAAAAGACTGTAAAAACAAAGCCAAATCGAAGCCAAAAAGTCAATCAAGTCAAAAAGTCAACAGAAAAGTCAACTGGTCAAAGTCAAAGTCAACCCAAGTTCCATCCCCGACATAATCCCAAAATCCATCAAACGTCGTAAGAAATATAATTTTAAGGGTTCAATTGCCAAACCCCTAAACTATATATTTTATAAAAGAAAAGAGGAGAATAGAAAGAGAAGGGCCATATTGCCCATTAAGCAAAAGTTATATTCCAAGGGCTTATTCGTGTCGAAGCCCTATGAACGTGTACCTAACAAGGACGAGTGATATGCAATTGAGTCATATAACTCTTTGGGGACATGTTTTTTCCAAGTCCCCAAAAATGTTAGTAGACATCACAAGGACGATGGGTGCAATGAAACAAATAACCATGAGGGACCAACTTTGCCAAGTTTCCAAACTTATACCCTGTCACTCTTTTTTTTTATACAACTTCTTTTCCCGCTCGTTTCTTCCCCCCAAAAACAACTCACGGGTCTACAAACCCGTTTTACCCTGTAAACCTCCACCACCACCATGGGTAAACCACTCCCCCCTCCCTCCCTAAACTTTCCCAGCTGGGAGATTTGCCAAGTTGGCAATCCCACACCTCCCAAGGCTTATTTCGATGGCCAAGATTGATTTTTGAAGATTGAAGGGCCAAGATTAGAGGCTTGGAACCACTCACAAAACAAACACACCCCCTTTTATGTGTGTTCAAAGAAGCACAACAGAAGAAGAGGGAGAGAAGACCTAGTTGTATTTTTTTTTGCTATAAAAAATCCAAATGTAAAGCCCAATTGAGGCAATATAAGTTTTTTTTAAGTCGATTCAGTGTAGTTTATTAAAGTAGTTTAAAGTGTTTTAAGTTAATTTTCCTTTTTATGCACTTTTAATCTCAGTTTTAGATAAAAATTTAAGCTATTTTTAACTCAAAAAGCTCTCAATAAGCGCCCTTTGAGCTTATTCTTGTTAATAAGCTCAAACTCAAGTTTAAAATTTTTAAAAGCTCTTAATTACTATTTTTCATTGAAGTTAAATCATAAATGTTCAATTGATGTTGATTTGGAAGCTAATGAAGAAATAAGCTAAAATAGCTTATTTTTTGAGCATTTTAATCAGGAATAGAGGCAAGAGCCACTTAGTGCATAATTTTTAAGCCACACACTCTTCATGAGAGTGGCTTGGGGTTCTGAGACTGACAAACTTCAGGTTTCTATTTCTTAAATTTCATCTTTTAGCTATTAGATTCTAGCTTCAACATTTGCTTATTTCTATTCATATTTTGTTAAATATTCATTCAAACTTGTTTTTGTAGTTAATCTCTCTACTGTTTTCAGTTTTCATTGGATTAAATTGGGTAAGCTTCGTTTCTCTTTTTAAAACTTAAATATTAGTGTATTAAGCTCGTAGAGAAACTAAGTCCTTAATCTCATTATAACTGTTACTATTATTAGTGTTAAAATATGATTAAAGAGTAGGTCAAAAAGTAAAGTAGATAAAAAAGTTTTAAGCTGTTTTAACATTTAAGATAGATTTTGAGTGTACTTAGTTTTGACAGCTTTCCATAAAGGGGTGTTTGAGATAACTATGAAAATGGGTCAAAATGGTTTTTTACTTTGGGTTAAGGTCAATTAGTGAATTTGAGCTTAAGTTTTAAGCTTATTTAAACTTTTTTTCAAAAGTTTCCAAGGTTTTAAAATTTAGGAATTTCCAAAGTTTATAAAACCATTCTCATAACTGTGAGATTTTAGACAAATCCACAAGTGCTTATTTAGTTAAGCACTTGTAGATTTTTGTTTAAGTGTCAAAAAGAGTTTGTTTTGAGTGTGTTAAGGAGCTGTCAAACTTTCTTTGCCTTTTGACTTGCTAAGTCAAAACACCCAAGCTTTTTTTTGGTCACAGTTTTTAAAAACCCAAAGACCTTCTTCACCATCAAAAATAAGCAAGTAAAAATGATTTTTAAAAGTTGAAAATTGGTGCACAAGCTGTTTAGCTAGAACACTTAATCTGTTTGAGCTTAGTTGTGTGTTTAGAGTTATATTGACAGCTTAAAATAAGCTGTCAAATAAGCACTTGAATTTGCCTCAAGCTTCGCCCTGGTGGCACAGGGGAGACTTTTAGGCTTATTTTTTCTCGAGCCATTTAAGTAGCATTTAAGAGTAGCCCAAGTTATAGGCTGAACTTCAAGAGCCCAATAAGCGTCTTTGTATAAGCATCTTAGATTTTTCAACCTTAGGAAGCTCATTTTGTGCTTATATTTTAAGCCCAAACATGCCTATGACTGTTTTTAGCTTAAGTAGCTGAGGGATTGCTTATTTTTTTTTATTTTGGCTTATTGAGCTTATTCCATAAGCTCAAATTTGTTTCCAGTGGTTATAAGGTTAAGTTTAAATTGTTTAGTTGGCTTTATTTCCCTTTTGCTAGCTTATTTGAATGCCCATTTTAGTGCTTTTGCCCTTTAAGGCTTTGTTTAGCTTTTTCTGTCATTATAAGCTCTTCACAGCTTATTTAGTTTAAGCTTTTAACTTTTTATAACTTATTTAGATTAGGTTTACCCCTTTAGCTTACCTAGTCCCTAGTCTTAGCTTATTTCGACCCCAAAGTGTCCCAAGACTTAGCTTGTTTAGCCTTTAAGCAATTTTAAGCTATTCTGCCACCTTAAGCTTATTTTTTTTAGCTTATTAAGTGCTTTTCGTAAAAAGGTGTAGAAGACAAAGTTGTTAAGCCCCACGAGCTTAACAACTTTGCTTCTTTGAGTTTTCGAAAAAAAAAAAGGGGAAGACACTAACCCGGTGAGCAGGACTCGAACCCGGGGACCAAGCGATACATCCCCCTTTTTACACACACACTCTACCACTGCGCCCTTGGGTCTTTTTCGTTAAAGACTCAAGGGCTATAATACTTATACACATTTTTTGCCAAATAAGCTTATAAGCTGAAAACAGCTTATTCGTGCTTTTTTTAAGCAAATTTTGTGTTTCTCATTTTTCGTAGGACCATTAAAGTATCTAGCATTTTTTGTGAATTTTTCAGAATTTTTCGATAATGTTTTAATAATTTTTTATAACTGTAATTTAGATAAATTTTATTTTAATTCATAAATAAACAAAAAATATCAAAAAAATATTTATGCTTTTTTAAAAAAATTTTCTTTTGTCAACTTATAGTTTGTAGGAAAACATATAAAATTTTACGTAGGGTCATTTTTAACAATTGTCATCTTTTAAAAACGGTTCCGGTACGATATTTGTTTTGACTCGTTTTTTGGTCAAACGAACTCCGTTTTCGTCTAGTCTTTCTCATCTCTCGTTATTTGAGACCTAGGAGTAGTTTTAGAAGCAAAAATATCTTCGTAGTTTATTTTTTAAAAGATTTTAGGTTTTTCCCCTATTTTGTCGGGATTGTCGGGCTCTCGTTTTTCTAGCTTAATTTCCGTAATTTCTAGGTTTTTCTTAAACGTTTTTCTTTGTTATCATCTAATTTGACTTTTCCACACTTCCAATTCAATTCTCTCCTTCAAACTCAAATCTTCGATTGTATCGATTTTCCAGTCCAGCCTCGTTGGGGATAAACGACCCGGGAACATTCTATACTACTTCTCGGTTTTATTGCTCTTGTTGATTTTTATACTTATTTATATATTTTATATTTTATTATATATTATATATATTTATAGTGTGAAAACCACCAATCAATTTTTGGCGCCGTTGCCGGGGAGGCTGTGAAGCCGTTTATCGTTACGTTTGATCAATTGTGTTTGAAACTGTGAATATTTTCTTTTATTATAAAAATATAAAAAAGTACAAAAATATTTTTCATTTCTTTTAGTATAATTATCAGATAAAAACCAAAGAAAAACCAAAAATATAAAAACATTGTCCATAAAAAAAAGAAAATAAAAATTCACAAATTGGTAAAATACCAAAATATAATATTCTCAACTGAGGTATTATCATAATAACTTCCGGTGAACTTGTTGGTTCCCAACTCGAACAAAAGATTTAAAAACTTGCCTTTTGTGTCTCTTACGACGTACGGCACCACCTTAAAAATTCAACAAACTATAAAGTTGGGTATCCGGAGGGTTTGTGTGCGAGGGCGACTGACGAGCCCGAAAGGAGAAATACCTCTCGCGCATATTTTCCTACTCCTCCGCTCACCTGTGCGTTTATCTTTTTGAGAGCTACCGTGAAGTAAGTAGATTATCTGGTTTAAGTTGTCTTATCTCATTGTCCGTTAAAATCAATTGTGAAATAAATCTTTTTGAAAAAACCAAAAAAAATTAGTGTAAATTTTTCTTTTCATATTTCGATTTGTGCATGGCGCACGGTCGGTCTCAAGCCCGTAATCCAGTTCAGAACCTCCTGTCCGTCAGCCTTCTGTTGAAATCAACCATCTTGAAACACCCTGATAATCCACGCTCGCCAAATTTACGATGCCGATAATCGACTAAGGCGCAATTGCTCGAAGCATCCCACCGAGGGTTAGAGGGAATGCTATAGTTATTCCGAAATCACCGCAAAGTAACTTTGAGATCCAAGCATGGGCTATTGAATCTTGTCCAAAACACGCAATTTTTTGGAAATGATTAAGAAGACCCACATGCTCACAACCGTTAATTTTCCACACAAGATCACTTCTACAATGAAGAATCCGAACGTACCAAAATACTTCGGTTAAACTTATGCATTTCCCCGTTTTTCCTACTCAGGGAGCGCGGCCCGGATATGGCTAGAAAAAGAACCCCTCGGTCATTGAAACATGGGATGATCTTGTCTACGAAATTTATTAACAAATTTCTTCCCTCCCTCTAAAACGACAAATCTCAAAATGAAATCAAGAAGATTTTCAACAAAAATTAGATCAGAGGAACTTTAAAGCGGCTATCGATCGTTCAATGATCTTATATAATGGGATGCCGCCCTCATCATGGTTTTTTCCAGATTGAGCAACTCGATACATCTATAATGCCCAAACTCAAATGATCAAGATTCATTGAACTTCACTGCCAGGTGGTAACTTCTTAGATAAAATGCTCGGAGAGAGTTTAAAAATCAACGAGAGCAAAGTGGCTAGGTCAGACAAACAAGAAGAAACAAAGCTGTTATAGCTAAAATGAGTACAATCTCTTCCACCCAAGCAGTCTCAACTGATGTTGCTGAACACAAAGACATGGTTCGGGCATTAATTCTCGACAGAAAGAACCAAACCCCACCCCAGCTTTCCTCTCCGTTAAAAGCGTTGAACAAAGTTGGTGTAACTGTGGGTGCGGTCATTCCTATCAAAACTGTCCAGCCACTAACAGCAACATGTACCATGACAATATCCAAGAATATGTGTCCCAGGCTGGCTGCGGGCCAATTTCAACCAAGCTAACTTCTTTTATTATCCGACCCTCCGATGGTCATCAAACCAAATTCGACCCCTGGTTTTCCTCCCGTTCAGAATCCTCATGCAAATAGTCAAAACAATTTCAATCGAGGAAATAACTTCAATCAAAACAGAGGAAACAATTTCAACCAAGGTCAGATTTATCGACCTTCGGTCAATCAACTAGTAGCTCATCAACCAGTAGCTCATCAAGGACCTGCTCCTCAAGGACACACGTTGATGTCCAAATCAGCTATTTGAAAGATATGTCACAGGCCAATGATGCATGTTGAGAAAAACGTCAAAACCCAGGTCAAAACCTGCAATCCCAAATGCAAAATTTGACTGACAATGTTTTTCCAAAAATTTTGTACTTATACTGCTAATACAGCTTCTACTTCCGGTTACTGAACTCTTCCTGGTAACAACTAATTATCAAATGAATATACCAAACCCAAAGGAAGATTTAAAAGGTATCACTACCCGAAGTGGTGTTACCATCCAAGGACCGAAAGCAGTTAATCATGATGCCGAGGTGACAAAGGACACGATGCCTCCTGCTAATAACGGAAGCAGAACACCGTGAAAAACGTCCAACCTCTTGGTTAGTTCAAATTCATCTCGTATTACCTAAATCCTGAGCCCAATTTGTTGCTCTGGTTGCTTCCAATTCCTAAAGCCTCAATTCCCATTTCCATCAAGAAGAAATAATGAAAGGCGCAAGGAAAAAAGCTAAAGACCAAAACGATGAAATTCCTATGAATCTTTAGAGTATTTAAGTTTCGGGAGATAAGCTTTACCGAGCCTTGATGCTCATAGCCTAAATTTGCTTCGACTTTAAAAACCTTAATAGGAAACAAAGAAAAATTGAGCGCATTGGCAAGAACTTCTCCATTGAATGAGAACTGTTTCGCGGTCACCTCAACAAGTTACCAAAGAAAACTTGGAGACCCTGGCCGATTTCCTGATTCCTATGTGAATTTACTTACGGGGATTGCTACATGCAACGCATTAGCCGATCTTGGTGCGAGCATTAATCTCATGCCTTATTCTGTATGAAAGATCTCGGCTCTTTTCACGAACAACCCCAACTGTGCATGACGTTAGAGCTACAGATCGGTCAATCACTGAAACCACTCGGTATTGCTAAAGACGTCCGTCTAAAATGGTGGGAAAGTTCCAATTTCCACTGACTTAAAAATCGTAGTTGTTTGAATTTAGAACCAACCCCCGAGAACCTATAATTCTCGGTGCGATGTTTCTTGAAAACAAGTTTCCCATGCTTAGATAGATGTTTATGAAGTGAGAGATTACCCTTCGTGTTTGTCAAGGAAGCCATCACATTCAATCTGGACCAAACTAACAAGACAAACAGCTGAATAACAACCATATGACGGTAAACAAAAACTATCGAGACAGTCATTGAATAAGGCTTGAGATTGAGTAATTCTCAAGAGGTCCTAGGATTTTTTCAAACTGATCGCGAGTGAGGCAATCCCACTCCATATTTATGAGCCTATTGTTTTTCTACTGCTTCTCCAAATCACACTCCTTTCGGGGAACAGTGATTTTCCTCTTAATGGAAGAAGCTATTCGTTTCTTGCTCAAGAAAATGATCAACTTCCATCCTGAATTTATCCACTTAACAGATCCTAGAGGTTGGGACATCCTGCTTCTAGAGCAATCTTATTTGAATAGTGAACCACTACCCCCCCTCCCAAATCATGAACCAATATAATGCCTAGATTTAAGGAAAGAGCTCAAACTCTGTGAAGCTAAAACCGTTGAATCTTCCGTTGATGAACCTCCCGAGGTTGAACTCAAGGAACTGCCACCCCATCTTGAATACGCATTTTTAGAAGGTGACAACAAGTTGCCTGTCATAATTGCTAAAGACTTAAAAGATGAGGAAAAGGCAGCTCTTCTCAAGGTTCTCAAGTCCCACAAGCGAGCCATCGCTTGGAAACTCTCCCGATACGTAAAGGGTGTTTTAGCCCAGAATTTTGTATCACCAAATTACTAAAGGAAAGAGGACAATTGAACCATCTGTGCAAAGTCAAGAAGGGTAAACCCAAAAATCACAATGTAATCAAAGAATGAGGTTGAAAAACTTCTTGAGCTGGATTAATTTACCCCCAATCTCTGACAGCCCTTGGTGAGCTCGGTACACAGTGTACCTAAGAAAGGAGGTATGAACCGTCATCACAAATGATGAGAAAATGTAACTAGATCCTACTCGATAGGTCACCGTGATTACGAGTTATGAATTGATTACATGGAAAACTATAATGAGCCCCTACCACGAAAAGATCACTTCCATAGCCTATTTATGGGAGCCTCGAAATTGCTCGAGAAGACTCGCAGGTAAACGAACAGCTACTGTTTCCTCGATGGTCTTTTTTCGGTTAAATTTTCAGATCCCAATCGACCCAAAAGATCAAGAAAAGCAACCTTACATAATGCCCATACGGAACATTGCCTAACGACGTATCATGCCTTATTGGGCTATCAATGCTCCCTGGCACGTTCCAAAGATGTAAAGATGGCAAACTTCCACGATATGATTGAAAAAAAGATGGAAAGTATTTATGGATACATTTCGGTCTTTGGGGACCTCTTACTCTACTATGCCTACCCATTTGGAAAAGATGTTTAAAGCAGTGTGAGACACAAATTGTCTTTAAAGTGGGAAAAGAGCCATTTTTATGGTAAAGGAAGGCATTGGTTCTGCCATAGGAGGACGACTAAAATTTCTAGTCCGGGACATGAGGTTGATAGAGCTAAAGTCGAAGTAATAAGCTAATCCCCTCACCCGACTTTCTCAAAGGTGTCCGTAGAGTTTACCTTAGGGTCACGCCGGTTTTTAAACCGACGATTCATTCAGACTTTCTCGAAAATTGCCCTTCCTATGACTCATTGCTTGAAAAAGAGACTCTCCAATTTTTCTTCTCTGAAGAGTGTACGATTCCTTTTAAAATACACTCAAAATAAATTGACGAGGGCTCCTATACCATAATTGCTCCCCGAAAGGAGCTTGCCCTTTGAACTGATGAGCGATGGCCCCCCTAGCGATCTCCGCAATTTGGGGGCAGTCCTACGGGCAAAGAAAAAAACAAGTCATTTTCAACCTATACACTATAGCTGAGCAAGACCTATATGAATGAGGCTCAAACTCACAACAACTACAAAGCCAGAAAAGGAATTACTTGTTGTAGTGTAATGACCTTTGAGAAAATTTCGGTCGATACCTTGTTATGTCCAAAAGCATAGTGTATACTGACCATTTCTCTGCCATCAAGTATCTCTTTTCCAAGAAGGATGCTAAGCAAGAACTCATAGCGGGTGGATCCTATTGCTTGCCAAGACTTTGATATTGAAATTCGAGACAAAAAAGGAGCTGAGAATCTCGCCGCCGATCATCTGTCCAGACTTGAAAATCCGCATCAAGACAAACTCGAGAACAAAGAAACAATGAAGCCATTTTCCTCTCGAAACACATGTAAACTTCTAATAGCTCTTAAAGAAGATTAGTACACCATGGTTTGCCCGAGATTTTGCAAACTACCAAGCGGGGAAATTTCGTTATCAAGGAATGACATCCCAAACAAAAAACTAAATACTTCAAGGATGGTCAAGCAATATTTCTGGTATGGATCCCTTCCTGTTAAGATCTGTGCTAATCAGTATAAGAACGTTGTGTTTCCTGGCAAGAAGCTTTAGACATTCTAAAGCTTGCCACAGTGGACCAACTGGGGGACACTATGGATTGCCAATTAACATCAGCAAGAACAATCTTCGATTCAGGATCTATTGGCCCCACCATCGACAACGGATGTCCCAGGACTTTGTCACCCGTTGGTGACGTTTGTCACAACGACAAGGAAACGCATTAACGCAACGTTGATGAGATGCCAACAAAACTCTCATCCAGGTTTTGCGGAAATCTTTGACATCTGGGGCAATGATTTTTGGGGGCCGTTCCCGGTCTTCCAAAGAGGAGAACAAGTACATACTCGTGGATGGTTGACTAATTGTCAAAATGGGTTTGTAGCAAAAGCGCTCCCCCGCCACCAATGATGCCCGAGTTGGTTTACAAATTTTAAAAAACCTCTTAACCCTCGATTTGGTGCACCCGAGCTATCATAATTGATCGCGGAACACACTTTTTTGCAATGACCAGTTTACAAAGGTCATGCTTATGTACGGAGTACTCATCGTCTCTCTCCAGCCGCATATCACCCACAAACATGTGGGCACGTAGATGATGTCAAATCGTGGTTTTAAATGCGTATTCTGTGAGAGAACCGGGGAGAAAATCGTGCCTCCTGGTCGAGTGACAAAATTAGATGATGCTTTAGGGGCCTTCCGGCACAAGCTTACAAAAACACCCATGCGGGTGTACTCTATTATAAGTTAGTGTACTGGAAGGCATGTCATCTACCGATCGAGAGTATAGAGCACAAAGCCACTGGCCCTCAAGCATTACAACTTGTTGGTGCATGTTTTACAAAACTGCGGGTGATCACTAGGAAAGTTCACACTGAATGAACTAAATACACTTCGTGATCAAGCCTACCGAAAACTCTTTGATCTACTAAAAAAGATAAAACCAAGATGATACATATGCTAAGATCAAAAAACCACGCATTTCAACGTTGGTGATCGGTTCACCCTTTTCAACACTTAGACTACAGATTTTTCTATCGGAGCAAATTGAAATCCCGTTGGATCCGGGACCATTCACCATTGTCCAAGTATTTCCTTATGGGCACCGTCAGAGTATATCTCAGAAACTGTAACTCGCGGGGGCGGCTCAACTTGTAAAGTGAATGGTCATCGTATAAAACACTACATTGGAGGAACAAAACAACCGAGGTCGTCCCCCGATCTCCAAACGTACGTTACCCATGGACCAATAAAATTCGGGGAGGTTGCCAAGCGTCGGGACCCTAAACAAGCGCTCGTGGGAGGCACGCCCATGCTTAATCCAATCTATCTTCTTTCTGTTCAGCTAAATAAGTGGGGGGGTTATTTTGTGTTGAGAAGGCTTTCATTTACCATCACCCGGTTTATGGTCCATAATTTGGGTGCTTTGCATTGTATGTCCAGGATTTCCCGGATTTGTGGAGAAGACTCTCTTGCTTGCAGTATCCCACATGAGTTTCACATCCTCAGCTTCATTTTGGGATCCAGTATCCAAATCTAATCGACTAACGTTTTATCTTTTGGCACACTTCATAAACGGCCTTAGATTACGTAGAACCCCTTGGAAAACAACGAGGACGATTTTCAAGTTTCTAGTATGGGGGTGGGGGGGAATCCTTCGATTTGATTTTTGCCTGCAGTCTTTGTTATCACGTAATCCCGTTTTCACCACCAAATTTTTGCAAAAATACCAAAAAAAAAAAAAAAATTTCAAAAATAAAATAAGTGTTTTGTCACAGTTTTGACTTTCCTAATGGGTAGAATGAGAATAATTTTTGACTCGATCGGGCGTGTTGAGCCCTAGTTAGTTCCTCAACTTACCGCTTGAAGGCCAAGCTTTCACCAAATCGATTGCTTCGAATTTTAATAAGGTGAAGAACAAGAAATGATAGAGTTAAATATAAGTTTAAATGTGCAGAATCAAAACTTATATGAGGAGCGAACTATTGGCTTTTTTCCTCCATTATATTCCAACCCACCTAATCATAACGTGCTTAATTTTCATTCAACTAAAGTCAATCAATGTTATTTATAAAAAGTTCAAATATTACTAGATTCTTTAAAGCGAGATTTCTGTTCTAATAATCCGAAGTTAAAATGCCAAAGAAGCATGAATGAATATGAATGCAAAATGCATGAAAATTGAAATTAATGCCGATATTACAATAGAAGCATACATTTTTGATAGTATTAGGAGGCAAGTTAGGCGAAGATGTTCGTGATACCCTACTCCGCTAACCACGAGGTGGGGGTTCAAACTAAGACATCTTTACTCTAGGGATTTGTGAGTTGTGATCTCACACAGAAGCGAGGTCCTAGGTGTGGTTCAAACTAAGACACTTATCCTTAGCCATATTAGGAAGAAGTTTTTGATGTGATTTCCCTCCCACTCACGCTAGCAACGGGTGGGTTTTCAAACTAAGAACATCGGCTCGTTGGTTGTGATAGTCCCACTAAGGAGCGAAGGCCTAAATAGGTGTTTCACACTAAACATCAACATTCCTAGCCTTAAGAACTTATGATATAATGATGAAGATGTTGCACAATAAGATATCTAACAGTTAAATCTCGTTCATTAAAAACAAGTTACAAGGTCCTAAATAAGTTGTTGCTTTGAGTCATGGATTCATCTTGAACACACTATAGAAATAAGCTTGATCATGGATATGAGTTGAAAATGAATACACAACATTTAAATCCATATATTCATTGTTGGAGTTAAAAGTCACAAGTCATAAAGTATGAGTGCTACAGCCTTTCGACATCAATATTGACAAATGATCTTGTTAAATTGCTTGGTTTGGAACTAGTGAAAAATCCGGAGGACGATGAATTTTATCCGTCAGGAATCCGTAGATTAGCTCTATCTATGGGCGTTTCTCATTCTATGATCCCAGTGTTAATAAAATAAAGGAAGTCAAACAGGAAAGGCGAGAAAGAAAAAAGACAATATCCAAAATATTAGGGATAATAAGATGTATGAAATACAAAATGGTAGAAAACGGGACTTGTTCGAAGCTTTTAGATTTCTTTAGTTTCCCTTGACGAACACATGCTACTTTCCAAAGTTAGTAGTCAAGGGTGATTGAGGTTCTTAGTTTTCGTAAATGTTTACTTCATAACATTGCGTGAGGACACGGCAATACCTTAGTATGGGGGATTTTGGTATGTGCTTAATTACACATACCTTTTACCTTTAAAAACAAGCTAAAATAACCAAAAACGGACTTAAAATGCCAAATATACGCTTGTTTTGCTAATTGTGTTGTGCAGGAACGGATAACTAAGAAAAGGACGAAAAACAAAGCCAAAACGACAAAACCGGACTCGAAATGGAAAAGACTGTGAAAGACAAAGCCAAATCGAAGCCGACAAGTCACAATCAGAGTCAAAAAGTCAACAGAAAAGTCAACTGGTCAAAGACTCAAAGTCAACCAGCAGCCCCGACAAATCCAAAAGTCATCAAATCAAGAAATATAAGTTTAAGGGTTGAAATTGCCAAACCCCTAAACTTATATTTATAAAAGAAAAGAGGAGAAAAGAAGAGAAGGGCCATATTGCCATTTAAGCAAAGTTATACTCCAAGGGCTTATTCTGTCAAGCCCTATAACTTGTACTAACAAGGACGAGTGTAAGCTATTGAGCAATAATAAACCTGTGGGACTAGTTTTGCCAAGTCCCCCAAAAAGTATAACAACCAGGACGAATGGGTGCAATGAAAACAAATAACCCTGAGGACCCAACTTTGCCAAGTTCCCAAACTTAAACCCTGTACACTCTTTTTTTTCAAACACGTCATTTTCCCTCCCCCTCCCGCGCCGTTTCTCCCCCCAAAACAACTCACAAGGGTCTAGCAACCCGTTTTACCACTGTATACACCTCCAACCACCACCATGTTCAAACACCACATCCCCCCCAGACCCTCCCCTCCACAAAACATTCCCATCTGGAAGATGCAAGTGGCAATCCCACACCTCCCAATGCGTTATTAGGATGGCCAAGGATTGATTTTTTGAAGATTGAAGGGGCAAGATTAGAGGCAAGGAATCCACTCACAAACAAACACCCCACACGCCCACGCGGGGGGGGGTGCGGGGGCCCCCCCCCTTTTAATATGTATGTTCAAAAGACAGGGGCGATGGAGGGCAGAGGGAAAGAGCCAAACAAAGAAGAGGTAGAAAGACCTAGTGTATCTTTTTTGCTACAAAATCTTGTAAGCCCCAATTGTGCAAATATAGTTTTTTTTAATGTCGATGTTCAGAGGTTAGTTTTTAAAGTAGATTAAAGTGTTTTTTAAGTTAAATTCTTTTATGCACTATGTAATACTCAGTTTTAAATAAATATTTAAGCTAATTTACCAATAAGCTCTCAATAAGCTCCTATGAGCTTATTCTGTAATGAACTCAAACTCAGTTAAAAAGGTTGTAAAAAGCCTTAAATACTGTTTTCAGTTGAGTTAATTCTACATAAATTTCAATTGAGGTTGATTTTTGGAAGCTATTGAAGAAATACGCTATATTTAGCTTATTTGAGCTTTTAGCTCAGGGAATAGAGGCAAGGTGCCACTTAGGTGCTTAATTTTTAAGCCACTCACTCTTCAAGAGTGGCTTGGGTTCTGAGACTACAAAACTCTCAGGTTCTATTTCTTAAGTTTCATTTTAGCTTAATTCTAGCTTTTACATTTGCTTATTTCTATTCAAATTTTGTAAAATTCTTTTCAAACTTGTTTGTTTAGGTTTAATCTCTAGCTGTTTTCAGTTTTCATTGGATTAAATTTGTGTAAGCTTAGTTTCTCTTTTAAAACTTAAATATTAGTGTATTAAGCTAGTAGAGAAACTAGCTTAATCTCATTAATAAGCTGTTACTTTTAGTGTTAAAATAGTTTAAGTAGGTCAATATAAGTAGAAGTAGATAAAAAGTTTAAGCTGTTTTAGCTTTTAGATAGATTTTGAGTGTACTTAGTTTTGACAGCTTTCCATAAAGGGGTGTTTGGGATAACTATGAAAATGGGTCAAAATGGTTTTTTACTTTGGGTTAAGGTCAATTAGTGAATTTGAGCTTAAGTTTTAAGCTTATTTAAAGCTTTTTCAAAAGTTTCCAAGGTTTTAAAATTGTTTTCCAAAGTTTTTAAAACTATTCTCATAACTGTGAGATTTTAGAAAAATCCACAAGTGCTTATTTAGTTAAGCACTTGTAGATTTTTGTTTAAGTGTCAAAAAGAGTTTGTTTTGAGTGTGTTAAGGAGCTGTCAAACTTTCTTTGCCTTTTGACTTGCTAAGTCAAAACACCCAAGCTTTTTTTTGGTCACAGTTTTTAAAAACCCAAAGACCTTTTTCACCATCAAAAATAAGCAAGTAAAAATGATTTTTAAAAGTTAAAAATTGGTGCACAAGCTGTTTAGCTAGAACACTCAATCTGTTTGAGCTTATTTGTGTGTTTAGAGCTTATTTGACAGCTTAAAATAAGCTGTCAAATAAGCCCTTGAGATTTGCCTTAAAGCTCCCCTGGTGCAAAGGGGAGACTTTAGGCTTATTTTTCTCAGCCATTAAGAGCATTTAAGCCCAAGTTATTGGCTGATTTCAAGAGCCAATAAGCTCTTGTATAAGCCTCTTGATTTTCAGACCTTAGGAAGCTCATTTGTGTGCTTATTTTTAAGCCCAAACATGCCCTTTGACTGTTTTTAGCTTAAGTTAGGCTGAGGGATTGCTTATTTTTGATTTTGGCTTATTGAGCTTATTCCATAAGCTCAAATTGTTTCCTAGTGTTTATATAAGTATAAGTTAGGATTGATTAGTTGGCTTATTTTCCTTTTTAGCTAGCTTATTTGAATTCCCACTTTAGTGCTTTTGCCCTTTAAGGCTTTGTTTAGCTTTTTCTGTCATTATAAGCTCTTCAACACTTTATTTAGTTTAAGCTTTTAACCTTTTAATTAGCCTTATTTAGATTAAGTTTACCCTTTTAACTTTTCTATCCTTAGTTCTAGCTTATTAATGTCCCCAAAAAGTGTCCCAAGACTTAGCATGTTTAGCCTTTATAAGAAATTTTCAAACTATTCTGGCCACATTAACTTATTTTTTTTTAGCTTATTAAGTGCATTTCGTAAAAAGTAGGTAGAAGACAAAGTTTCTTAAGCCTCCACGAGCTTAACAACCTTGCTTCTTTGATTTTATCAAAAAAAAAAAAAGGGGGAAAGACACTTGGCCCGGGTGAGCAAGACTCGAACCCGGGACCAAGCGATACATCCCCTTTTACACACTCACTCTACCACTGCGCCCTTGGGTCTTTTTCGTTAAAGACTCAAGGGCTATAATACTTATACACGTTTTTGCCAAATAAGCCTAATAAGCTGAAAACAGCTTATTCGGGGCTTATTGATAAGCACATTGGTGTCTACTTATTTTTTCGTAGGACCATTAATGTCCTAGTATTTTTTATGTAAATTTTTCAGAAAATTTTTGATAAAGTTAATATTTTTTATAATTTAATTTAGATAAAAGTTTATTTAAATTCATAATAATACAAAAATTATCAAAAAAAATATTTTGCTTATTTTAAAAAATTTTCTTTTCCTTTGTCATCTAGTTTGTAGGAAAAATATAAAATTGAATTGTAGGGTCATTTTGATACAAATTTGTACATCTTTATAAAAGAACTGGTTCCGGGTAAACGGGGATTTTGTTTTGACTCGTTTTTTTTTGGGTCAAACGAACTCCGTATTCGGTCAAGTCTTTTTCATTCTTCGTTAATTTGTACTAAGTAGTTTAGAAGCAAAAATTTCTTCGAGGTTTATTATTAAGATTTTAAAGTTTTTTCCCCGCCTTTATGTTCGGATTCGGCTCTCTTGTTCTAGCTTAATTACGTAAAACTTCTAGGTTTTTCCATAAACGTTTTTCTTTTGTAATATCTAATTTGACATTTCCACACTTCAAATTCAATTCTCACCGTTCAAACTCAAATCTCCGATTGTATCGATTAACCAGTCCAGCCACCGTGTGAGAGGATAAACGACCCGGAACATTCTAATAAACTACTTCGCCTCTCGGTTTGAGTAGAGTGTGACTTGTTGATTATTTATACTTACATTTATATATTTATATATTATTTCTATATTATATTGTTAATATTTATAGAGTGTGAAAAGCACTGACCAAGATCATTAACGCCAACATATTGTATTTGTCTATGATAGTAAAGTTGATAAATGATACTATTACATAGCATTAAGTGGATCAATTCACTTATTGAGTTGATTGATATTAGGTGGGATTTAATTATTTTGATTGCAAATCATACTTTATCTGTCTTTTCCAACTTACCTATTAGCATGTTATAGGGTCGCAACCTCAACACATACCATATAACACCATTATAACTAAAACATTATCCTTATTAAAATTCTTATAATACACCACAAAAAATACCCGGCCAACTCAAAAAAAATAAAATAATAAAATAAAATAAATGTATAACACTCGTCATCCCCATGGCTATGGGGACGGATAACACCGACCATAGTGCAGTTTCGCATGCCATAGGTCACAAAAATGCCCTATAATGTGTGATTGAGACACTGCACTGTGCCTTCTTAGCCATAAAATGAACCCGTTAATATTAGAGGTTAACCCTTATGATTAATTTACAACAAAAATCAAATCATTAAACCAATCGGTTCAGTAAACATGAACTTCAATTCATCCAAAGCTAGAAAGCATGTACAAACCATTTATGCAATTTGATTATCATATCCACATGACCAGTTCAGTTTTTTTCTTCTTTTTATTTTCTTTTTGTGTTGGTTTTGAACGAAAATCACATCTTCACTTCAACAGCTGACCTCATGACTTAAACTCAGCACCTAAAAAGTATATTACAAACTTTTAAGAGACATACTTGCAAGCATATCTGCAGTATCTATCTACTCTTGTTCAGAGTTCAACCTATGCCATATTACGCACAGCTGCAGTAACATCGTCCTCAGGAGTGATCCGTCTCCAAATACGTATACGTAATATATAGTATAAGGATAATATCAATAATAGTATAGTAAGTATTCCGCGAGGATTCTAGAAGATTACTTTTATCCAAAGTAAAATCCAAAACCTTCCGGGTCGTATCCCGACGAGGTGCGAATTGAAATTCGGTTAAGTTCGTGATCGCGTGATTTGAATGGTTTCAAAGATTTTAGATTTTGATTTCTAATTCTACTAATGAAAACGAATAAAACATGTAAAAACAAGTAAACAATAAAAGCATTTAAAGCACTTTAAAAAATAAAGCACGAAAACGTAAACGGGAATTAATAAAACGCGACATTTAAGCAACTAAAGCAAATTTAAGCCCTACGAACGCAAATTTAATTTTAATAAATCCTAAATGACAAAAGAAAATTTTCAGAAAAAGAATTATATTTATTATGAATTAAAAACTATTTTAATCTAAAAAAATGCATAAAAAATATTAAACTAATTCTAAAAATTCTAAAAAAATTACTCAAAATACTTAAGACTAATACTAATGCAAGGAAAATTATACTGCTAAAAATCGGCTTATAAATAAGCCTGGAAAAATCAAATAAGCTCAAAAAGCTAAATGGGAAAACAAAGGTTTTATATTAAATGGTGTGGATGTCTGATGGAAAAGACCCAAGGGCGAGTTGGTGATTGTGTGTTGTGTTAAGGCATTGATGTACAAAGGGGGAGGTCACAGGGTGGCTTCCCCTTTTTATTTTTTATTTTTTTATTTTTGAAATCTTTTTAGAAATACTAAAAGAACATATGAAGATAAGCAAATATTATAACTAGCATTTTTTAAGAAACTTAATATTAAGCTCAGAATAAGCAAATGAAACTAGCAGATTTCCTTTTTAAGCTTTTATGAAAAATGGAAAGAACAGTTTTAACATTTAGGACAAAATAAGCAACAAGGAACCTACTAAGCTAGAAGCAGACCCTATCCTAGACTAAATAAGCAAACATGACAATGATTGACTAAAAGAATGAGCTTAAAAGCTCATAAAAGCTAAAAGCTTATTAGACTCAAACTAGCAGTTTCAAAGGGACAAATGCTCACTTTTGAGCTTAAATTGAAACCTATTAAGCTCTTGTGAAAGGGTGCAGTCCAAAAACAGATAGAGTTTGGCCTCTAAAGAATTCATTGATCTAGGACCACAAATAAGCACAGAACCCTAAAATAAGCTCAAATAATAAGATGATAAGCTCATTTAGACATCCAACAGTTTGCTCAACTATTGGACTTTTTGAGTTAAATGACAGATTAATAAGCTTGATCCTAGGACTCAATAAGCTAAAATTTAAAAAAAATAAACTAAAGACCTGAACCCTAAGAACTTTCTAAAATGTCCTGACATGACCAACGAACTAAATTTCGTCCTTACTAGACCAACGAACTTTCAAATATTGTTCCGATATCACCCATATGATAAATTTTTATCGACACATGGTGGTTTTCGTCCATGCTGGCACAAGTTTTTTTTCTTTTATTAAATAATCACAAGTCAACCCCCTAAAAGTAAATAACAACAGTTTGTGCTACTGATACAACTAACACTTTCACCATTTCTCAAGTTTCTTAAAAACATTATACCTCATAAGTCAAACCAAATTCTCACTCTCAATCATTTGATCCCTATATTCATATTAACTCTATAAAACTTATTTAAATTGACGAAAGGCCACAGATGATCTGAGAAAGATCAAGAAAGCCAAATCCTTCAACTTTGAATCCTTATCCCTCAACACCTTAAATCCCTTCATCTTCGTACAAAAAGCAAAATCCTCAATCCGCGAATGGAAAGAATAAAATCATTTCAAACCTTGGATGTTACGAGCATAAACCAGAAGGAAAAGAAGAGGTTTCGAACTTGCCGCCACCCAGTCATTGGATACAATTCACCATCAAAAACCGTTGTCCGTCACATCCCTTTGGGGGTCCTCACACGAACAATTACATTACCCCATCTTTTGGTTGTAAAAAAGGTGTGAAGGATTTGAAGACCTAGCTGATTTGAGTTATAAAGTATTAATTAAGGATTTAGTTTTAGTATTTTGTTATCAAGATGAGAATGAAAAGTGATGAAGATTAAGGAGTTGATTTGAGACTGTAATTAACGAAGAAGTATTAATGGAATTTTTTTCTATAACAAAAAAAGACTGTAAAACATAGATGATGAGGAGATATTAGGGTTTTGGATTTGAGGATCTGGTAAAGGAAAGTGATAAAGGTTGGGTTATAATGGTTGGATATTAAAGATTCGGGTACAAACGGGTTGAATATTAAAGATTCGGGTATTTAGTTGGTACAAACTGCCACGCTAGAAATAGAATTACCAAATTTTGAAAAAAAAAATAAAAAAAATATGACGTGGATATACAGCCGGTCATATTGGTGATATTGACACATAACAAACAAGTTCGTTGGTCTAGTAAGGATGAAATTTAGTTCGTTGGTCAAGTCGGGACATTTCAGAAAGCTCATGGGTATTTTTTGACTTTTACCCCAGAATTTAAGCTAACTTAGAAGACAAATAAGCATTACTAAGAAGCTAAAAGCTTCAAAATATTAAGACTAATACTAAGAGGACTTAAATAAGAAGAAATTATGAAAAATGGCTAAAAGAATAAGCTAGAAAAAGTGAATGAACATGGCAGATTAGCTTAAAGGCTTTGAGGAGAAAAGCTAAAACTACTAGGACTCTTTAAGCTTAGATAAGCTTAAAGACTGAACCAAAAGCTTAGCTTAACTAATCTAGGACCATAAATAAGCACAGAACCCTAAAATAAGCTCAAATAATAAGCTGATAAGCTCATTTAAACATCCAACAGTTTGCTCAACTATTGGACTTTTTGAGTTAAATGACAGATTAATAAGCTTGATCCTAGGACTCAATAAGCTAAAATGAAAAGCTAAAACTTAAAAAAAATAAACTAAAGACCTAAACCCTAAGAACATTTAAAAACTAAAATCACAAAAAAAGGATTTAAGAAATAAGCTAAGAAAGAAAGATTAAAGAGACAGATACTACTAACTAATTTTGGCTTTTTGGTTTTTGAAGAAAAAGTGACACTTTTAAGCTTCATTATTTAAGACTTAAGCTAAGCTAACTAACTATAAGTTAAAAACAGATTAATCTTATCCTCTAATAAACTCAAATTAGAAAAAAACTAAATCATAAATCATCTTTGCTTATGAGAAACTAAATTTTAAAGAACTAAACATTTATTAAGAAAACCGTTACGGCATTAAAAGGCAAAACCAAATGACCACTTCTAAAATTAAACACTCAAATGCAGTAGAAACAATACTGTAAATCATAAAATTATGATCCTAATGCATAACATGAACAAATAATCAAAATTAGAACTTAGGAAATTCTTCAAAACAACAGGATATAAAACATGAATTACTAAACTTAAAAACTTATTTAAAAAATCTGATAGCTTTTAAAAACTCGTTATTAGAATTACTTAGAGCTTATAAAAGTTGGGTTAACAGATGAAGTGAGCTCAAACAGTGGTAACCTTAGTTTCCACTGTTTGTGCCAAACACTCCCTTAAATCATGATCTTTTATTTTTTTTTAAACTAAACAAACCAAATTAAGCTTCCATTAGTTAAAACAGATGGAGATTAAGACATTTTGAGGACATATAAGCAATAAGAAAGGACAAATAAGCTCTAAGCAATAGAGTAAATTAAAAAACTTATAAGGACTAATCTAGGGATAAATTTTGATGAAAATACAAAGCAAGCTGACAAAGGCTCAAAACTAAACTAGATAAGCTATAGTAAAACTGATTAAGCAATTATAAGCAGGACATAAGCACACATAAGCAGAAAAAACAAACATTTTTAAAAATAAGCTAAAATTGAGAAAGGAGAATGTACCCTATTGTTCCAGGCTAAACAGGTGACTTATTTTGCTTTAAATAGACTTAAATCAACAAGCTACTATGAAATACTCTAAGTAAATAAGACCTATAATTCCATGTCCAACTATGACATATCTTCCATATGGCTATTCAACAATTTATGGTAATTATAGGAGTAATTTAGCTTATTCAGCTAAGCTTTTAGAAGGCTTAGCTGAATAAGCAAACATATTAAGAAGGTGATAAGAAGCTTAAGTGAGCTATTGGAGCTTATATCCTAACACATTAAAACCTGATTTGCCTGTATAATAAAACATACTTTAAGGAAAATTTAATTGATAGACAAATTTATTACATTCAAAAGAGATTACACTGCTTAAAAAGGAAATGTACATTGAGAACCAATAATAGAGCCAAAAGATAACTACTAAACTAAATTAAGCTACTCCTACCCTAGATAATTTCAGTTGTGTGAGCTTCGCATGTATTTATAGTGATGTGATGAACCTTCTAGTCCTTTAGGATGCTCCTTTATCTTTAATCACAGCCCTTAGTCCATAACCACCTCTTGATCTTATAATTTGGACCATTGGATCATGTGCCACGTCCCTTTAACCAATCATTGAGCTGGGGATTGCCAGCGTGGCTCCCCTTGTGTCAGACGTGTCAGCCAAGTGCTTCTAGAAGACGCGTGTGATTTGAGGCGTGTGATATGATTTACCCTGTTCGTGGTTTTTAGCGGTAAAAGAGGTGAGAAAGAAGGTCCACAGTAAAAGTTGACCGGATTGACCCTTGTTGATATGAGTTTGACTGGACTCTTATTAAATTTGAGTTTGGGCTTTTGTTGGGCCAGAATGTTAAGCGATTTATGGACTTGTTAAGAGTTTATGGCTTATAACTTATCAATCATGGTGGTACCCGTCCCATAAAATGGACCCATTGGTCCCATGGAAGATGGGTACGCCTTTGGCTTTGGTCTTTCATCCTCTTTCCATTACTGTGCTCGGCTTTGTCCGTTTTTGCTTCGATTTTGTCCTTTTTATAAATATCCGTACCTGCAAGACACAAATCACAAAATATACAAATACAATGCATTTTTATCTATTCTTGGTCATCTTAGCTTGATTTGTTAAGAAAATGATATTGTAAAATAGCACATACCAAATTCTCCCATACTAAGCTATTGCCGTGTCCTCACGCAATATTATAAATAACACTTTAGAAAACTAAGAATCTTAATCCCCCTTGATTAATTACCTAGAAAATTAGCTTAGTATTCATCTTAAGGGATTAAAGAAACATTAGCTTTGAAAAGCCCCGTTTTTCCTTTTTCAACATTTTTCTATTTTTTATGCTTTTTCATAACTTTCCATATTTCAAACACTTCATACATTGTGCATTCATTATCTTGATATACTTAGGATCATGTGGGGATTTCAATGGAACAAAGCAAAATAAAATTCATCGTCCCCCAACTTTCAACTTTTCCATGCTAAGCTTAAAAACAGATCATAGTCAAATACACAGTCATGATACTAACACTACTCATAAATACTAATCGTGTATTACTTTTTCTCCCTTATTTCTAATTTTGTATCTCAAGATTTTATTTAAGTCATATACCCGAAGGCTCTTTATGACTTTATTTCGATACTTATTAATTCCAAAAATAAAACGGGACGGTTAAAGATAAAAATTAGCTTCTTCCCCTATCCTTGAAAACCGATGAGGTCCACATCGAGGTGACCGAAATTTAGCTTTTATTAGGTTACTTATTCACTTTAATTTACGTCAATAATACCTTAATGCTCTTAAAAAGACAAAAATCAAGTGAGATTTAATTTTGCACCATATACCCTAAGGCTCTATAGGTACAAATAAAACATTTATTAAATATGAATTCAATCATGTCACACCATAACCCTAGCTCTTTAATCAGAACATTTTAAATCAACTTACACGTATACCTTAGCGTCCTTTAAGGCATAAAGCACTCTCATGATTTAACTCTACTTACACCATAATACCCTTAGGCCTCTTTAAGGTTGTAAGTAAAGCAATTATACATATGATATGAATAGTAACCAAATTCCGAATCCCGATGTATACCTACTTTTATGCATCGTCCTTCCAAGTTTTAGTGGGAATCACAAAAGAATAAGTTGAACCGGACAACCTCTTTATAAACAATTAATTAATGATACAAAGTGAAACAAACAAAGGGAGAAAAAGCGCACAATTAAATACTTGATACTTGAAGCCAACCAACTATTACCTCGCTAATATCATGGACTTATACACACTATCTCATTTCTTCGTTTTCTTCTGCAATTTAAAATCTCTAAGAAAGAGACATGCGAATGTTTTAGCCAAGCGAATTAAGATCGCACTTTAACAAGTCACATAGACAGACAAACAAACTTATTCTAATAAATCGATTCGGCAAATGGAGCTAACCTACATAAGACTAGCAACAAACTCGATTTAAATATGTTAAGGAAAAAGCTAAGGTATAAAACCGGTTGGATCAAAATTTATTTATTGATCTCACCTTTATTTATTTGTGTCACAACACTTATTTCATTACTTTATTCCAACATTTATCACTTTTTTCACTTTATCATGCACAAAATTTTTTTAAATTTTGCTATTTTCACATAAATCACATATTTTTGGCGGAAAAACGGGTTACGAAGACAACATCGACAGGTATAATCAAATCGACAGATTCAACTAATGTTCTTAACAATCCTAATTTTTTGAGATTTAGACTTTTAAAATTTAAAACAACCGACAATAAAACTTACTATAAGCTAGTTAAAACTGACTTTTAAGTCAAAAGCCATTTTTATCCTAAATTGACCCATTTTGTGTCTTATGCCAAACACTCCATAAGAAATGGATTTGCCATTTTAAAGCAACAAAAGTGTGAATTAAACTAAGTCTTATAAAAACAGGTTACTAACTAAGCAAATGAATTTAAAATAAGCAAAAACTTAACAGGAATTAAGCTCTAAACTATAAGCTACACTAATTTGATAATTGCACTAAAATGAGGACAGATTCAAGACAAATCTAAACTAGACTATTATAAACTATGATCTAAACATAATAGGCTATATCTAAACAAAATAAGCATAATTTACCATCAATAAGCACTGAATAAGCAATAATACGCAAAATAGTAAATTGATCTTAAAATTTTAAAGAGAATTAGAACCTTTGATCCCAGCTAAACATGGATAATTTAGCACCTAATAAGCACTAAAAACCTACCCAGCTTATATATAAGCAAATCTAAGCACCCATAAGCTCATCCAAGGCCAGCTTATCATCCAATGCTTATTTCCTTTTTCCAAGCTTAATAACCAATCAAATTAGCTCAAATAAGCTTTGTGGATGCTTATTTGAGCTTAGAGAGTACAAGTGAACAACAAACAGCTTATTCAGAGCTTATTGAGCTTATTTAAAGTTTATTATCATATTTAGCAAAATTCTCATAAATGTAAAACACAATTTTAAAGTAAAATGCAATTTTATTAATAAGGAGAAGATTACATGGCTTTTAAAGGAAAATTTACATTAAGAAAAAACAAATAAGTTGAAAATAAGCTATTCTACCCTACTTTACTCCTACTCCTCGTTGCCTTCACTGTGTGATTTTTCCTCTTATTTATAAGCGAATGAGAGAGGGTCTTGAGCTCTTATGTGTTTCTTGTGTGAGAGGGTTGAGTAGCCTTGATCAAAGCCTTCCATTTGCCCTTGTGTTTATTTAATTCAATCTTAGCCATTGATTCTTCAAAACTGTCATATCACCAATCATTGTTCTCACACGGATTGCCAGCGTGGCATTCCTTGGTGTCAGAGGGTGTCAGATTCTAGAAGGGAGCGTGTGAGTGGGTGAGATGTTTTTACCCTGCGCATGTGTGTGTGAAAATGGGAGGGAATGGTGAAGAGGATGAACAGTAATTCGATTTAGAGGTGTTGACTAGGGTGTTGACCCGGGTTATATAATTGTTTGGCATGGACTTGTATAAAGGAATTTGGGCCCTGGTTTTATTAAATATTGATTTTGGACCAAATGGGGATTTTGGGTTTTGTTAAAGTGTTATATAACACTTAACGGCTATTAAGTGTTAGCTTAACAATCATTTGGTTTGTAGTGTAAAAATTAACGACCGTTAGTCCTTTTGATGTTTTAAGGACTAACGGTGTTATTTATTTTGACGGATTTGGGAATTTTAGGGTTTACAGGTTTGTCTTGGATTTTCCTCGATAAATGCACACCTTTGGCCTCAGCTTTTCACGCTCTTTCATTCTCGTGCTCGTGTTTTGTCTGTTTTTATCTTTATTTTGTCCTTTTCTTGATATCCGGTACCTGCACATACACAAACACAAAAACACACATATACAATGCATTTTTCTATGTTTTTGGTCTTTTGGGGTTCGTTTTTCATGGTAAAAGGTATGTGTAAAATGGCACATACCAAATTCCCCCATACTAAGGTATTGCCGTGTCCTCACGCAATATTATAAATAAACTTTAGAAAACTAAAAATCTTAATCCCCCTTGATTAATAACTTCGAAAAATAGCTAAGTATTCATCTTAAGGGATTAAAGAAACATTAGCTTTGAAAAGCCCCGTTTTTTCCCTTTTCAACATTTTTCCTTTTTTTAATGTGTTTATTTTTTATTTTTTTATTATGCTTTCATTATTCTTCGATAATACTTAGGATCATAGAACAAGATCATTGTCAAATACAAGTCATGATACTAACACAACTCATAAATACTAATTGTGTATTACTTTTTCTCCCCAATTTCTAATTTTGTATCTCAAGATTTTATTTAAGTCATATACCCGAAGGCTCTTTAAGACTTGTTTTGATACTTGTTATATCCAAAAATAAAGCGGGACAGTTGAAAATAAAATTTAGCTTCCACCCCTATCCATGAAAAACTGATGAAGTAAATGAAATTTTGGCTTTTGTTGCTTTTGCCTTAATTCATGTCATATACCTTAAGGCTCTTTAAGACATCAATCAAGTAATATTATTTACACCATATATCCTTAGGCTCTTTAAGGTAAAAATAACAAAGCAACATTTTTCCAATCACTAATTTTATAAGTACCATATACCCTAAGGCTCTTTAAGGTACAAATAATTTCATGATTAGTATTACTTTTGCCATATACCCTTAGGCTCTTTAAGGCAAAAAGTAATAAAAATGATTAACTCTACTCATGCCATATACCCAAAGGCTCTTTAAGGCATAAGTAAAGCAATAAACTATATGATGCATATAATAAGCCAAAATTCGAATCATCGACTTCCAAATCAAAGGAAAGTTACTAAAAATTAAATTGAACCGGACAACCTTATTTATTAAACATTTATGCATATAAGTGAGACAAGCTAATGGGAGAAAAAGACACAATTAATACTTATGAGCTTGAAAGAAAAACCAATTATTCTACGTTTAGTATCATGACTTATAATTAACACTATCATTTCTTGTTCTTCGCAATTTAAAAATCTCTAATAAAGAGACTTGCGAATGCTTAGCCTAGCGAATTAAGATCGACACTTTAACAAGTCACATAGACTAGCAACAATCTTAATTCTAATAAATCGAGTTCGGCATAATGGATTAGCCTACATAAGACTAGCAACAAACTCGATTAAAATATGTTAAGGAGAAAGCTAAGGTATAAAACCGGTCGGATCAAAATTTATTTCTCATTCTCACCTTTATTTGTGTCACAACACTTATTTCATCACTTTATTCCAACATTTATCACTTTTTTTCACTTTATCATGCAAATTTTTTTAAAATTTTGGCTATTTTCACATAAATTACATATTTTGGTGGAAAAAACGGGTTACGTGAGAACAACGACTGCAGGTATAATCAAATCGATAGATTCCCCCCATACTAAAACTACACATTGTCCTCAATGTGAGATTCCCCCATACTAATTTCAATGCATAATCTTGATATAAAGGGGGTTTCTACGCAAATCTAAAGCCGTTTATTAAGTATGCTAAAGATAAACGTTAGTCGATAAGATTAGGATATCAGATTCCCAATATAAGCATGTGAAGGATTTGAAGAGCGAGTGAACGATGGACAAAACACCAAGCACGGGAGTCTTCAAAATCCAGGCAATCCTGGACAAAAAACCACAAAACAGGAAACACGAGAAAGGAAGAGGCGAGCCCCCTTTCATCAATTGTTAGAAAATAGATAAGAAGATAGAAATGCTTGTTTTTGTTAACCGAGTCACGAGCTTGACTAGACCCCGAATTAAGTTATCCATGGGGGATCAAATGGAAGAGAAATTCTCAATCGGGCTTTCATTAATGTTTGGATAAACATTAAAGCACATGAAAGTTCCATCCCGATGAGATGCCACCAGTTCTAAGTGGAGATGCCAGGGTCAAAAATGGTGTCCTCACTCCCGGTGGAGAGAAGTAAAGGAGAATCCTCAGGGTAGGTGAGAAACGGGAGAAAAGTCCGAATGAAAAATGTGAAGAAATCGTCATCTTCAACATTTGGGGAAAAAACAATCTCACCTCCCCCTGGGTCAAAACATTCGTCTTCATTAAGCTCATCAAAATTGTTTATCACGGGCGCATCAAGCTCAATGTCGAAGGTAAAACGCTCATACTCGGGAATAGGATCATCGTTAAGTAAGTCGTTAAGAAAAATAATATCCCCTTCTGAGTCAAAATCACTCCCGGTGGTATCGAGTCTTCCGGAACAAGAAATGTATCAACCTCCTCTATAAGAAAGTCACTATCCACAACGGGAATAGGAGAAGATGAGGGATATTTGAGCACAAAAGGAATAGAAGGAGTAAGATTCAATGCTTCGATCTTATCAATAAGAAGATTGACATTTAATAATTTCTCACGAAGAATTTCGTCTTCCATTTGAAGAATATCAATATCAATTGCTCCTTCTTCTTCATCAAAATCGTCTTCATCAATTCCCAGTAAAATTGGATCAATAAGATCGAGTTCTGGCGAACTCCTCGGGAAGAAAATCAATCTTAAGAGATGTGATCAAAATATCTCGACTAAGCAAAGAGTTAATAAGTCCAAATTCGGCATCAAAGTGATCATTATCACAAATCGGCACATCACAAATATTGTCGGAAATACCCTTGGACTCACTTGGGATTGGAACAAGGTCCTCAATACTAGACTTTATTACTTCGTCCAATTCTGTTTCTGGAATAGTGCTAAGATGCTCGTTCCCCATACTTAGAGAGTTATCGGGTTCCTCGGTTGGTAAGTCGGGTGTGATTGCTTTAGACGAATTCTATAAATATTCCTTATACTGAATAGAGTACTCCTCATCATTGTCAATCATAGGAAAATTCCAATTTAGAGTAAAACTTTGAGCTGCCTGCTCCTCCTGCTCTTCCTGAACTGCCAGATTAGCCGCTTGCTCACGTTCAATACGCTTTTCTTCACGTTGTTTTAAACCTTCATTAATAGTTTGTGAATCATTAGAGATTTGAAGTAGCACTTTCGGCAAACTCCATGGTTTAATTTGCTCTTCGTCCCAAACATGAATTAATTTGAGAATTCTTTCCTTAACCAACAATGCTCTTATACTCATTTCTTCATGAGGAAAAAGATTTCTATTAAAAAGGGCTCGATTAGCTTTAATTAGCTTTGCCATTTCTAGCAACATATCCTTATTCGATCTCTAAGGAAGTTGATGAGTGACGGAAAATTGCTGGGGTTGATATTGGTCAAAACTGAAAGAATTATAATAATTGAAATTTTGGTTCATCGGTTGACACTGAAAAGTTTCATGCGGACCCCCGTAGTTTTCACAAACAAGATTTTGTTGTGAAAATTTTGGTGAAGTTAGTGGAAAATTATTATCGAAGTTTTGATCGAAACACGGGTTCTGATTGTAAACAAACGAAACTTGAGGTGGACAATCGTAACCATAATGAGCATCGTTTCCACATAACTCATAAATATTCGTTTCGTACTGGGGTTGTGGAGGGTAGTCGGAAAAATTGAGAGAATTCAGATTTGTATCATACTTACAATGAAAACAAATTCCTCCAGCATGACGGACTAAACTATGGTAAAAGTTTTGTGGAATTTCATTAATGGTATTGATGCAGTCGCTCCGTTTTAGAAATGATCAGTGGCCATCTATTGGTGGACAAATAAAACCGTTAATGAGCACCTTTACCACAAGCTTTACAAATGATTGTCCTGACAAACAATTCCAACTAAAGTAATCACACCTCACTCTATAACAACAATTAAGTCCAATATTGGGAGGTTCTTGCGAAAACTTTACACCGGGGTCTTGATTGACAACGCATGGCTCTCGAGGAGCATTAACAACGTTAGTATAGACCGCTGATTCGAAGTATCTTGAAAGTCTTTGAAAATTACCATATACCAACACCATAAAAGACGCAAGTAAATCTTCATCGAAATTCTTTCGTAAAAATGCTCATCCAAGAGCCAACTCGGACCATCAACCGGGTTCCCATCTAGCAACAACGCGGAAGAGAGATCGGGTTCGGGAACAAGTATAATATGCATGACTTGTCGTTTCAAACTCCCTATCGATACAGAAAACATTCTTTAGTGTACAAACTTCCACAAGTCGAACATTCTTTGATCGCGTAAAGAGATTTTGAATGATGAGACGCCATAAGAATTAAACAATATAGAGAGATAAGAAGAAAGAATTAAACGGATAAGAGGAAAAAGAAGAATATTTTTAGGTTTTGAAAATAATACATAAGGAAATAAAAATTAAAATAAGAAAGAAAATATATATATTTTTTCTTTGAATTTTTATAAAGAAAATAAAATGGAAATAAAAATATTTTTGGATTTTTTTTTAAGATAAAAGAAAAATATTTTTGGGTTTTTTAAAAAAATAATATTTATATAGGAAAAAGAAAAATAATAAGAAGAAAAAATATTTTTGGATTTTTATATTAATTAGTACGAAAATAAACTTTCCGAAGAAAGGATCTTCAAGGCTCGAACACGAACAATCCCGTAGAAATCGCTACACCTCTCCCCGGCAACGGCGCCAAAAATTGATCCGTCCAAATTAACACGTATAAAATATATAATATAATATATAGATACGTACTAATAAGGAAGATGATCAATAATAATATAGTATAGTATTACCGTCGGGTTCAAGTAATTCACTTTTAACCAAAGCGAAATCTCAAAAACCTTCCGGGTCGTTTCTTCGACGAGAGGTGAATGGAAATCTACGTTCAAGTTGTAAATCGAGCTTGAATGTCATTTTAGATTTTTGGTTTTGGTTCTAAACGTAACGAAAAGGGAAAGGAAAGCATAAAAAAAAGAAAGCTAAACTTTTGGTTTTAAACTATTTTTATACTAAATATTAAACTAAAATTAATTCTAAGATTTAAAACTACAAGATTTTACTAAAAATGATCTAAAAATATTAATGACTAAAATGCTTGCTAAGTGACGTGAAATGTTCATTAAGTGCGGGCTAGATTTAAACGAATTAAAATGACAAGTAAAACGAAATCTAAAAATTAATGACAAGAATGGATTTTGCCCTTTAAATAATCAACTTACAAATCTAAATAATTCAGAAAATTATTAATTTCTAAACCTTTAATAAGTCCACACTTAATTCCCAATTCACTAATCACTTAACAAGCACTAATAAATCTACTCACTACTCATAATGACAAAAATTTCAATAACTAACATAGCATTAAATGACAAAAATAAATCTACACTAATTAATTGAAAAATGATAGAAAATAGAACCGAATTGGAGACCCGCAATTAAACGAATACCACCCGATTTATTTAGCTAAAACAACTAATAAAAGTCGGTCTAGCTTAATAAACCCTTAAGCTCCTCGCCTCATGAGTTGACCGGTACCGTAATCACAAGTTAAACAATAAACTGTTAATTACAACAACTACAAAGCAAATCTTTTTATCTAAATGGCCTAAACAGTTTAATATTCATATGTTAACCAAACTTAAGCCCATTTCCTAGATCCAATTCAAAGTTCATAAAAATTCTACGAGGCCATTAGATAACAAGAGACCCAAATTACTATTTCCACATGAAACAAACGCGTCCTAGCAAAACTCAGGTTCAGGTTTCGTCTTTCAAACTAATTCCAAAAACGATCAAGCAAATTAAGCTCAAATTAATATCTAACACGAAAATGAACCTAATATTCAAACGCAAGACAAGATTAAATGCAACCTAACTAATTCGAATCCACAAACAATGGCCCAATTTACTTTGTCCTAGCATTTTAACGAAATGGAAACATGAATTGTAAAATTAAAATGCATCTGAACAATTTTACTAGCTAGAACAAATAAACCTAAAATCTAACAAGCTTTAGAAAATGCACAAGCGGAAATTTCATTAAGCAAATTAACTAAAATAACGACTAAGTACTAGCAATAAAATATCTTAAACCGAACAAATGAGATGAGATAAATCCTTTAACAGAAAACAAATACTAGACAAAAATAAGCTCAGAAAAACAAGCTGATGAAAACAGCTTATTTAAGCAATCGAATAAGAAGAGAAGAAAGAAATAAGCAAATCACATAAGCAACTCAAATTATAAATCCACAAAGCATCTTCATTAATCTCATTAATCAAGTCTTACAATAAGCAACAAAAAGATGAAAAATAAGCACTAACAAATATCCTAATAAGCTATTACATTAAGCTGGAAATTTAAAATAAGCAGTTACAATACTAAAAATAAGCTAAAATTCCTAAGAGCTAAACTAAAAAAATAATTCTCACCCCTTTAAAATGAGGGGAGGCGTCTAACTTTTATAGGGCCAAGAAGGGCTAATTTGTAAATTACTTCCTCATCATTGAGCTCTTGATTAGCCAATCATTGGCAAATATTAAGTGTCACACGGATCATGAGTCAAATATAGAAGATCCAGCCGTTGAGAAAGCTACACGTGGACATTATCTTTGCTTCATTTATACGCTGCATATATGGACTGTTGGATCAAATTTCCCCTTTTGCATATGAATATAAACTCAGTGTATGCTTTTTGACTTGGCCACGTGCACTCTTGCCATTCGCCATCTTCTAGTATGAGTGCGTTGTCACGTGACTAATTTGGAATTAATTTCCATTCACGTGCAGGTGACGTCCTACCTTTCAATACTTCAATTTCCAAATTTTGTTTCAACAAAATTTATTCACGTGTGAATGCTTAAATTCATAAGCAAAAACCCAAGGCCCAAATAGACGACGCCGATCAAGGCGAGTCAACAGTTGGGTATTGGGCCGGGTCAGGTCGGGTCATGGGCCGGGTCAGGTAGGGCCTGGATCGGGTCAGGGTCTGGATCGGGTCCGGGTTGCCACGTGTCACCACCTGAGTGGTGCCACGTGGCGTAGCAACAATTACCCCTGGCAAGAATCGAACCAAGGACCTTTAAGGGTGAAACTTATGCACACACAGCCTTACCGCTGTGCTAGTGCATAGTTTCATTAGGATATATGAAAAATATATATATAACCCTTAATATGGACTGGCATGCTTATTTTAAATAAAGGGTTCAAACAGGGACAAAAAAGGTTCAAAATAAAAAGGTTTAAATATAAAAGGTCGGTACCGTTGGACTTGTTTTTTCGTGCTCTTTCCAATGGTGTGATCGAGGAATATTCATGACTTCGTTTGAACCTCGATAAACGTGAAAACGTCGTCGAAAGTCACCCGAATTTTACCGTTTTTGCTTCGTTTTCAATCCTTTTTACCTGTAAGACATAAAAACTCCATACAAACATATTTGCAACATAATTATCTATATTTTAGTGTTTTTTCCTTTTATAGTGTTTTACGGTGTACAAAATATGTATATTTTAGCCAATATCAAATCCCCCCACACTAAACCATTGCTGGTCCCTCACGCAATGTAAATAAAACAATACCCGAAAATAAATAACTTTATCCCCTTTTAACTTATGACCCCCTCACAATCAAACAAGAACAGAAAAGGTCCATCAAAAGGTTCAAAAATCATTCAATTCGCAAGCACCCCCGTTTTAACCACTTATTAAATAACTAAAATTAAGACAATAATTTCTATAGAATTTATTTTAAAAGGCTTAAGAATAGGAGTTCGTCATCCTTGACTTTTCACAATCCCCAAACTAAGCTTAAAACGAAATCACTGCTAAGTACAAGTTAGGATGCTAACACTACTCATATTTGTAACTTGTAAACTTTTCACTCCCGACAATTATTATTTATTAGGTGAATGTGCTATTTCGAATTTCAACTATGGATCAACGTTTATGAAAAAAACTATGTTTCACGTTCCACCCGAGAAGATTGATTTTGAAGGCGAGATCATCCCATGTAGCGATTTTCGTCTCGGCACATCCCAACCTCATCGGCTAAGTGACCGGGCTTTTGACCTCACGAAGACTAGTATCGGGACTCACGGACCTTCGGTTTCAAAATCTCTAAGGTTTTCCTTTTACACATATCTTATTTGAAAAATCACAATCATAAAACGAATTAGTCTTAGTCCAAAAGCATATTTAAATTTAATAAAAATAATCTTCCACTTACTAAGCAAGGTTTTCAAGCTCAAAATAATCATGCTCCGAAATTTCAAAATCAAGGATTTCAAAACCAACCGTTTCAAGTGCCTAATAATCAAGTTCAACAAGAGTTTTCAAATGAGTTTTCAAGTTATAAGAGGAATAACGACCAAATGATGAGTAACATGCAAAATCAAATCAACTCGTTGAAAGGAGACCTTAAGAATGAAATTCAAAACATGATAAAATCTCAACAAGCCATCATGATGAATCAACAAACTACCTTTTAAAATAATTTGCAAAACATGATATGTGGATTATTTCAAAGACCATAAACAAAGATCTGGTCACCTGATTACATAATTCGTCAGACAGAAACAACAAAGAGCAACGATGATAAACACAACAATATTTGAATAGAAAATATCAAACAGTCGGACGAACAATTCATGGGATAACTTTCTTTCTTTCTTTTTCTTTTTCTTAACCAGCGGCAAGATGTAGCAACCGATAAGACTCAAGTATAACAGATTCATGTCTTTAATACATGTAGAAATCATAAGGAATACTAAAAATTGTATTTATCATATTCAATAAATAATGTACATTACACAAGATTAAATAAAAACTAAACACAAGAAACTTAAATTCTAAATAGGCCTAAACGGCTATGGGCCAAATGGACCTTATTAAATGGGCCTATACGTCTCACGACAAGACCGGCGATTTCTTACACCGTATGCAACCCGTGGCCATCTGATACTACTTTTATTTTCTTAGAAAGTTCATCTATTTAGGGGGTGCTTGGTTCATTTTGAGTAACGGAAATAAGAATACTATAGAATATAATGAGTATTTTTATTATAATTGATTGTGCTTGGTTTATACTAATTATCAAAAACTAACAACTTTTTAAACAAAAAAACAACTTTTAAACGTTTTCAGATCAACACTTACTCGCAATCATGAAAAGAACATCATATATACAAAAGAAAATAAAAAATAGACTGTATGTAAATTCTTTGGTTAAGATATTTTTATGTTTCATTTTTTATAACATATTAAACAAAAAATATGTTTTTTTAACATACGTGATCACAAATTTGTTGTTGTTGGAGTCAACACACGCAGAATCGATTTGAGAGAATCAGTTATTTGTAGCTTTTGCTCAATTCAGTGAAAATATTATAAACAAAAAATATAAAGAAAAATAAAACGCGAGTGTAGATATGGCGAGAGAAAAAAAGGGAAAAAAAAGGAAAAAATGAAAATATAGATAAAAGATCACTAATTAAATCATACTGTAGATGAATGGTGGATTACCTAAAACTAAGTAATGACTCATTGTATTATAGTTAACCAACCAACACTAATCATTATTATTGCTATTCATTACCCTTTAATACCTTCAACCAAGTAAGCTCTTAGCTTTTTTATTATTTTATAATTTTTCTTTCTACATCTGGTTGGGTATGATTGTTTTAACACGTTATAAACGATAGGGTTTTACGGAAGACACATAGTTTGACGTTGTTGTCGGCTAAGTCGCCGGAATAGTAAACTGTTATCCCTAAAATTTATTAAGGGGACGTTTAATGGTTATTTTTATTTACTACTAGTATAATTAGACATGTTTTTAAAATCAAACTCATCATTTCTGTAAATACGTGATTTTAATACATATAATTAAGGTAAGTGAGTTTTAATAAGGTATGTGTTAATGTAATTTCATATTTGAAAATGTTTTTAAATTATGATAAGCTTAAACAACACTCATGATATTGTTGTTAGCAAATCCCGAGTAATATGAACCTGATAGGTGTTACATAAGTTTGTACTACATGGTTATTAGTTATATTCCTTAATTTTATAAATTGTGTTGCATTTAATGGAGGAAAAGTCATTCATCTGAAGTGTAGACGACTAGTGATATATATATGGTTGTCATTTCTTCCGCAAGACTAATTATTACGAGCACTTGCAATGGTCCTGGTGTCGATCAGGTGAGAATGCTTGACGTTGGTGTTGGGATTTAAGAACTATTTTTATTACGAGTACGCAACGAATGCATCTAGTTTGATGACTATGATTAACACATGTATAAAGAAAAGAAACACTAATCTTTTAGTTGAATGACTTAAAGCAAACAACGAGAATCTTTAACCTTGAAACTTAGTGACTAAGTTGTCACCTCTACGGTTGCTGTGCTCACCAAAATGTCAACGATATACACCAAGTTGCTAGTCTTTACTTAACCAGTCTCTTACGAAAAACACCGAGTGTTACATCTTTCTTGAAATCGAAAATCACGCAACAATCTTTGTTCATTTTTGAACCGGAAAATCACCAAACCCTATATTAGGGTTTTTGTACAGTAATTCGAAATAAATCCCTAATTTTGGTTGTATCAAAATGGGTTTGAACCGAAAATCCATTGAAACCAAAAGCCTTTTGGGTTTTATTTAAACTTTGCTGTCGATCTTGGAGAACAAGAAACCGAACCATTGAAGTTGGTAAAATCACAATCGAATGTGGGGGATAGGGAAAGACAATTTATCACCAAGAACCCTTCTTGCGGTTGTAACGAAGAGTAGTCTCAACAAGGAAAAAAGGGAAGAACCGAAAAACATCCTTCGAAAAGGTTATTCTGGCTCGCATGTTTTGTAGAGAGAGGATAAAACCAAAAAACAATTTTTAGGTTTTAGGGATTTGAAAGGCGATGAATTTGTGAGCTAGGGTGAGGTAGTTGTTTATGTAGGCACCCAAACCTGGGTTTTGATGAAGTATGGAAAACCTCAATTTCACTTGTATCATCCTACTCATATCTGCACCTCATCTCGTAAATGTTCGACTCATTACATCAACCCCTCTAGAATAGACCGCAATTGGGTGACGCCATCATAAGGGAACCCTTTGTTATTGGGTTGGGGTTGTTATCAAATTTAAGAGCCTTTCGGTTTTTACATATTTAAGAGATAAAGCCGTTAAGTTAGTTTATGTAACTATAATGACATTTAAATATATTTAGTGGAAGTTTATTTACCCAATATAACGTATTCTATGTGTCTTTACGGTGTGGTCCCCCAATAGGCGTCACGTACTTTAAGTCGTAAATCACGCGGACTAACTATCACATTCCAACAGCTACCATTGGGAGTTGGAGTAGCGGACTGCGTTTTTACTAAAATGAAACCTCTAGTCAGACACTCCATTGTGTTATTTTAAACTATAATTCGCCTGAGTTATGAAGTTCAGAATCTTTCTCGGTTATATGGGTTATGTATTGCTTGGCTTAAAGATCAACTCTTTTGTTTTGACTATGGATATCGTTGTAAAACCTATGGATATGGATCCTTAACTCATTCCATATATGGATATGGATCCTAACTCATTCCATATAGTTTAACAATTTAGTTTCTCTTTATCGAAGTTAATTCAGATATACCAAATGTAATCAAGAATCATCTTGAATTACCCTTTGGGCACGGCCATGCAATTATCTGATTAATTCTAGAGAGGGCCCATGGTATCATACTACACATATCAAGTAGAGGAACAAATTCTTTGTTGACTACAAGTGTTGTGGATGCTGCTTCACATCACTTCCAAGAATAGCCTTTATAACTACCTTATTCAGGATAGTGTTTGACTTATACTTAAAAAGTGATATCCACACATGCAGAACGTGTTTGCATCTCAAGTCTAAGGATGACTTATTTTAGCATTTTTGACATCTTACTTATGACAAGTATCCAAAAGTAAATGTATGAAAGTTGGGGTGTCCAATATGCAACCCTTGTGAATAACATATGAGTCCGGTGGGAACCATCCATGTATTTAAAAAATACAACCAACACTCACATTTGCCTCATGTAACGATATTCCTATATTGTTAACCGACAATAAACATATTTAGAATGGTAAAATCATTTAAGGATTAAACATGCAAATAAAAGATAACAATTATTATATGCATGAAAACAAATACCAAGTATTTTTATTCATCAAAAAGTAAAAATTGTCTTACAATCTCAATTATCCAAATACTAATGAAAAACACAGATTTACATAAGATTACTAGCTGGAAGAATTCCTATATTCTTAGTATGTTCTAAATGCTTAGGAAAAGCCAAAGCTTTAGTAAAAGGATCAGCTAAGTTATCATCTGTGTGAACTTTTTCTATCTTAACGTCTCCAAGCTCTATAACTTTACGAAGGTAGTGAACTTTGGTACGATAATGTCTAGCACCTTTAGTGATTCCTGATTCATTAGCTATAGTAATGTCTTTAGTATTGTCACAATACATCTTTATGGGTTCTTCAATTGTGGGTACCACTTCCAGCCCATAAATGAATTTTCTAACCCATACCGCCCCCTTAGAAGCGTCTGAAGTAGCTATATACTCAGCTTCTGCAGATGAAGTTGTGAAGATGCTCTGCTTTGTACTTTTCCAGTCAACATCACCTCCATTTAAAACGAATACATATCCGGTCTGAGACTTCAAGTCGTCAGCATCCGTCAGATATCCAGCATCGGTGTAGCAAGAAATCCTGAGTTCTTGTTTTATATCACCTCCGTAAACAAGAAACATATCTTTAGTATTGCGAAGATACTTTAGAATGTTCTTAACAGCAGTCCAGTGAAGTTCACCTGGATACTGTTGAAACCGGCTTGTTATGTTCTGAGCAAACGCAACATCAGGGCGAGTGCATCTTACAGCATACATAATGGATCCCATCGCCGAAGCATATGGTACATTCTGCATGCGCTTCACCTCAGCAGGTGTTGAAGCACCTTGTGATTTACATAATTTGATTTTTTCTTAAATGGGGATACTTCTACGTTTGGAATTCTCCATGAAAAATCTTTTCAAGATTTTCTTAATATAAGCACTTTGACACAAACCAATTAACCGCTTTGATCTATCTCTGTAGATCTTGATTCCAAGAATATATGCAGCTTCTCATAAATATTTCATTGCAAAACACCTTCCAAGGTAAGATTTTACATCCTGTAACATTGGAATGTTGTTTCACATGATCAATATGTCATCGACATATAAGATTAGTAAAGTGACATAACTCCCACTAGCTTTCATATATACATATGGCTCATCACGATTTTGAGTGAAACCAAATTTCTTAATTTCATCATCAAATCGTTTATTCCATTGCCTTGATGCTTGCTTAAGCCCATAAATGGAATGCTTGAGCTTACATACTCGGTTTGGAAATTTTGGATTAACAAAACCTTCGGGTTGCTCCATGTAGACCTCTTTAGAGAGATATCCATTGAGGAAGGCAGTTTTGACATCCATTTGTCAAATCTCATAGTCATAAAATGCAGCTATATCTATAAGAATCCTAATAGCTCTGACGTCTGCAATAGGAGAGAAGGTTTCCTCATAATAAATCTCGGGGGTTTGAGTATAGCCCTTTTGTCACACCCCTAAAATTTAACAACAGCAGAACGGTAACAATTGGGGTGCAACGTCATAGCACAAAATACAAGTATAGGAAACGACCTCAAAACAGACGTTTAAAACAAAGTTTCATTCGATGCCTTGCAAAATATTAAAGTTTCGACATTTGGTCCTACAGTTTTTAAAAAAAATGTCTTAAACCTTCAACATACATTTGCTTAAACAAAAGCTTTGCAATTCCAAAAGATGACATATTTTTTTTAAAGTTAAAGGGTGCATCGAATATAAAAAAATCAGAATCCCTTCAGCTGGATATCCAATGCAGCTCCAATCCAAACTTCATACCTTAGGACCTAAAATTAAAACATGCTAAAAGTCAACACAAAGGTTGAGTGAAATCATAGGTTTATTGTAGGATCCCGTTATCACTTCACTTCATACAATCGATCACGAATCGGAACTAGAAATGAGAGAGAGAGATGAGTTGTTTAGAGAGAGAAACTAGAGAGAGAATTGAGAGAGAAAAGGAAAAGATATTTCTTAGATATTTTGAACAACTTCAACTTCTTTTTCTAAAGAAGAAAAAGCTTATATACCCCGTCGCGTTAAATGACGCGCGGGATATTTAACTAGGACCCGGGCTCGACGTTAGTGATAAACGAGAAAATTGATTTGAAAATCAATTGACGTGTTACTTGTAAAAGCGTTTTTGTAACACATCAAGAGTTTTAATCTTTTTATCAAAATTCATCCACCATCAATTCATTTACTGGACCAAATCGATATCCAGTTGTCACAAGTTTGATTCATAAAGAATCTCGCAATGTTCACCTACAAAGAGCATGTTTGATGCAGGCTCAAGCAGGATTTCCATCTTCATTGTGAATACTTATAGTATCACTGGATGGCTTCGGCAAATTATCACAAGGATTTTGTGTAGGATTTGTTAATCAGCTTGTGAACTTGATGATGTTCAACAAGTGTTTGAAATGGAATGTGTCCTAACGAGATTTAGATTGATCTTTAGGCTCTAGACACGATTAGTGCATTTTGGTTTTAGTACTCGGAGGCTAGAGCATATTGCCACCTATTCAATATCAACAATGAGATGTCAATAGATAACGTGTGTATCTCCGTGACAAATGAGACAAGTTTCTGTTAAGAGAAACCCGAATGGCTGGGAAGGGTTATGCATTGCATCACTAGGTCCATGATGTCGTCTTCATGTCAGCATGATCAAACTTGTGATTTGTGCATTTGTATGACCGGTTTCTGCTTAAGTTGTGTGAGGGCTTCTTTGTTTACACATTTATCCATACCCCCTTTTCTTTTTCATCTTCAACGCCTTCAATGCTTATCCAAATCATCCCCCCCCTCACAGTCCGCGCGTCTCTACCCGAGGATAACCAAGATATAATTCGTAAGTTTCGGATATGAATAGTAAGTAATTACATTTCACCATCTACCTCAATCTCACAACAATTAACAATCACAATCATGGTTGTTATTAATGAGTCTGCGTAAGAATTGAAGTGGCGTTTGTTGAAAGAATAGAATGAAAAATAAATGTAAAGTTTAAATGTGTTTATAAACAAATACTCCTCCCACCCAAATTCCTCCATACTTATTTTACCCACCACAAAATACTCCACCCACCAAAACCAACACCTACCCAACCACCCCACACCCCCCCCCCAACACCCCCATGTCATTACTAACCCTTGTTTGATTGTTCCAAATGGTTAGCTCAATCTTAGTCGGATTATTCCCATTTTAAATCTCATCTCTAATCATTACTAAGGACATACTATTTCTAACTTTGGATTATCCTTGGGTGATCCTCCTGCTTTCTGGTTGGATCATAGAGATTGATTCTAACTAACCACTACTTATGCTAGAATCGTCATGAAATTAAGATAGTTGTTGGGTGTAAGATTCGAACATAAAACCTTTTCGTCTGTTCATTCACTTGAGTCGATTAGATCATATTTTAATTATCATTTTCTCCCTTATTTTAACTAAATAAAACATACTTAGTTTTTAATATACTTGTGATTAAATATGTCTTGTAATTCTGCGGGTGGAGTAAAATATTATCATCTGAATGGTTTGGAACATTTTGATAATGTTTTGAATACATAAAAGAGTTGTCGTTTTTGCATGTATCCAAAAAACATTAAAACTCTGTTTTTCTAAAAAATACCTTCAAAATAGGACCAATTGAGAAATTGTTGTCTTTTGAAATACATTAGGTGAGGGTTGGAGTGTTTGACAACTACCATTTCGAAAGATTTGAATTGTCATGAGAAAAAAAATTTCTTGAAAAATTGTGTTCAAATTTTTGAAAAACAAATGTAGAGGAATTCTCTTCTATCGCTATCCTTTTTCTTGAGCTAAAAACATTGAATGTCTTGTAAGAACAGCTCAAGACCGAGAAACGTTAATTTTCTCGTTGGGAGGATAAGTTATAAACCTTCCTTTATTTGAAGTCCGGGTTATGTACTGACATTTGCACATAAGCCATCAAGAAAAATTAGAAATGACATGTTTTGAAAACATTTGAAACTCCTGTTCGAACTTCATTTACACGCCCGTGTCAATGTTAATCGACATTTCTAAGCACGTAAATGTTATCGATTCCAAGAGACATGTCGAGAAGAATCTTTTTGGAAATTTTCTGATTTTCTGATTTTGTATTTATTTACCTGTTGTCCTCAGCATTGCTATATGATGGTGGAATAGTAATTCCAACTCTTGTCGTGATGTAGCTGTCTTGACTGCTAGAGGAACAACTTTTGGAACCAGCTTTGAACTTGACTGTTCATTGCTGTGGTCTTGATATCCGAGTTCTGAACGGTTATGATCAGAAGTCATTTGATGAAGAACGAGGCCTGAACAGATGTGAATAGACATCATTGCCATGAAGACCGAGGCTTGATCTGCTGCGATCAAACGTTATTTAAACATTGAGGAACGAGGCCTGAAGTGTTATTTTCAGCAGACACCATTTGACATTGACGACCGAGGCTTGAACTGCTGTGTTCAAACGTCATTTTGTGATCATCAGATCAAAATTCCTTGAAGCCCTGTTTTATGAGATATCTTTCTTTTTCGCAACCAAACTCTGAGTCCTTCCTCTGTAGGATTGAACGATGTACCTGTACTTAAGAGAGTACCTACACTGACATTAAGAGCTTGTTCGCTTTCACATTGGTTAGGGATATCTGCATTTGAACCATTTGGGGGTTCACTTTCAACCTTTGTTGTGCTAGAGGCGAATGTCTTTCCTGTTGGAACCCATCTAAGACAAACAGTCTTGAGAATTCTACCCGTTGGTTGCCACCTAAGACAAGATCTAGGACTTGTTGTTTTCTCATGCACAGTGGAAGTCCTTTTTATTGAAAACCTATGTCCTGTTGGGATCTGTCTATTTGGTTTCGTTGCAACCCTTATTTGCTCTACGGGTTTGTTTCTGTTTGTTGTCTTATTGGATGGAACCTTAGCACGCGAGTTGACTTCTTTCAGGAATTTTATTACACAAGCGTCATGATTGGCATTAAAGACACATTTCTGACATGTCGAGCAAACAAAATGTTTGGAGTCAGAAAAATTTCTAGAGTTCCTAGAGTGTTCTTGTGCCTTTTTCTTAGCCTCCTCTAGGTAGTGATTATGAACAATGTCGTTTGAGCTATACCTAGATGAGCTAGTTGCAATCATGTAATGAGGTTTTGCAGGGGCAGATTCTCTTCTCTTAGGCAGATAATGTGTAGTGACTGGTTTTGACAAATCGTTACTCACATCAACTTGGGAGGCAAACCGTTCTTTTGAAATTTTGGGTCGTTCAGATTTAAACGCAGTCGGTTGTCTAACAACGAACTGGTTTCTATGTGGTTGTAAAACTGGTTTCCCCAAGATTGATGGTTTTGCAAACTTAGTATTCACACTATTTCCTGTTAGTTTCCTTAACTCATTTTTTAATGCTGCAATTGCAAACCCCTTTTTCTGAATCTGAGCTAGTACATCAGCATTTTCATTAGACTTTTTGTTCAGTTGTGCCATTAAAGAGTCATTCTGGTCTTTGGTCTGAACTCGTGTCCTTTTGATAGAATCAAAAAGATCTTTGTAAGTCTGTTTCAAGTGCTCTTTTTCCTTATGTAACTGCTCATTCTCTGCAAGTAATTTAGCCACACTATGTTCCAATTCGATGTTTATTGTTTCAGTTACATCGATGTCATTTTTAACTTTGGCTTCATTACTTTTCTCTTTTAAAAATTGACTCTGTTGCCCTGATTTTAAAACATTGTTTTCCATTCTTGAAAAATCTTTTTGAAATTGGGCAACAGTCTTTTTGAGACAAATATTTTCAAATTCGAGTAATTGATTTGGAGTGTTCATTTCTTTGTCCATCATTAATTATAGCAGGCAAAGGACACGTGTCATAACATTGATCAGCATTCTGGTCAACCTCTCCTTCATTATTGGATTCAGGTTGCTCAGTATGTTGTTGTCCTGTAGCAGATACATTATCATCAGCAGTCGTTTGTACCTCAGCCATTGGCTCTTCATTATCTATGGGTCTGATATCTGCATCATCAACATGTGCATCATTCCCTGATCTGCTGCTTGTATCCTGCTCTTGTGATTCTGTCCCATTGCTTTCAATGATAACTAAACTAGCATCCAATTCTTTACTCGTATCAACCTTTTCCACTGTTGTCTGGGTTTGTCTTTCATTCACCCTGCTGTCATACTCCATTTTATGCAGTGCTCTTTCATCAATCGACTTTTTGACATATTCCATGAATTGGACCAGCGTCTCACGGAATTCTGGAATATCAAGTTGAGTGTATTGTAAAATAGTTTCGTGTCCCTTACAATATAATCATCATTCAAATAGATATGTGAGTTGATGAACATTTGAAACTGTGTCTCAGTAACTTTAAAAGAAGCCATGGATCCAATCTCTTGAAATTCGTTGTTATCAAGTTGCTTTTGAAGTTGATCCAATGTTTTAGGAATATTGTGCCTAGTAAAATCTTAAAATCTTGAACCAAAGATTGTTGCAAACGCGCGTCCGAATCTCATTTCTCGGTTTGACATCCTTTTAAGTCGTTTTTTTGTTTTGAAAACGATTTGAGGTGTGAATGAAGTCGTTGAAAAGATACCATGCAGCTTTCTTTTGATTTGTCTTGAATTATTGCATTTGTTGTTCTTCTGATTCCGAACACGAAGATAAGGTATCTTTCTTTTCCATTTTATCGTGTTATATGAAGTGTAAAAGATTTGTTGAATCTTAAGTGGATGTGATGTGATTGAAATTGTGGTTGTATGCAATTCACGTTCACGGGATTTTACTCGTCTATGATCAAAACCGACAAATGATTAACGGGATTTTACAAGATCACTAGATAACCGTGAATGAATGATCGTTGGTAGTTAATGGTTTGTTTGTTGTGAATGATTTGTGCAGTTTAAGTCCTTCTCGATGGTTTTGGTTTTGGCTTATGGTTTGATGATTTGTTTGGAATTCGGCGCAGTTGGATTATGAAAAAAATAAATTTTACCTTATTACCAAAATCTAAATTTGGTGTAAAAATAAGCTAAAAAGGCTATAGAAAAAATTATATTTTACTTAATTTTTCCCGCCAAAAAGTGTCGCTAAAAAGGTGTCGACCGAAAAAATTTTTACCCTATTACCAAAATTTGAATTTGATGTAAAAATAAGTTAGAAAGGCTATATAAAAAATTACATACTACTTAACTTTTTCCGAAAAAAAGTGTCGCTAAAAAGGGTGTTTTTTTTTAATCAAACCGCTGCGTTAGGTGTTGAGCAAACCGCCTTCAGTATTTGCTAACTCGCCGGCAGTATAAAATAATCAAACCGCTGTGACTATTAAGCAAACCGCCGTCCTTATTTTAATAGCAAACCGCTGGCAAAATTGAGTAACTCGCTGCCTTGATTTTCTATCTTAACTCGCCGCCTAGCTTAGCAACTCGCCGTGTAATATTTTATTAATATAAAACACAACTCGCCACAGTAGTCAACAAACCGCCATTGACTATTTCCTTAAATCATGGATCTTGTCCCCTAGCTAGTCAAACCGCCGTGAAGAACAAATAATTAAATAAGCAACCCTCCACGATGAACACAATGTCAAATTTGACAAAATCACTCAAATAAGCTTTTCTATCTACGAATCAAAGCTCTAACATGCAATACTAAGTGTGTATATCAAGTTTAAACACACCTTAACTCGTATTTCTTTGAGAATCGTCCAAAATTAGGCAACTCTCCACGAATAACCACAAGATTAACCAACAAAGTAAGCCCAAATAATCTTTTTGAGCCGTGGGCTTTTCTAAGCAAAAGAAGCCACGGAATTTGCTAATCAACCACAAGAATCAAACACAAATCCACCCTTTGCTCTGATGCCAATTGTAGGATCCCGTTAACACTTCATAACATATATAACAATCACGAATCGAACTAGAAAAGAGAAAGAGAGGTGAGTTGTTCTAGAGAGAGAAAAGAGAGAGAGAGAGAGATGAGAGAAAAATAGAAAAGAAGAATTATTAGAAAAATGAACAACTTACTCTTTTCTAAATATATTTTTTTTTGACAAAGAAACCAACGAATTTGACTCGATTTAACCACAACAAATCAACGACGAATCCTCCCTTTGCTCTGTGCCAATTGGGAGATCCCCGTAATCACTTTCACATCACTATAACGAACCACGAATCGAACAGAAACGAGATAAAAAGATGAGTTCTGTTTTTGTAGAGAGAGAAAGAAGAGAGAGAGAGAGATGGAGAAAAATAGGAAAAGGAAAATGTATAAAATGAAACAACTAACTCTTTTCTAAATAGAAAAGAGTTTATATATACCACCGTCGCGTTTATATGACGCGCGGTATTCGATATTAACTAGGCCCGGGCTCGGGTTTTGCTTGGGCTTAAAAACCCACAACAAATACAGTAATTAATTAACTCGCGAGTCCCCGATTCCCGCTATGAAAACTATACAACATTAACTAATTTAAATGACTGAGACTCGGACACGTAATGAACGAACTTGCCTGTTTCGGTCTCAATATTTTAGAGGCTATACCGATATGACTATAGTCAGGAAGAGGAACGGCACGGTAAATTCATTTTTGTTTTCAGATGATACCGCTCCATGTTCTTAGATGTGTATTTTTTTGAGCTCGATTTAAGCTTAAAGGACTGGAATTTATACTCACGTTTGTCAACTTTGTAGGCGAAACCTCCATGCTTCTTCACTGAAGAAGAAACTGAGTACTTGACAAAGCGTATTCAAGATGTAACCCAAGTTTTCAGTTAAATAAGACAAATCACGTTACAAGTAACAAAATGGACGTGGATACCTTGCCCAACAGCTTAAAGATTACGACCCTTGGAAGGAAGCACAGTCACCGCGTCATGTACACCGTCAGCTGGTCCAGGAAAGCCCGTACGTAATTGTTTTGGTTTAACGAGGTATTTATAAAAAAAAAATTTTTAGGTTCTTTCTAAAACGTTTAAGTTTTTAATTTTATCAAGTGGTATCATTTAGTTGAGTAATTAGGACGGCATGAGAGGGTGGGTGTCACGAGGTGCAAGTGATTTATAGATGCGAGTAGGAGTCCAAAGCCAAACATGGAGGTCCTTGTATGAGGCGGGTCTGAATAATTTACAGGTAAACCTTATTTCTACTAGGTACGAGTCACCTTATTTCATGTTTGCTCATTATTTTACTATGGATATACGGCTGCCAAACTTCAAATTAGATGATCAAGAAAGCATCTTTCATAGGACTGCAAAGGCGTCTCTTGCCGATAATCGCACTGCAAATGGGTAGGTGTATACATACTCTTCTTCCTAACATATTTATACCAGATATTGCATCCAAGTTGTGACATAAAGTCACTCCTGTTACTGGTAATGGGAACAGTTTTGGGGAAAGCACACGTGTCCTCCTGAAACGAGAAAAGTACTATTTTAGACTAATAATGCTTTGACCATCTATGGGAGTTCGGGGACTCTTTTCTAAAATAAAACCAATTTTTCCCGGCAAAAAGAACATAGTAAAGGAATTACATGTTTGTTTTGAAAAACGAGTTTGGGTGGAATAACTGTTGTTGGGGTTATTTAAATCCTTTTGCACTACTTTTGAGGTTATGAACTAGAAACATTCTTAGTGTTGATGCAAGGAAGCCCACCATAGCCCGTAAGCGACGTCATTCAAATAAGGTCAGCTTCAAAAGATAATCTAACAAACAACTTAAAGTGCGTGATTTGCGTAGTGAACTGAATTAGGTGTCCTACTCGGGTGGTAATAAATATAATACCTACTACCGTTGCATTTACATTATTAATCGGTTGATTTGGACTATTTTGAATTACTAAAGCCAATTTCAGTAGAAATTAGTAAAATGTTCAGTCAAAGACACTAAAAACATTAAAAACCCAGATTGAGCATTCTACTGACATATCAATAGGCAAAGACCCATAACAAGGAATTGTATATGCGATACAAACACTGAAAATTTTCGACACTATAAGAAAGGTTAATGGTCTTTGCTGTTGAAATGTTTGAAAAGGCCAAAACGGGTTCAAAAGTGTTAAAATTGACACCAAAGTGTACTTAAGCTAAATTACTTTGGGGATCTATTCGAGTGATAATTTTTACAAGAATGTGAGTTACAGATTAGGGTAAATGTACAATCTCAATACTAGGCACTAGATCTATGCTTGAATTGTGGTGACTTGCTTAGCTAAACAATTATGATTATTAGACAAAAAAAACCTAACCTTGGAATGTAATGTTACTATTACGTACAAAGTAAAGGCAAAATGCGTAGAAGCATTGTTCTTTCAAAATGCACTATATGTAACAAGACTTCCCCCCATAGCTATTGTAGAGCAGACAAGGGTTTGTGCACCATCGTCACCAATTATGTGTTTCAGGAGCTATATGCAAATTAATTATATAGAAACTAGAAGGCGTTATTATTATTAACTTAAACTATCTTTTCTACATTTTGAAGTATTGTCAAGTAGTCAATTTATATACTTTTGTATGCTTTCCAGGATTCAATCCTCTGCTATGCTCGACCACCTTTGATGACGAGAACCAATACTCACCTCACCCAACGGCTCTAAGGACAACAATTTAATTAGTGTCTGAAGTACTTCCAACAAGGCGAGGGTGCTTTTGATCAATGGTGGCCATTTAGTCAAGGAGTCAGAACAAGGTGTTGAGCAGTGCTGTAACAAGCTTCAAAGTGTCAATCAACAATACCAATGTGCATCCATGCATCAGGTGTACCGAAAAGCCCAACAGATGCAGGGTCAACAACATGAATTGTCTGGTCAGCAGAAGACCCAACAGTTGAGGACGAAAAAGTATGTAGGTAACGCGAACGCCTAAATTTATAGCCCCAAAAAATATTGTCGCAAGATGTTCTTACGTACAATTCTCCACATCCAGGAGCCCTACAACTTTTCGACTCTGACATGCACAGTGAAGGTCAAGACTCACCTCTTACCAAATTGACAAACACTATAAAAGGTACCTACAGATTCGGAATGGAGATACCCGATACAATGATCAATGATGCATGCAAGAAGTCAGCAGGATACAAGTACTACAGAGCCAAGAAAGCGAAAAGTGAGAAAGCAAAAGCTGCTGAGGAACCAGAAGAGCAACATGCGTCTCTAGTCAAAAGTGGGAAAGGAAAAGGATATATGCATTCAGGAGATCAAGAAGAAAATGTCCCTAGCGCGTTCAAGAAAAATGTTGTTCTAAGGAAAACAAGATCTCTTACTGTCGCTCGCTGACAACATTGTTGAAGAACCAGTTGCAGTTGAACTTGTCAAATCCATCAGTATTGAAGAACAACAACATCAACAATGTTCTATCATGACTCAACTAATAATTGAGCATCAAATTGATAAAGATGGTGAGGACACGTACGCTGAATGGTGACATAAACTCAAAGGTCTTGTTGTTGAAGATCCAGCTGTTCAATCATTGTTAGACTTAAGGAAAGGATCAAAAGCTAGCAGACTCAAGAGTTTAAAGCAGGCAAAGCAAGCAGTTGGAGGAGAAGGATCAAGTGTTGCTCACAAAAAATACTATGAGTTTGAAAATATTTTAGCAACCGATAGTGATGCATCACAAGATTTTTCACGTTCAGACACTGATGAAAAAGAGATGATGATTCTAATGATTTTGATATGGATTTATCGAGATGATGATGTTGCAAGATTTGGAGTGTTCATGTATAACAAGTCTACAGAACCACTCAACTCTACATACCTCAGTCCTACGATTACATGTTCCTCCTTAGAATACATTCTAAGTCTGCTGAATGAAACACTTGCAAATGAATTGACATATTTTATGAACAATCCAATTTATACTGATGCTCACATAACCTCAGTGGTGGCTAACCCAGAGGGAAATCCTGAGGTAACAAGCTATATATTATGTGCATCTGAAGTACCATGTGGTACACATGTAGATGTTCAAGCACAACTAACCTTGTATTATAGGTATTACTGGATGTTGTTCCCTATGATTTAGGCTGTCATTCGCAGGTGGCCTAACTATGTGAATACCTCACACATTGCGCATGATCTCATCACCCTAACTCTGATACTATCTAACAGACACACTCTAAATTCTATAGTTACATACATACACGATCACCACCTAACATATACATATCACTCATCCCCTCACATCACAGCAAAGCCAACTCGCTATCAGAAAATGCAAAAGGCATATGAAGACACATGAGGAAGATTAACTCTTCGAAGAGCAGGTGTACTCAATAAATTTAACGATAATGATCTGAAGCTAGAAAGAAGCCTTTAATATAATTGTCTCTAGTGTAATTGACAAGGCTATCCATGCAAAAGTTCTGACATAAATGAAGAAGCTTTTACCTACTCATGTCCTAAAAGCCGTAGCTAACTATGTTAAGCCTCGCCTTAATAACTCCATGCTAAAGTCATGAGAAACAACTAGATCAGTCTATTTACTAAACCATCAACCAACACTGATGATCTTTCAGAGATAGAATTGAAGCTAAAGCTGCTGAACAGAATGCAACTGAACAAGTCCTATGAGACTCATGATACTCATCAACAACTTTACAACACTCTTTATGATTCTGTCACTCTTGATCAATAAGCACTTGATGCTCAAGATGTAGAGCTATCCTTTCATAAAAGTACCCACGATAATCAGGATCCTTTTAATGATCGTGAGGGGGAGAACATGAAGAAAAGAACAAAGGATGCTAGTGAACCTTCTTCTAGATCATTAAGAAAAGATAAGTCTCATGTGGTTCCAGCTCAAGAAGACACTCATGCTAATCAACACCAAGACCAAGAAGACGTTTATGTGCAGAATCATCCCAATCCAGGATGGTTTACAAAGAAGTCGTGTCAGCAAATGCTAAGAGAAGAACAACATGGTTTGATTTGCTCTTAAAATCAAAAATTAATCAAAATAAGAATCATATTCTTGGACCATCTATTATGGCTATAGCTAAGAAGCTTAAAGAACTCATTCAGAAAGACGAGCTTACAATAGCAGATCTCGAAGGTGTAGGATTAGAAAAGCTAAATCAATAGTACATGAACGATGTGGAACTGGAATATCATATTGATCAACTCAAAGCAGTTGTGTTTATTGAAGCCGAGTGGAACATTGGTGAAGGTGATGTGTCCAAGCCAAGATCATTTGAAAGACACATGTCAAAGAGCATAAAACCTCATCCCAGCTTTTACAACAACGACTTTTATCACCTGGTATGCCTCAGAACTGGAGAGAAGTACACTACATCTCTCACCAAGCACTATGCTGCGAGATACCACATTCAAGGTATTGAAGATATGATCCTAAATAGATGGAGTAAAGAGGTACATCGTTATCAGATTGAATCCCTGAATGGAATTCATCATTGGGAAGATGCAAGACAAGACTTCTTCAAGGCAAAAATCAATAACAGATCACCAGGCAAAGTCTATTTAGAGAAAAGGATCATGTCAGTTGTAAGAGTTGTGGTAAAGAGAAAATAGGGTTATGGATACTTGTTATAAATTGTAGTCAGGAGATCGAATAACAAGGAATATACTTTTAGCTATGCAGATCTATCCAGACTCAGCCTTAATGATATAGAAGATAGGTACCTGCTCAAAGTCCAAGACAAGCTGCACCATCTCCAGCCTGAGTTTGAGAAAGATATTAACAATGCACTTACTCTTTATTTGAAGAATAGTGATACAGAATAGATTTGAAGATTTGCAGTTGAGAGTGGAGAGCTACCAGCGGACCCTCAACCTGACCAAGCCCAAGCTTTACTTTGAAGGAATCGAAGACAAGATACCATACAGTATTTAGAGCAGAGAAAGGGGTAGTGTATCTCAATCAGCACAACCGCAAATCTTTGATGAAGCTCAATGAAGTCAAGAAATTATGTGATGGTACTCTGACAAAGATATGAAAACCTGATTGACATGGTAAACAAGAATGAGTTAGATCAAGGCAACAAAAAGGTTGAAAGGACGTGATTGGAATAACAAGGACGTCATAAGATCTACACAGATGATGGACAAGATTGATTAAGTCATGAAGCGCAGGGAGCAGCTACGACGTTTTAAAGAGTATGTTGGTAGACGTCCCAAGACTATTGATCCTCGTTCTTATGTACGACCTATGTAACCACCCCTTAGGGAGAGATTGTTAGAAATATAGAAAGTGTTGATTACAAGGTCATTTATCTAGTTATCATAGTCTAGGGATTAAGTAGAATAAATAATGAAGGACTTGTATGCAATTATGTAAAACCTAATTACTCCTTAGTCCCTCCTTTCTTCCTATATAAGGAGGGCTAAGGGTAAAGAAAGGGTGGTGATTTTCCTTACTTCTAATATAATATATCTCTCTTTCTTTCTCTCTACTTTCTCTCTTTAGGAACATCCACCCACTCTCTCCCTCTCCTCTCTCCTACACGTCTCACTCTCTCTTTATATATCTCTCGCTAAATATAGTAGTGTAGTGTATGTTTATGATATCTATTAGTACTTTTGATTTAGAGGTGTTTAAATGAGGTGCATTTATTAGGGATGTGAAAATCTTGTAACACTATAATTTGTGTTGTATATCTTTGTACATTTTGATTTATGACATGTATTTGCTTATTTTAGAAGTCTTAAAAAAGTTATGGAGAGATAATCCAAACTCTATTATAAGGTAGTATAGATACCGAGATACCCTATTGGTGGAGAAAACCGTACACTTGGCTTTCTAAACGTATAATTTAACTAACTAAAAAAATGTTTAAATCGACAAGAAACCTGACTGTGTGCGCTCTTTTTTTGGTGCCGATTGACAATTCTACAAATACGTAGCTATAATCTAAATAACTAACAAAATTTTGATGCTCGATGCAGTGAGTGATTCAAGCTTTTAATAATGGAGTGTGGTAGAGTTTTTTATGATCAAAGGATTTAAAGGGTTTAAAGAAGCTTAATGATGCTTAAGTTATGCTACAAGAGGTGGGTGGAATAAAGTATTGGCTTAAGATGAAAACTAAAACTTGTTCCATTGCATCACGGTTGATAACTACGTACGAAGCATGTTTTGGGTGAGCACATGGGTGCTGAATCATTGGCAAAGTACATATCCATTAAATAAGTCAATGGGAAAGGATATAGATACCTATCTAAAATGAATTTTAACGAGAAACGGTACGGCCGCGCATTACGGCGGAGCATTTTGAAGTGCACGTGTTTCTTTGGGAAACTGTTCCTAAACTTGTTCTTCAATAGCGTTTGTTGTCAATCAATCTTATCTTTTAAATTTTCAATTGTCAATTCTTGTTTTTTTTTCTTATGCATAACATTTGCAACCAAATTGACATATGGAAGACAAACGATGGTTTGGCTTGCGAAAAAATTACAAAAGACGTGCCCGGGCGGTGCAGCCTGGCATTTTAGATAAGTGTGTTCTTTCTCAACATTTACGTACTATTAGACCCAACATCAAACTATGAAAAATCATAATTATCTATCAAATTTTGTACGTGTATTATCATGTTAGACTTTTACAAAAGTTAAAGAAAACCATAAAACACATAAAAAGATGAGTTATATTTGGTTACCAAATGATTTTCCCGATAGAAGGGTTCAAATATCCAAACCACCTTTTATTGCATCCTTCATAGATAACTGTTGTTCTTGGAACTTAAAAGTTTAATTGTTATAATCTACTGCTAAATGAACGTACTATACCTGAACAGCTACATAATAAATCTTGTACATTAGCATAAAACTATGTAGTTGCGTGTTGCGGGCCCCGCGCCCATTGATAAACTAAGAGCTATCTATGAGAGACTTCCATAGCTTCGAAACTGGCTTGAATCCAATAAATGACTTGACATTAGAAACTTCTTTGATGATTTCCATTTGGATGTCGAGTTTGCAGTCACAACAGTTAATTGTTGATTTCTTTACCGGAAAACACCAATTGTAAACAAAGTGCCATCGTCTTGGTAGGTATGCAAGCTTAAAGATCTGACAGGAGCAAGTGATCTAAAGCTTAAAGCCATCTCATGTTCATATCCTACACTTTCACCTCCTAATATTGGTTTCGAAGGCTTTTCGGACTTTTTTACCTTTCTTGTGTGAGTCCTAAGCTTTTCCATCCACTCGACCAGGCTTACACAACTTGCACCGATCTATGATATTCGGGCGGTGGTGGCATATGAATCTAGACACACTTTGTGACCTAAGACCTTTTCAACATGTTACACGTAGCTTATACTTCGATTTCTTCCATCCTCCTCATTCCAACATCATCGGATCCAACTGACATTTCTCAGACAACCTAAATACGAAGGAAAAGAGTGCATTAATAAGCAAACCAAGAATACTAATGCACAGGGTGATACAAGATACCAATTAAAGTTTGCATTTGTATTTTCGTGTATCACAACGATCAAAGCCAAACAACTATAGTATTATATAAATTAGAGTTACCAAAACACAACATGAAGTATATGGAGACATGCACACCCATAAACTAATGCCCGATAATATAAAGCATTACCATTAAAGCGAACTTTGTACCTGTGATATCGCCAGCCCATGCCGCGTCAAGTTTTAACTGTGCCATACATAGATTTCCCGGTACAACAACATCAACGACGAGCTGACATTAATTCAAATATAAGATCATATCCCTGACATGCTATGGGAACCCAAAGACAATTGTAAAGTTTTAGAAGTCTAAAGCTACAAAAACAACATAAAAATAGAAATAAATATTTACATCGGGTGTTATAAATAATGATGTCCCTAAACGAAAACTAATTTTATAAGAAAATAACGTCCCTAATTGATCCCTAAATTATAGCCTATAAATCCAATCCTAAAAAATTATCTACGATCTTTCATATAATTTTAACCTAATATGCAACAAAACTGTTAATGACACAACGTCATACAGGGTATCAGTTAGAAACTGCATTTGTATGTTCGTGCATCACAACGATAAAAGTCAAACAACTATTATATAAATTAGAGTTACCAACACAACATGAAGTATACGGAAATCTGCACGATAAACCATACACTAATGCCTGATAATATAAAGCAAGGTTGTCATGATCGGGATCTTACCTAGGATCGTTTTTGGCTTTGCAAGATCATAATCGTAGGATCGGATCGGGATTGTAAGATCCTATGAAAACATATATATTTTTGTATAAGGTTATTTTTTATATTTCTATGTTTTTATATAATATTTTATATGATAGGCATTTATATATATCCCCAAAACACTTCAATATTTACATATTTTATGAAAACATTCTTTAATAGCATTGTACATCATGCATTGATAACTTGTGTTTTGCAGAAATATTTAATTTTTCAAGTTTTATTGGGTATATATGAAATTCTCAAATTCCCCCTTATATGATAAACGAATCTAAATGGATGATAAAAGAAATTTTTCTATGTTCAAGTACCGTGGTAGTAGAATGTTAGATATATTGTAATACATACTTGCACAAAGTTCATTCATGTTTCAATCGATAAATGAATTATTTGGACAAAAAAAGATACTACATACGTGCACCTACTTCATGTTTCAATCGTTAAACGATTCTATATATAAAAGAAATATGAAACGGTCTTAATGAAAATTTATAAACATTAGCATAAATTACCAAAAGTCTAAAATAATGCTATTCTACGATCCTACGATCCGATCCGATCCTACGATCCTGAAACGATCCTACTTGAATTGCGATCTTGTTACGATCCTAATCGTTTTTTGTGTGGGGGATCGTAGGATCGTATGATCCTACGATCAGGATCGCGATTTTGAAAACCTTGATATAAAGTACTACCGTTTCGAATAAACTTTGTACATGTGATGTCGCTAGCCTATGTCGCGTAAGCTTTTGCATGCGTCGTCCATAGAATTCCTAGGATAGTAGCACCAACGGCGAGCCGAAAACATTAATTCAAATATAAGAACACATCCCTGACATGGTCTGGGAACCTAAAAACAATCGAAAATTTTTAGAAGTCCATGGCTACAAAAACAAATATAAAAAATACAAATAAATACTTACATCAGGTGCTATAAATAACAACGTCCCTAAATAATCCTTGGTTTTATAAAGCAAATAATGTCCCGGAACCATCCCTAAATTTTAGCCTATGAAGTCAACCTTTAAATAGTATCTATGATCTTTCATATACTTTCAACCTAATATGCAACAAAAGTTTAAACTGTATCAAGTACCATGACAAGTGTCAAAAATTAGCTACACCGAGATGTCGACGACAAATATCAATTCCAGCTTTGAAATAAACTAAATAAAAATAACAAATAGAATTAGTTTCATAAAAACAATGAAAAAGATTAACCAATAACTACTTAGTTCCATAAACATCTCGACAGCTATGCATCTGTCATATGTCCTCACGTGACATGATTTTTTTTAAGAAAGTTACAACAACAAAGTAAATGGCAGCCTCTAAGGGCTAAATTTATAAAACTGCGTATAGCTCGGGTCAAAGATCGCAATGTTTGCAAAACACGCAACAGTTTAGGTGATCCATATTTTACGCGCAAATAACAACCCAACGTCAAATGGAATCATTTTTGGTGACAAAGAATGCATACACATAATAATGTTAAGGACTCCAAAACGCCGCTAAACTTTTGGAGGTCTAAGACATAACGACACATGTAAGAACACAACTTTTCCTTGGCAAATGCACACAAAAAGGCTTCATGACACTCATGGTATCAATTTACACCCAAGCTGTCAGTGCCTAGGTTTGCGAAAACCGTGTGACGTGTCGAACACATAATCCCTATAACAACCACATTAACGATTTTTTAAGCTAAGCCTCGACCATTAATTTATGTTCAAAGCTCTAAAACTGACCTTGTTTAGGCTCAAATGTCACACGGGCCACAAAACACGCTTGCGTTTTGGGCAAGCGGATCTTTAGGATACCAGAATCACAACTAATCAATTTATCATGCAGACTGCACAATACGATTGCAATTTCTACCATCCATTTTTTGTATAGCCAAAACAACGACTTATCGAAAAACCATATCACCATAGTCAAGTCGGCATTCTTTAAACTGATCAAACAAATAACAACCAACACACGAACAATTAAAAAGGAACATTCAAATAAGCTATCAGCTACATTAGAACGAAAAACAACATAAACAACAAACATCTAAATTGCGAAGTATTTTACGCCTTAAATGTAGTCATTTGGTTATCGTTGTTTTCGCAAACCTCTAAACATTAGCAGTTTATTTAAGTTCAAAGTACTTCAGCTGCCTATGTTTAGGCTAGGCCGTTACATTGGTCGTAAAACCTGGTTGCATTTTTAGGAAACGTAATTTTTCAACACTAAATGAAAAGTCATTGGTTTATCGTGGAGGCTACAAAAGACGGTTTCAATATCCGCCATCCAGTTTTTTGCATAGCCAAAATCACGACTCACCAGATGACCAAATCTTCATAGCCAAAGCAGGATTGTTTGAATTGAACCTACCCAACACCGCAAAATCACATATCCATATCAGTCAATGAAAAAAACAAACAACACGCAAATAATAAAAAATCCACATTCAAATAAATTACCAACTACATTTAAAAAGAAGAGAAATATAAACAGTAAACAAAGAAATCACAAAACGTATCTTAATTCCATTAATAACATAATCAAAGCATTTAACAATCGTGTCTACATTATATCCAAAAAATCCCGCCAAACAAACACATGCGACTACTTTATATTTAGATCTACAAGAAACTGCAAAAATACAACATGCAACAACTTCATCTTAATAATCAATGGTAGTGACCAACCTTAATACCCCAAACCACAACTTTAACTAACTATTACGATATGCAACACATAATCATATGATTCACTCATCATACCAACCAAAAACCCTAAAACAATTAAAACTTTAAAAGACCCCAATTCGAGAGGCAACGGCCGAAAAAGGAAATAAATAAAGGAAAACATGATACTTACATGCCCAAACGACGTCGTTTTTTTAACCCTCCAAATGTTTTCGTTTGCTTCGCTATTGTATATAAGGGTAATACCCCCTTATTCTTTTACAATTTTTTATTTGTAATAAAACTATAAAACATAAAATACCGAACAAAAAAAGTATAAAGTTTGACAAGTTAAAAGTATTAAAAGACAAAATACCAGCGTTGTAAAAAGTGGTCTAGGCGGCCGCCTAGGCGCTAGCCGGCCACCACCCGCCTCTATTTTACAAAATCGGCCAAAACGGCGGCCAATGACGGTCAATGCCGGCCAACACCGTTTTTTAACTTCAAAATAGTTTTTTTCAATTTATTGGATCTTATTTTTAAATGGTGTGAAATAATAAACTTTGTGATTAATTGTTGTAGATGAAAAAAAGAATAAAATGAGATAGTTGATATGGTAGCTAGGCAAGAGAAAGAAAAATGAGATTTGATTTTAAAAAATCCAACTAAATAAAAACTTTATATTACAATTAAGACCCAATATCCAATATTTTTTGAAGACACTTTGTTATATATGCTAAAAAGTTTTAAATATATTTTGAAATTATATACAGAAAAGTCCAATCCACCAAGGCTTCGTCTTTGCCGATTTCTAGCTAAGTGGTAGTTGACCGCTCGACTAGAGCTTAGCGTTTTTTGCAACCATGAAAAATACATAAGAGACATCGATAAAAACTGTTTTATGCTATTAATCAAGGTTATAAATAGCGTGAGGCGTGACGGGGCATGACCAAGCCTCAAGCCTTAGAGCCATGGCGAAACCTTAACGTTTTTAAGGCGTGACTTAAAGCGGCACACAATATGAAAATATTTATAGATCTATATCATATTTCATATATATCGAGTTTACAAAAAGTATTAAACATAATGAATGAAGTTAAGAATCTTTTTCATTTCTTTCAAAAAAAACCTTTTTTCGAAGTTTAATTCAAAAAGGGTGCCACGCCTCACGCTTTAGTGCGCCTTATCGCGTTTTCATGCTTTATCTCACATCACGCCTAAAGCCGATATTTCGTAACGTGAAGGTCACGTCTCACGCCTTAACGCCATCGTGACACGGCTTTTAGAATCCTGTTATTAATAGACGAGGTAAAAGACGGGACAAGATGAGTAAAAGGTGAACCAATTACTTAATATTTTATTTTAGTTTAATAATTTTTCTTTTTTAGCCATTTTAATAAACTTGATCTATTATATATTTCGTTTTCAGTAGTAAACAGTTAAATTGAAATAAGTAACAATAATAATATAACAATTATATTAAGACGAAGCGCTTGTCATTAAAATATTAAGATGTAAACGGGGTGTTTGTTTTCGCTTATATAGCGGGCTCATAGTTTATGTGGTTTTCGGCTTATGTTTTATAAGCTGACTTTTTGTAGCATATATTGAAACTTTTAGGGTTATATAAACTAAAGAGAAAATATTTATAAATAACAATGTCCAATTAAAGAACAAATCATTCAATATCATCCGTCCATTTTATTTCCATCTAACGGCTTATATTAAATCATATCTTTATTTAATTAAAAAAAACCCACTTTCATCCTATTTTTTAAAATTAACATATCTCTCAAACCGTTAATCGTTACGCAAATTTAATTATACCACCGCGAAAATAATTAAATTATCTTTCTATAGACGGGCACTTTTATATACTTTCAACGAACTTTTTTTTTATTTTCGCTTAGAAAAATCACACGTGATTCGAAAATAATAACATGTGATTCATTACTTGAAAAAATGCACACGTAATTTGTAATTTCAATGCGATTATTGATTTATGAAATCACCACGTGATTTATTAGTTTAAAAATCATAAGTGAATTTGTGAAATCACATGCGATTGATGAAATAGCACGTGATTTTTAAAAACAACAAATCACAAGTGATTTTACAAATCACGTGTAATTTTTCTTCGCGAAAATTTTAACACTAAAAATCGTCAAAAGTATATGAATCGATTTTTTTTTTGTTACGTCTGGAAGGGGGGGGTGGGAAAAAATCACATGTGATTTGTATCACAAATCACATGTGATTTTTTCAGACGTAACTGAAAAAAAAATTCAAAAAAAGTTCGTCGAAAGTATATAAAAGTGCCCCTCTATAGAAAGATGATTTAATTCTCGTCGCGATGGTGTATATTTTGTCGTTTGACGATTTACCGTTTGCAAGATATTTAATTTTTTAAAAAGAGGTGAAAAGTGAGATTTTTTATTATTTGATGAAAAATGGATGGCTATGATATGTTCTTTTGTTCTTTGACATGACATTGTTCTTTAATGATCCCACCTCATAAACTAAAAAGGTTCAAAACAAGCAAAAACATAAGCCGAAAATCAAATAAACCTTAAGTATGCTATATAAAATTACATAAACACACTCTTAGTTACTTTTTTTACAGTTTAAAAGTAACTCTTAAACATTTTACAGTTTAAAAAAGGTGTACGCAAATTGTGAGCCATCATGTGCACCATCAGTCAACACTTATCTAACACAAAATACAATAAAGCGAACAACTACTTTCTTTTTCTCAAATAATTGTCTTCCAACCAAAAAAACACACATTACTATAAGAAAATATATTACCATTAACTGATTAATTTAATGTCTTTTTAAAAATTTGTAATATTTATTTCAACCAAAAGTAATATGATAAACTTGATCAAATATTTTTTTCTAACTTTAGTAGTAAATAATTAAATTATAACATAAAAAATGAAAACATGGACTATTAATTTGGGAGGAGGCAATACTTACTTAAATTAAATTTCAAATTATCTTTTAAACTAATGGTAATGGTGACCTGTTCTAAATGTAAAGAACAAGAACACAAGAATAAAATAAGAATGAGGAGAAAGGGGAATTCTTATTCAGTTATATCCATCCAAGAGGTTACAAGTATCAAGTATTTATAGGGAAGATAAATACATGTAAACCCTAATGGACCGGTTGAGATAATAGTGAATATACATAAGCCCATTAGTATTATTTTACAACACTCCTCCTTGGATATTCACCGTTTATCATACGGTATATACTGCCTCATTAAAAACCTTATCAAGAAAAACCCAATGGGATAAAAACTTGATGAAGAAAAAAAGTGCAGTGCGCATAATGTTCCTCCTCAATTTAATGTATACATTTCAAGCATCGAATGCTAATCTTCTGAACGAGTTGTTCAAATACTTTTGTTGACAACGACTTTGTAATGAAGTCCACCAAATTGTTCATGTTAAGAATAAGTCCTGCAATGATAACAAAATATATGTGTAGCTTCTAATCCAATATTAAATGCATTGGTTAGAAAGTATACAATGTGTCTACATATATTAAAAGAGAAAATTAACTCTTATGATGCATATTAATTGCAGAATTAACAGCAAAACCTCAATTGCACTTATGTATGGTACTTGATGACCACTCATTCCTTAAAGCCATGTACAAAAGCAATTTATATAATATGCATCCAAAATAATTTTGATCCGTATAAGGATTCATTCAACTTGATCAAATAAAGTTATTGAGAACTTTATTAATTGTTTCTAGAAGTTGAAGTTGTGAGACATACTTGAGGCATTACATATCCTTCGTAGAATATGAGAGCTCTAATAAACCCCATTCTTTGAGGTAAGATTTAATACTTATATTCATAAAATATCATAAGTTATTTACTTACGACCTTGAGATAATAGTCTCTTAATTGACAACTTATTGTTTTTATGAATGTATTTTATTTTTACAATTCAAGTTTAAAGCTCATAACTTTAGAACTTTTATTGTCGGTTTCGCACAAAAAACGATTGTATATCCAATAGATTTTTTGCACATTGACAGGATTGAACTTCTATGTTCAATACTTTTAGTATTGCAAGATACTATGGTCTTGTTTGTTGGCTTAATATTTTTGTTGAGCGCACATTTGGATATTAATTGATTTATGATCCTCATCATGCATAATAACATGCAATATATTATATGTAGACAAATTTATCGACGTCGTTTTCTTTCCGATTCCATTTCATATAATTCAAGACAAGATAGAGTTTATTGAGATCTCATTAGCTATCTGAGGTTCTTTGGAACCTTAATGTCTAGTATCTCTTTATGAGACTATCATGGGGTCTTTTATACCTCGAACAACCATTTTGTTTACATGCTCTATATTTTTCATCGAGGGTTTTATTTGGAATCAATTTGTCTACCATGCTTGAGGCATGTCATAATAAAATAGTGTCCTTGAGGGACAACGTATAATCAGAGCATGAGTAGCTAAAATTTTGTTTTGGCCAATGTTTATGTATGGCTATTAGATTATCCATTGGATAATAAATTCATAAAATTTCTTTTGAGGATCAATAGAATATGATAATTCATTCTGAATTTGCAGCTACTTCTCTCCTCCTAAAGGAATAATCCTTCTTCTATATCCCGTATATGTGCAATACGGTGGAGTAATTTGTACAAAAAAACTGAAATGGGATATGTTTGGTTTATAACCAAAACCATTTATAAAATGGAGGATTTATAATAACATATTGGCACGATGCTAATTTTATTGTTGTGTATATTATAATATGACCCCATACAACAACACAAGTTTTTCTCTCATTTTTATTTAATAATTTAGAAGTAATTCATCGCATATTCATGATGAAAATACTTACTCTGGAATGTTAGGCTCGCATTGAGCTATTAATCATGCAAACTTGAGGTTGCGATTTAATGACCATTTAGACGATGCATCGATTTTAAACTCTAAATGGATCATACAATGGATTTGTATGCCTACATATATCCACTTGTTTTCTTTCAAGAATATTAAGGGATTAAGCCCCAATCTAGTTGATAGATGAATAAATCAACTTCTTTTGAGAGATAACATTATATTAAAGAATCTTATTCTTCAATAGTTTTTGCATCATTAATGACTCAGTATGGTGATGACATCAAATAACATCACTTTTATAGCATCATTTATCCCATGTAAATAACCCATTTTGTATAATTATTGCAAAGAATTATTACTTGATCGTTTGTATTTGAGATTTGCAGTAATTATGAAGTACGTGATGAAGATTAGCTAAAAGGCATGCATTCTGGAGCTTAAACGAATAAATATGAAGAAACTGATTCTGACATCCTATACGCCGTATCCATCAAGGAAGATATGGCGTATTTGTGCCTGCACTTCACAAAAGACGACGAAGGAACAAGATCCAATATGCCGTATTCAGAGACTTCTATACGCCGTATTCAAGATATAGTAATAAAATATTCTGGAATATATCGAACGTGGTCCCTACTCCAAGAAACCCTTGATACGCCGTATTGACCTTAGTCAATACGCCGTATCGACCAAATTCCAGACCTTATAAATAGAAAACCTAAAAACGGGTTTTCAGTGTGCTAAATCATATTTTTAATACCTTAACCATAAAAGTCGATTTTTAAAAGAGAAGAAGAGCAGAAGAGGTCGAGCATAGTAATTAATTCCATAGGAAACACCTTGTAATCTCATATACTCTTGTAATCATTCAATTTTTAGTATCATTCGTTAACTTGGTTAGTTCACCTTGGCTAAATTATTACTCTTGTATTGATTATGATGTTTAAAGGCTAATACCTTCGGGTATTAGCCATTATTATGAAGATTTGAATGTTTCGTTTTTATATCGATTGCTTAATTTATCGTTGATTGCTTGTTTATGTTTATCATTTTATACTTGTTTACGTGCTTTTGTATGCGACCTATCATTCAACTGGATCTAGTGATGCGAACCAAGTAATCTAGATGTCGGGATGGCTCTCCATATAGTAATTTATACATCTAGACCAATAGGATCACGAATAATGACCTATCTTTGCCTTTAGATTGCAAGCTTAGTTGGACCAACATGTGACCCTTGGGATCAACGAGTACGTTCTCAATTAATTGATAAAGACTTGGCCAGTGGACTACTAGTGTATGAATTGCCTTTAAGCAGTAAGTGGGTAAAGTCTCTATAAGCTAGGGTTTAACAAGATCACCATTGCTTTAACCCCTAAGATAGATTATAATCAGCAAATAAGGATGCTTTATGCGGATACGTTTAATTGTGACAGAATTCTTCGTATCTAGGTCTTAGGAAGAAGTAACGCCTAAGTCTTAAGAATGATATGCCGCCCATGCTAAGTAATCATTGCACTAAATAAACAAACCAACGTTCTAATTGGATTAATCATGGCTAATACAGTTTTCTTATATTTAGCTAGACCGCTCTTTTATCTTCTGTTAATTTACTTGTGTGTGTTATTGTGTCTTAAATTGATCTAAGTCACCACAAAACCCGTGCCAGTCTCTCAGGCTGAAAAACCCCCTTATCCGTTAGAATTAGGATTAACATAGGTTTAGCATAGATTTAACATAGAATAGAATTAACTTAGTCTAGATAACTAAAATATTAATAAATTGAAAGATTGTTTCTTGCTCTTAGTGATCGACACCTTACTTACCACAAAACTCTCATCTGACCGGGTACACTTCCCGTTAATGTGTTATTTTTGGTAAAGTCGGCAAAATATAAATTTAAAACTTGGACTTTCTTAAATTATAACCTCACAACGACACATCAAGTTTTTGGCGCCGTTGCCGGGGAGTGAAAAATTTAATCTTGATTTTTATTTGATATTTTCGTTTTTAACATTAGATTAGTCTAACCCCTAGGATTAGTGTAGTTTAGAATGGTTAATAATTATGTATTATTGTTTGTCTGCATATTGTGTTTGTGAAGATACGGCGTATTCAGTTTACTGAATACGACGTATAAGCTATTTGACAGTCTTCTTTCCTAGCAAGTTCACTACAAGTAAAAGAATTGAAGACCCCAACATTACCATAGAAGAATATATCAAGCTCGAGGAATAGAAAGCTCGTAGGCATGGTAAGGTGTACAACTGGGAAACTTCTGCGTATGGAAGAATCTGGTATAATGATGACGTTCGCGACCTCAGATCCATTGAAACCGAATTCCCAGCTATAGTCTTTAATGACGAATTAACATCTGAAAAAGCACTCTCGTGTGAACCCACGCTAAGTTCTCTTAACAACAATAAAATTGACTTTAGAATATCGTTTGATGAATCCGACGATGAAGATTACACGGTAATATTTTACAAAAACTTGTTTTCTTATAAAATAATTTCTATCAATGATTTGAAAACGGATTCGGAAAATGATAATGAAAAAGTTAATATGCCTTCGATTTTGTCACCCGGTCCTACGGTCAATTATTTTGATGATTTAGACTTCCTTAAAGATTTTGAGAATGAATTTCCAGCCATTGTTTACAATGATGCTCTAACGTCTAAATCAGATTCCTCAACTAACCTGTTGAAATTCCTCATTTGATTTGAAAACGGAAACATCATTGTCCGAATGTGATGAAGAGGAACAAAACGTTGTGTATTTTAATGATCTATTCCCTTTAAACATAATTTATCCCGATGATCTAGAGTCGGATAAAGACAATGACAATAATAAAATCGATATAATACAGTCTTCAGATGGTGATGTAATAAACATCGATGTACAAGGGTCAAATAAGCTTCTGGAAACAAACCACGATAGAATTAGTAAAATTTTCAGTGTAAAAAGTTTTATCATGGAATTAAAAGTTAATATCATTGCTTAGAACTATCTTATCAACGAGATGCTGTTAAATCTTATTAAGAATTTGTATGTGTCGTTTGGCATTCTGTTCGACCCTAAGTTGTTTTATAAGGATGGTGTTTAAACAAGGAAGTTGCGGAGGCCAAGGTACGTTTTCTTTACTTTGTTAAAACTAAGAAAAATTGGTCTCCAAGAGCGGATATGACGTATTAGGTAAACACCTATATGCCGTATCCACTACTTTTAACTTACGTTGACTAAGTCAACAAATTTGCCCAATACGGCGTATTGGACAAAAACCAATACGGCGTATCGAGTTTGGGTATAAAAACCCAACTGATACGCCGGATCAGTTTTCACACACACAAATTCACTCACTATCTCAAATTTGCCACTGTAAAATTCGGATCAAATTCTTTCTCATTATTGTTCTATATCATTCGTCCTGATCGCAAGGTAACATACTCAATCCCGACCACTCTTTACTTTTCGATTTGATTTTAGAATTAGGGTTAGGGATTTGGATATTGATTT